>CM056604.1:30601783-30953299 GCA_029721355.1 Tegillarca granosa | reverse complement strand
ATTATCATTATGATTATTTATTCTTATACATGATTTTTAAAATATTATACATGATTTTTTATTATTATACATAATAATTTTTAAATTCTATACATATTGTCGTTATCAAACTTTTTATTTAATAATTTTATCTTAGTATATTAGACATAATTAAATTATTATTATACATGATTTTTTATTTTTTTTTTATTATACATGATTTTTTATTATTATAAATAATTTTATTATTAAAATAATTTTATTATTATAAATAATTTTATTATAATAATTTATTATTATAAATAATAATTTTTTAATTCTATACATATTGTCGTTATCAAACTTTTATTTAATAATAATTTTATCTTATGGTTTTATTAGTTTGATAATTTATTTCATGTATTCTTATATTACTCATCGTATTGTATTAAATCATTGGACCATAGGTCCGATATACTTCATTGAACATACACTTTGTCCTTATACGGCTGATATAAGTTATCGTACTGCGCATGCGTACGTGTAAATAATGCCAACCAACAACATGCGTTATTCTACCGTACGTGTGAATAATCACTCCGTAAAAAGTTTGTACCATGTCAAATACCCTTATGACACATGCATTTTATGGTAATTGACTGACACCAAAATGCATGCCATCTCAGCAGGAGTTAGACCTCTTACCCTAACACACATTATGCCTGATAGCTGTGTGTAAGGTAAGAACAATTTCTGTATCAAAACCCCAAGATTTTCTGATACCAACTGTGTTGGAAAGGACACTACCTTACTTCAATTCATACTGAAAATATAAGTGGAACTGTAGATAAATTGCCAACCACGATTGACAGGAGAAACTGACCTGAATCTCAAACCAGCAGCGATGACATTTTGAAATATTTTGATATTTTGGAAGACAAGTCTTTGACCTATCTACTTATCTGCTACAGTTCTAGTAATATTTTTAGTCTGAAGCTAAATGAGTCAGTTCATCTTCAGAGAGTTAGAGGAAATTTTGACTAAGCAGGAGTATAAAGTGCAGAGTGTTTTAAAATCCTTATGGGGATTTAATATGGTAAAACACAGAAACACTTAATCCAGAAGTATATTGCTGAAAAATTATGCTGGTTAACAAAATCGAACTGTGCATGAACTGACTTTCTTATTTTGATCCCCATGTAATATCATCTAATAGATGTACGACATAAGGGAATAGACTGTGGTTCTAAAAACAACATCTTACCTACAACTGAATGGACGATTCAGAAGTTTTCTACACTGACCTACATGATTATTACAGCAATATTGTTCCAAATTGAGTGTGACCTGTGTTTTACCATATTAACTATCTGTAAGGATTTCAAAATGTTCTGTATTTTATATTCCAGCTGAGGTGCCATGTATTTTGGTATCAGTTGATTACGACAAAATGCATACATTTACATGTAAATGGTATGTGACATAATACAAACTTTTTTGATTTCTCTTCTAAAACAATGAAAAACTAGTGCTACAGCAGACGTGAATTCCAACAGTAATAGTTTGGTGGATTATGCTCTTGTATTTAGTATTTATTTAGAGTTGGTATTTAGAAGGTATCAGGTTATATACTGGTTAGGTTACATTTTCCCTTTCCTGTTGGATTTGCCAGGGTACCATGTGATAACACTTGTCATTTGTGCTACTGTTGGATTTACGTTTGTGATGGTGAATTATGCAAAACTTTCTATGAAGAATCCAATAAACTTGACTAAATTCCAGTATTTTTCACTCAGTTGAGTCTGTCATATTGAAAATCCCTATGTGCATCCATGATTATCATTGCTGATATCTAAATATGATAAAAAAAATTGTACGCTATGGGGATTAAAACATGGCAAATTGTGGACTCTTTTGCACATTTGACTTAATGTGTCACCAATATCATTACTTCTGGTATAAACATAATGATTTTTGACATTGCAATAACAATTTCTTTTCTACTGAAATATTTTATGGTAATCATTGATGTGAATAGCATTTTTTGTTGTGACTAAACTCAAGTAAATAAAAAATACCAAACTTAAATCCACTTACAGTCTTAAATATTTGTATACCCCCTATTGTTCAGTAATGTAGTGGTCCTACCTTTTGATAACAAAACTAGTCCACATAACTTGGTATTTGATAAAAATATTTGAACAAAATTTAGTTGCATGTCTTTGTGCTGTATCCATAATCACTGCCATATATCTTGTTGTTTTGCCCATTTGAAAATTCATATTTATTCACATGTACTATGATTTATATATACAATGTATTGAATTATTAGATGTAATACACCAGTATACATGACAAATGTGATCTTGTTACAAATTTCAAATATTTTCTTTATCCTGCAAAATTGGTTGACTCAATGGTAGGGGGGGGGGGGGCTGTTCTCAGTTTTGGTAAAGATTTTCTAAAATATTGCCATGGAAAACTATACTATTAGCATTGTTTACATTATTTAGTTCATTTACTTGGTTAAAATTCTTACCAGAATAAATTTCACTTATTCAACAGTTCCTTTTGGTATGTAACATGTTAATTTCTTTGAAACTCATTTACAGCTTTCTGTGTATGCCAAAAAGCATTACTTAAGAAAGATTAACACCATGTTAGACTAATAAATTAAATTTTCATTGTGAAATATGACTTCATGAAATAATGATGTGTTATGTACTAAATCTGTTATTGTCATTTCCATCAGGAACTGTTTTCCTTTTATAGACATGATACAGTTTACAGAGATAAAGTAGCCTAATCTACTGGCTTGGGCTATTCACCTCACCAGACAGCACTTAGGACATAAGTTTCTTTAAAAAATATCTGTAGTAAAATATAAGATAATTTACAAAATGAATGCTATATATCCGACTAAAATATTACGGGTTGGGCCTTTGGGATTGTCCTTAATATTAACCCCTGCTTACAAAATACATGTATTGAGTTTAGACCTCTTGCATGAAATAATAATAATATGACTTTTTGTTTCTCTCCTTTTAACAGGCAGGGGTGACATCTCAGAAGTCAATGAGGTTATTGCCATCTGCAGGTGCTGGAAAAACACAAAGGGTAAGTAAAGAGTTTTTTTCAGAAAAGGTGATGTGAAAACAATCCAAATCTCCTGGCCTGTTTTTATATTATATAGATAGTTTTCACTATTTAAATGATCACAAGTAGTTATTAATAATAATATGTCTGTTAGATTATCCTCAAAGTCTGAGCAAGAACATTAAAATGTACATACCATTTTCATTATGAAGATAAAGCAGGAAGTTGTTTAGCTTAAAATAAGATTCATTTTTAAGAGTTTAGTGTTTTGTTTTACCTCTTAATGGAGTTTTCATCCAAACATGATATATAATTTTTCATGTACCTTTATCGTGTAGTTATATTCACAGTTACATAACTTTATATTGAATGCTGTGACATGTTTTTGTTGGTCCTATACAGTTAGCTATGATACTGGGTACATATTATGCAGCTAAATACTAGTATATTTCATTTTAGATTGTAATTGGAGACCATGATGGAGTATTGCAATGTGTTGGAATGAAAAAGGGAGAACCACAAGTATGTTGCATTTTTGAAAATGAAAGATTCATTTTAACCATAATTGATTTGCTCAACAAAAATGTTGTCATTTATTTTAAAATGAGTATTTTTTTTAATAAGTTATCAAAATTATGATTGTTTATAGCTTTAGAAGTGTTTTGACTAAAATGGATTATTACTTGTATTATTTTTTTATATTTGGTTGAAATTATCAGTGTCCATAGTATTCCTCTATGTGGTTTTATCAATGTAACAAAGCACAGTCACTCCACAGCTTTTTCTTAAATCTATATAAGTGTGTCTGAATAGTGTGTTGAAGTGGTTGTTCAATAGCACTATGATCAATATGTCTTGGTGTCAATTTATATGAGAAGGTTACAAAGTCACATGATTGATCACATGGGTTTTTTACTAGGTTGTTTGGTTTTCTTCTTACATAAGGACCTTAAATGTGCTAAACTTGAGATAGCTTATGATTTGTATCAGATGCATAGCCTATTTCAATTGGTGGCAAAACAGATAAAGTTAAAAATGTTTGAACAAACATTTCTTAAAAAACAAATGCCTCTTACCATTTCTTAAACTAAAGAAACTTGGAACAAGCTGAATTAATTGTTTTATTAACTTTTCAGAATGTTTTTAAAACAGCACCTTCAAAACAAATCAATCGTTTAGAATTAGGAGGACCAGTAGGAGGAGCTAAAGAAAGAATATTTACTGCCAGTGGGTCAGAGGTCAAAGGTTATACAAAGAAGGGCAAAAATTTTCTTCAGTTTGATACAAATTTGTCAGAACCTATACAATCCTTGTAAGTATAAGTAAATGTTGTTTTTTGTAGAAGATGTAAGTCGTTTTTGAATAATTGATTTGTACCAATATATGACAATGTGTTTGATCATACTTAATGTCACAGAATGAACATTATTGTTGATCCAATAATTATGTTTTCTTGTCATTTGTTCCAATATTTAATCACACAATTAGTCAGCAAATTTATACATGCCACATCACAGACTGGAAGACTGTTAGATAGTAGTATCTGTGTGCCTTTTATAGAATCAAACCTTTGATGACCATAGAAGATTTATGGAATTTTAATTTAAAATGTCAAGAATAAAATGAAATTTCTGTTCATAGTTAACTGGAAAATGGCTATCTGTCTTTTCCATTTTTCTTATATGATACTTTTCAAATAAACTTTTTGCAGCTTTCAAATACCTTTCACCTTGGGATGAACATTAAACATATTTAAAAGGAATTTATTTTTGCTATTGAACACTTACTTTGAAACTATTTTTACTATGACATGTATAATATTATTTTTGCAAAATTTTGTAAAACACAATAAGCAGTAGGAAAGAAGTACATGTAAGATGCTGTATATAAAGATTCCCTTTAGAATTAAGAATCATGGATTTTAAAGACAGGTGGTTTTTATATTGAGGTTCATTTTGGTTGAAATGTGAAGCAAAGGAACCAGTCTTAATTGACAGATGATCTTTATTAGGAGGTTGTTTTTTTAATTTGTACATGTTTTTTCCAGGTATGTAGAAGGATCAGAACTGTTTACCTGTGGTAATTTTGTGTATAATCAATACACAGACTGTAAAGATTCAAACTATTTTTTGTCGGCAGATAAAATAAGTGATGTAGTATGTCTGCCAAAAGACTCCAATCCTGAACTAACACCAGTATTAGCATGTCAAGATCGTGTACTCAGGGTATTACAGGTATGTGTATTTGTTGTGTAGAAGAATTTGCTATAGTAATTTTTAATAAAAATGTTATATGATTTAAAACCCAGACTTAGCTTTGTGGTGCATCTGACTTTCAAAGTCATTGGGTTCAAATCCTAGATTTTTATTGTCACAGTGATAAATTTTTGAGGCAATTTTCAACTCCTGTCCATCCTATAGCTTTGTTTGACTCCCATCATTAATTAAAAAATTCATGTAAGTTGTAACTAAGATCAGATTTAAAGCAAATTAAAGTCCCATGTCTTGGTCTAGTTTAACACATCTTCAGAAAGAGACTAACTGTAAACTTGGAGAAGATTATCACTGATGACTTTTTTAACAAACACTCATTTTGCTTATACAGCTGTAGTAAATCATTTCCTGGATGATGTTTGAAAGCCAAAATCAACTGTCAGACGTTTAAGCCCCTTAATTTGTTAAAGTATAATTTAAGTATTTATTCTTTGACTGTATACATTTATTGAACTATTTTAGGAATCAGAACTACTTTATGAAGTGGAAGTTCCTGGTCCCCCAGTTGTGCTTCAGCTATATGGTAACAATGGAGGTAATTTTTAACTTTTTTTCAAAATTTGTGGACAATTAAGGTCTAATCTGTAAGATATAACAGTGTATTTTGATTCATGAAGAAGCTGAATGATTTTCTCTCAGTCTCTCTGTAAAAAATTTGGTTTTTGTCGAGCCTGGCAATGTCGTAAGGTGTTACTTTTCCTGTGTCGTCAGCATGTGTGCTAATATGACTAAATATGCATTTAAAACAAAAATATTGCAGTGCTTTAAAACTATCTGTAACCAAATCACAAAAACGTTTTGTAACAGAACGTCTATACTGTTGTTTACAGGTGAAGAAGGCAATGAAATACTCTATGGAACCTCTGATGGCAGAGTTGGTTTGGTACAGATATCAAGGTAATTAATATTGCAAAACCAAGGATGTGTTACATGTCATTTGGGGTATATATTAATGGCAAAATGCCAAAAATTTTAACTTATAGAAACTATTAATACTGGTGTACATTATTTCTTCATCTTTTGAATGTTATTTATTGAACTTGCATGTATAAAGAACCCTATAGAATTAAATCTGTTACTTATTCTTTAAAGATACCATCCACTTGTGGGGGGTCACAAAGTTATTATTCACACAGATATTTGGCACAATTTTACCTGTAATCATAAAATGATGACATTGGACTTGTTAACAGTCTTGGTTTTTGAGTCATAACCTTCATATAATTCTGTTTCTTTGTATATTTCTGTTTCTTATTTTCAGGTTGTGTCCATCTCACAGATGGGAATTACCAAATGAAAAAAGAAATGGAGGTAGGAATTCGCACGGCACTGAATCAAGTCTTAAATGCTCAGGATATTTTTTTCTATTTAAGCATACTCTATTCAGAATCTCACTTACTGTATAACTAAATTTTTAAATTTTCATTGGTTCAATTAGCTGCTATTAATAACACATAGAAGTTGTGTCATATAAAAGGTGCACCCTAGTTTAATTAAAAATTTAACCAAAAGTAATGTCCCTTTCTCCAGTGAACATATGGACTTATAAAGAAAGATCTTTAATTGGTGGTATCATGGTATATTATAAACATGCATTGTTTCAAATCATATTTTAATTAAGGTGTGTAATTCTCATTAAACAGGTGTATTGTGTATTGATAATTTTGATATAACCGCTGATGGTGTATTGGATCTGATGATTGGACGTGATGATGGACAGGTGGAAGTTTACAGTTATGATGAAGCAGATGAACCAATACATAGATACAGCCATGTAAGGGGAAATAACTGCAGTTATTGTTCCCAAATGATTTAACATCTTTGTGGGTTTTTGTTTTAGAAAAAAATTAAATATTGTCAAAAATATTTACAGATACATGTATTTATTTTATACAAAAATTTCCTTTAACCTAAACTGTCTAATATTTAAAACAAGTTTTAGAAGTATTTATATCTAAAAGTAAAAATTAAGTAAATGCCTTGAAAACACTAACTGTAAAAACACAAATGTTCATGTAGAGGGATTAACTTTCAATATTTTCAAAGATAGAAATACATTTTCAAAAAAAATTATGTTTGAATAAAGAATTTTCTTTTTCAATACAAAACAAAGTAATTAACTTTTACATAACTTAATCCCAAAAAAAAATTTTCCTTAGAAATCCTAGCATTTTAATTACAAATTCCACGATCATTAATAGTTCTACAGAAATATGATGTAATTGATTTTATAAAGAATATTTAAATTATTCCACACTTTTGCATGACCATAAATATTTAAACTTAACTTTTTTTTTTTTTTTTTTTTTTTACTTTATATCATATTTCAGACGTGCAGTGAGAGTATTACAGCTATACAAGGGGGAGTTGTCGGTACAGGTGGTTATGATGAAATAGTATGTTCTACTTATGCAGGTAAGTTAATTAAATATATTTTAGTTTATATTTTAAAATAAAATCAATAGAAATCACATTTTTAAATTGCAAAACTTTACTCTCAGATTTGAAATTAAAGATTTACCAGTATGTTAAAAACCAAAATAAAATTTTTCTGAGATCATATACCAATTATTTTAAGTCTGGATGTAGGAAGTGTTACAGGAAGGAGAAAAATGTGAGGTCTGGATGGGATTCAAACCCAGACTTCCCATACTATAGGCAAGTGCTCTACCAACTTAGCTACTGAGGCCACTACATTCTTCCCCTTTTAATCCTGAGTTTCCCAATTGCAAATTTAACCTAAAATTCCCATGGATGAACTTTATATGGCTTGCAAATGCCAGCCCACCATGTCTGAGGGCCTCACTGGCCATAAAACTGTCACAGGATGGAGAAAAATGAATCAGACTGAGCTTCTAACCAAGGACCTATGTCACTTAAGGCAAGTGCTCTACCAACTGAGCTACCCAGACTGCTACAGTAATTTGTTATGACAAAGACTTTTTACCTGAATGTTATTTCTACTTTGCAGTTTTTCTACACTCATTATATGATAAATTATCCTAAGGTTTTTCTTACCAAAGGTTTGTGGCCTCTACTGTCAGGGTTCACCAGTATCTTCTTCTAGCCAAGAACTGACTGTTTTGCTCCATTTGTTTATAGAGACGGATTGTAAAAGAAACTAAAAATTACTGAGAAAAATCATTTACCTTTCAAAAACAAACTGTCCAACTTTGTTACACTAAAGTCTGTCTGGGTTGGATTCTAACCTTGGCAGTAAGAAGCCAACTGTCAGCAGAGGATAATAATTATATGTATATTATTACATGATTATAAATATTTTGGACATATTTATTAAAAAAAATGACATCTATCATCTGTAAAAAATTTTTGATTGACAATATTTACAGTATTGGTTCGTAACATGTAATATAATCATGTCCTTTATACATGTGTACTAATAATGTTGGTGAAGTTTTACTATTAATCAGTATGTTAGATAAATTCAAAATCACTACAATTTTAATTAATTTAATTTAGTATTCCAGGTTTTGCATAACTAATTGGGTTTTGTGTTATTGGTAATTGGTTTTAAGGCTTTGGTAATATTTTTTTGGGGTGTTTAAGGTATTTTAACACATAACAGTTTAACATAAATGTTGATGAAACTTATGTACTTGTGTTAGAATTTCTATTTGAGCAAGTTTAAGGCCCCTATCCTTTACCTTTCTGAGGACATTTATGGAACTGTAAATAACATTATATTTTCAATACAGTCATAGAACTAGATCTAGATAATTTAATAATCAGACATTATGATTATTGGAGGCCTCAGGTGCAGCGACCATAACTACTCTTTTGTACCAAAATCCATTACATGATTATATAAAGTTTTTACTATATCTAGTCAAAGATTCATTGACCTACAAAAATGAAATACAAATGTAAGTAATTGTATGTATAGTCTTTTAGAAGATGATAGTTGTCTTATCTAAAACCGAAATCCTATGCAAAATGTAAGCTTTTCATAAACTGTAAGCAATGATAAATGAAACTTGCTTGGAATGCAAATTCATAAATTTGACAACTAGCAATAAGTTTTTAAAAAAAATGTTGGAGATTTGTGGTTTTAAATTTTGATTCTTTGAAATAACATGTACAAACTGTGATTTAAAAAGATATCTTGGAAATCTTGAATTTAGTTTCATGACAAATTATGTTATGTTTAAGGGGGTCAAAGATCAGTCACAAAATATGACACTTTCCCACTGAGATTCACAGTTTCAGATCCTTTCTCTACTGTGTTTTAGAACATAATTTTTCATAGATGTAGGCATTGATTTTCAGGTTGGGTTTTTACATTGACCACTGAACAACTGGTCAAAGAAAGAGGCCCAGATAGTTACTCTATAACCGACGAGGGTCGGGAAAAAATAATCCATCTTAAGTATGTATATCACTACTGCGTATAGCTGAGGAGCACATCATATTTGTACCCTTGACTTTGTGGTTTGGTACCTAGACATAATTTTCATTTTCCACTTTACCCTTTTGCCAAGATATCTTTGAGCACTAAGTCAGTATATATTTTTTTATTATTTTATTTTATTATTTTTTTTTACTATATTTCTATAGTGTCAAGTGCCAATTGCATCCCAAAAGTTGATCCATAAAAGCTTATTCACATGTATTTTAAATTTTTTTAAACAGACTCATCAGAAAATCAAAAATTAAACAATAAAACCTAATTACAATGTCCATGTTTAATTATACTATCTCATCAATATAACAGATTTATGTACAGTTCAGATGGTTTTGTTTTATTTTTTGCCTTTAAGTTGGTATATTGCCAACAATATTTCAATAACATTTTGAACATCACTTGTCACTACAATACTAGATGTGTTAGTATTATGCCTAGGTACAAAACTACAAAACTTGGGGGACTTTTTTCCTTATTCCAATAAGACCTCCTTTCACACTAATACATGTTATTTCCTCTATTGTAACAACAGTTTTTATTTTTTGCAGTGTTTTTATATGTATCATTTTTGTAAAAAAGATATTCAAGAACTTTTATATATACACACGAGGAGAACAGGACACATGTTTGGGAAATTGCACATACCGTGAAATCTCTCTTAACTGGACTATATTTGATAAAAAATTTAAATCCCTTATATTTGTAAAAAAGTTATTCCTCCGATGTCAAGAATCTTGTTCTGGATGCCAAGCTTATTCACTGCTATTTTTCTGAAACGAAGCCTCATAATTACAACAACATTGACATTGCTTCAGCTGACTCTACAAATTTGATACAGTATCATGTAGCTGCTACAGGTAGTCTATGCTGTTAATCTATCATCTCTTTTTAGTTTTTGGACATTGTGGCCAAGTGGTCTACAGCTTGTAGGTCAGTTTCCTGGTTTTTAATTCTATTTTATTATTATTATTATTCTTTCCTTTTTATTTTTTTTTTATATATTCGAGTAACCTCCACCATCCAAAGATCTTAGAGACTCCATATAAATAAAAACAAAATCTTGACATGGACATAAAACACTAATATTCAATCTCAACCTTTTTATGGGTTATGTAACATAGTAAAAAGGAATCTAACTACTGGTTTGATAAAAGTGTTCTCACTTCTGTGTAGAGAGATTTCACTGGTAACCAGCTGGTTTATGGTGGGGTGGTGACACCAGTTTAAAAATTTTGTGTGTGTTTTTTTTTTTTCCTTTGACTTGGAAATAACAGTTTTTATTGTGCAACTAATCACTCAACAGCTTTTTTTCTTCAATGTTTCAGTTTAGCCTTAGCAGATGGACAGTATCATATACATGTACATGCATTAATCTTAAAAATACTGAAAAATCATGAAAGTTTTCTAGGGGAATAAATTTAAATAACAAACAGTATATACAGTCTTCTAGGAATATAAATACATTGGCTATAATATGATAAAAACTCTTAACAATAAGTCAAATGTGTGTGCTTGTGGATAATAAGTATCAGGAAGAACAAAATCATTCCCGAACTATTTTTGAATTTCTTTTGTTCAGTTTGGTTTATTGATTGCTGAGTTGCATAAAGTGCATACTTACAAATCACAGTGCCTCTTACTGATCACTGTGGATAAATGCCAATTTGAGATTCAGTTTACTTGCCAAAGCTGGTTTTTTGGGAGACTAGGATTCCTCAACTATCCCTTTATTAACTGCCCAGATTTAAGTAAAATAAATCTTGACTGGGACATAAAACTATATTACTCAACTTCACTCATTCAATTCTTTTTTTCAAATCAAGCAAATTTAAAAATGTTTAAAAGTGAAATATTTGCTAATAACTATATTTCATTAAGTATAAGAGTAGTTGTTGTTTTTTTAATAGTGAAAATATGAAATTATGTTTAAAACTGGTTAAGTGAAGTTGATAATAATGAAAATTAATAATCATGAAAATGAAACCAATTGCCTGGAAACATGTCAATTGATGTCAAGTCATTGAAAAGAGCAATTTTTCATCTGGAATATACATATATTTTAAGCTATTTCAAGGCCTATGTAATTTGTTGGATTTGATGCACACGTGAATCATATAAAATTTAATCCCTTAGAAAACTCTGTTTTTCAGTAATTTTTAATTTACCATGTATTTGCCTTTTTCATCACTGATCACAATATTTTATTCTTTTTTATTTTATTTTTGCATATATTTGTATTAACACAACAGGTTGGGTATTAGGTCTGACATCAGAACAGCTTACAAAAGGTATTGTAGGAACTGGAGAAACATTGGTATCAGCAGCTGCACATGACAAAATTAACACTCTCAAGTAGGTTACCATAGTAACTAAACAAAATATTGTATGAGAATTGTAGTAGGTAAGGTTACCATAGCAACTAAACAAATATTGTATGAAAATTGTAGTAGATAACTCAAAAAAGGTATACAATAGATTGCTTTTGTAGTCTTATCAAAGGAGGTTGGATTTCTTCCCCACTCTCATTTTTCCTTCAAGTGACAATGTGTAGCAAGTGAAATATTTGAGGTAAGGTAGGGGAGTTATTGTTGTAACTAGCCTCCTAACCTGTCTGTCACATACACACCAAGGTAAATTACTGATAATAATGGAGTAATAGTTCAAGTCTGATGATTCTGCTTCAGAGGTAGAAAGTCTAGGATTGTGCTGAAACTAAGATTGAAAGTGCTATACAGTTGTACACTGATGGCAACTTTTAGACTGCTTGTACACTTGTTCACAAAGAAACAGAATGATTGACATCTCAACATCCTTTCTGTTATATTGGTATCAACCCTAAAATGTTACTAATTTTTATTTTCCCTTTTATCTATTTACAAATCAAATTTTTTTTTATATTTAGCTTCTTTTTAATTCTGAAACTGTATTACTTCAACTATAAAAAATATTTATTATTTTCTGCTGCAGGACATACCTTTTGGTATATTTAAAATCAAAATATATTTGTAACAAAGTTTACTAGATTTAGAAAGATTTTAAATATAATCTTCTTAATCAATCATTTCTAGTCAAGAACTTCATACACGGCCATATGTATTAATATTATTATCTGTATATATATTCAGTTGTTAGTTTGCAAAATAATTTTATAAAAGTTTGAATAAGAGAATGTCTTAATTTGAAGAGTTAAATTTTTGAATTTTAGTTAATTTTAATAAGCTTCAAAATATAGTGTATAACAAAGTTTCAGCTTTACATTTTATTGCTTTTCACAAATAACATCAACATAATCATAATAAATGTAAATCTGAGTGATATGACACCTGTCATGATAAAACTTCATGAAATTGTGTGCCATATTTCGAAAAATGTTAATGTAAATGTTAAAATCCCAGAAGACCTCATTTTTATGGGAAAGTATCAATTTAGCAATTTTGTATACAATGGTTACTCACAGCCATAATGGGATATCACATTGGACACTAGTAACCATGGTGATACTAGAATATAAATAATTAATGTAATAAATGTGAAAAAAAAACATTATAATTTTAAACTGATATTTTTTTTTTGATCAAGTTATTTATTGATACACATGTACTTTTGTATCTTTTACATTTTTCTAGCAGTGAATAGCTGCAAAATTGCTGATGAACCTTTAAACATCAACTCACCCACTCACATTGGTAACTCCTTTACATTATAATTCTGATCATGTATATTTGTGTTTTGTATATTATAGAGGAGAGTTGGAAGACTTACACAGTAAAGTAATCCAGGAAAGAGAAAAATATCAACAGACAGCTAACAGTAATACAGCTATATCTGCTGTACCAGGCTTTAATATCAATGATAAGTTTGTGTTGAACAGAGAAGATGCTAGCTACACTCTTAGTCTAGAGTTACAGATGCCCATAGATAATGTACTGCTACAGGTATTTTCAGTATTTTGGATTTAGTGAAAATTCATCTTACTACTAGATTAACTGATTGTGTTTATTCAGCAGGACTTAGGCAAGCTTCTATTCTAAGCCAGGTCAAATCAGAGACTTGAAAATGGATTTTCTGATTGTGTTATTTCATCTGTACCTAAGCCAGGATTTCTAACTTAACCAGGTCAAACCCAAGACTTAAAAAGGATGAAGATTGTTCTTTTACTATTACTCTAAACGATGGGATGCTTAGTGTTACAATAGGTGTGGTTCAGAAAATGGAATTGCCTCTGTCCATTGCCCATATATGTATTGCAGAAGTATAACAACTTCATAGCTTGTGACATTTTGAAATGATTGACTGAGGCATAACCTGTCTCTTTTTGAGTCTCACTGCTGTTGTTTGAATCCAACCATTGTAGATCCAGATCTGGAAAGGTTTGTGTGATTGCTTGCCAAAATTCTTTAATTTTCTCTGGTCACTCCAGTTTTCTCAACCATCCATGAAGTAGGTGCCTAATTATAAGATAATTTCCTCTACTCCCCTCTTTCTTCACTCTTTTACTTGCTCGCCTAACCATTTTTTTATTTACAGAGTGATGTACCAATAGATCTTCTTGATGTAGAAAAAAATTCAGCAGTAGTAAGTTACAGTGCTTGTAATCCAGAGGTAAGTAACACATGTGTATAAAGGACAGCTCTATATAAAAAACATTAGAGAAATTTCAACACTGAAACAGTTCTTGTTGGATACTTACCTGTGAATTAACTTGTTAAGGTTAAGGAATGTGATACATTCAATAAAGTTAAGTTTTACAATTAAAAGTTTTGACTGCTATTTTAAGAAATATTCCTGCATTCATTTAGCACCTGTAATTCATTTGGTGTAAATTAAAATTAAACATTTGCTGCTTAATTTTCGTACTTCAGCATCTAAATTAAATGGCTTTTTTCTCTCTTTCTAATGCAGGAAGGCAATTTTTTGCTGGCAACATACAGATGTCAAGCCAATACAACAAGATTAGAACTGAAGATAAGATCTATTGAAGGGCAGTATGGGACACTTCAAGCTTATATTACACCTAGACTACAACCTAAAACATGCCAGGTTAAACAGTATCAGATAAGACCACTGTCTTTACATCAAAGAACACATATTTTTGATGATAACAGGTATATTTTGGTACATTATGTATTTAAGACACCTGACTCAAATAGTTTCCTTATTGCATCTTGGGTATAAAGTGCATGCTTGCATATAAGAGTACCTCTCATCACCCAATTTGAATCTGCTAAGACAGATCCTAGTGTAATGAAGTTTGTCAGTTTGTTTGCCAAAGGTCAGTGGTTAACTCTGGGTACTCTGGTTTTCTCCACAATCCCAGAACTTACTGCCTCGACATAAGTGAAAGAATCTTGACTGGGACTTTAAACACCATTACTCCACTCCACTCCAAAATCAGAACTTGACACTGTGATGATTGACAGAATAAAGGAGTAATTTCAACAGTAATTTTTCTTGCAAAGATGAGAGAATGAATGAATAAATTTATCTAGGCCCTCCTCTAAATTGTAATTTGAAAATCTATTTTGTTTGATGTGTCTGGTACATATCTTGATAAGAACAATTTAAAAATATTAGCTTTAAGGAAACCGTCACCTTATCTGTACCCTCTATACTCACATATTTTCAAAACAAAAAATTCAAGTAATTGGAAATAACTTCTGGATAACCTAGAAATTATATATACATGTACATGTATTGTAAAGTATGTTTTGAGATTTTGTCTACAAAAATTTAACAATTGTTTTAAATAAATTTTTACAGACCATTGAACACATTAACACTAACAGGGAACTTCAGTTTAGCAGAAATGCATTCATGGATCACTTTTTGTCTCCCAGAGTTACCAGAGAGAACGCCCCCTGGTGACAGTGTTACATTCCATTTCATGTCTACATTTTTAGATACACAACTGGAATGCCTTTACAGGTGAGATTCTGGAATCTTTTTTTATTTTAAATCATACTTTCCATGATTATCGGCTAGTTTCTTACAAATTTTTTCAAAGTTCACCATAAATCATTCAAGAACTGAGTGATTTGACATGGGTTTAGTCTTTCTGTATGAAATACAGAAAAGATACCATTTTACAGCATTAGCATCAGTTTTTGACTGGTTCCCTTCCTATAAATGGTCCCCAGTCTATATCACATGGGTAATACCTTGCCAGTCAAAGACAAACAATGCAACAATTAGCCAGTACATGGCCTAATATAAACTATAATTGTACTGATTTCCACAGACCTAGATCATTGATATAAAAATTTAGACATGACAAAAGTGAGAAATTTTAGCAAATGTTCACCACTTAACAAGCCACATGCTTATATGTTTATTGGAAATGTGTGGCTTAGTGGATGATGTGTGAATTATGGACTGTGACTACGAGAACAAACCAGACTGCTTGGTATATCCTTGACAAAACATTTACTATTTGATGAAGTGTATCCAGCTGATAAATGAGATGTTGGGTTTAACCTTAGAATGAACCAGTGTCCCATCCAAAGTACAAACTTGAAATACCATGGTGTAACCATAAACTTGATCAGTTTCCAGAATGACTTTTTGATTCAATTAGCTAAAACCAGTATAAGCCGTGTCTGTTTAACTCATAGGACATACAGTAAAACTTTAACTACTCGAATGGCATTACCTCAAATACCCCTGATAACTCAAATATTTGGCTGAAGTCTGTTGAACTTCGAGCCATCAAAGTTCTACTGTATATGTAGATTAAGATTTATATGCTCATATACATGTATCTAATTTGACTTCTCTGGCTATTTTAGGAAAGGTGAAGCTGTGTTTAGATCAGATAATATATCAACAATATCCATATTAAAAGATGTACTCACTAAAGAAGCTACAAAGAAGAAAATAAAAATGGATATTACTTATGGTAGAGTATTTATTATCAGATAAAGTGTTGTTTGTAAGGGGAAGTAAATATTACAGGCTAAAAATTCTGCTCAAAATGAACTATGGTGTTGTGTAATAGAAGGGAGTTAAAGTGTACTGCATGATGTACAATGTATGCCCCATATGGTTTGTTAAAATATGTACATGTACATGAATAGTTATATGTACAATGTGTATGTACACTTTTTATATCTGTTTTGTTAATGCCTCAGTACAATTTACAAGACAACATATGTTATACTCTCACAATAAGCTTGAATGTTTAGCTGACAGAGCTTAAATCACAATTTTTTTTTAAAGAATATTAAATATGATATTAAAATGAACACATTTCTATTTGTAGATATCATAGAAGATTCTGTACCATACACATTAAACCTAATTCATCCTAAATTGGAATATCAGTTGTTATTGGCTAAAAAAGTACAGTTAATAGATGGACTAAAGGTACTGTAAATTAAGTAACAGTAACGGCCAAATATGTGATAAAGTCTCTTAACTAAATACCTACCCAAACAAACGATCTTCACTTCCTGTACGAAATGTTTTATACAACTCTGATTGTATAACCTGTCAAGAGCACACATTAAATGAATTTTATTTCACTTGCAGTACGTCTTTTATCTCAGTTTTACCATCTAAGTTGGACTTTAAAACCCCATAATATTGAATTTATGTTATGCATTTAATCCCAAATCTAAATGGTCTAGCTGGAAAACTTAAATCTTCATAACACCGGACTTGATCATTTGTATTAACACTTGGCTTTAGCTTTTTTTATTTACCCTATGAATTTGTTGTGTACTTGAAAATTGCAAATTCACACTAATGTGTAATGTAACAATTTTATTTACTTTACAAGCTTCTTGTAGGCACATGACACAATTGATGGAATATCTGTGTTTAGGTTTAAGAGTTAGTGGAATTGTTGTGACTTTATCAAGTTATCACTGTACCTAATATCAGGAAAATAGACAGCTAGGTTGAAATCTCTGCAAATGCATCTCAAGTGTGTGCTAGTGCGAAGCAGAAACAAGCATAACTTGTTATCATTTCCTGCATGTCCAGAGTAATCCCAATACAGTCTGACATGCACTATCACCAGTGTGACAGTGCTTTAATTATCAAAAATTGATTAATCCACTAACTAGAATAAAAAACCAATGTACTATGATATCAATCTGTAATAATGCACATGGTTATCTTTCTGTGGTATTTGAACAATCTACTCTTTTAAATTTTACTTTTAAGTTTATTTTGTTGAAAAATTCAGTCTGTATTACCAAGATACTTTTGAAATTAATGCAAATGAGTAATCTGTAGCTGATTTTGTTTTACAGGAACTCCAGGTACATGAAAACGACTCCACATTTATGTCTGCAGAATATCTTCAAATTTTAGAAGATGCAGATTTATTACAAGCAGAGTTTAAAAAACAGCCTTGTCATTTAGAGAGATTATATGGTATCCTTTATGTTAGGCATTTATTAGGGCTTGGCCCAACAAGTCTCTTGCCCTAGTTTAGGCGATTTCACAACTGTTCTTTAACTAAATTTTTAAAAAAAAAAACTTAAGCAAATTCTGGAAATCAATTATCAAATTTTCTTGTACTTAAATACTAGTACATGTATTTGTTAATCTTGCAAATGAGACATAAAGTTTTTTAACGACACCATTTAAATCACAGAACTTGTAACCATCTGTGTTGGTATTCTACTTTGACAAATGTCATTTCACTTGCTGAAGGTTGGTGGCACATTTCTTTTTTTTTTCTGAATGATTTCAGAGAAGATGTGTCAAATTGGTGAAAGTCACAGACTCATGATTCAAGGGTTGTGTGTTCAAGCCCCAGTCAGATTGGATAACATGTCCTAGAGTAACACATTTAATTTCACATTGAGCCAGTCCATCTAGCTGCAAAATAAATGGGGACAAGCAATATGCTTTACCTTGCCACGGACTAATGGACTAAGTATTATACTCTGTGGCTTTACTTAATTTATATTGGAATGAGCACTATCCAGAAGAGAATCATGAGAATATAGGATTAAGACTTTCGGTTATTTAGCCATATTAAGTAAAATATAACCCTCATTGTGTCTTACACCACCTAGATTTAAATGCAAAAGGTTAGTGGTTTTCCCCTGAATGGTTTCTTCCACCATCCCTCAACTGATCTCTTTGATATACAAGAAATAATCTTGACTGTTTGGTAAAACAATTTTACACATTTCACTTAAATGTTGACAAACAATGCTAAATGGTAATACACAAGTTGTGCAGCTATACTGTTCTGTGACAATTCTTTTTTTTCATCTTATACAACATCGAAACAAGAAAAAAGAACAATTATAAATTCCTTAACTATGCACCAGGCATGATAACTGATCTTTATATTGACAAATTCAAGTTCAAAGGTCAAAATGTCAAAGGAAAAGTTCCAGCCTTGTTAGAAGTCTTGGACAACTATGATCTACAGACATTAGTTCAGTTTTTTGAGGCATCAGCATAAGTGAAGATAAAACGACAAGTTTTAATGTATAATGATGGATTGGGACAGCAGTATCAAAATATTTGAGACAACTTCAAAACAAGGAAATATTTGAATGCAAGGCTCGTGATTGATCAGGAAGTTCTGTCATTATGTACATGTACATGTTTTATTGTGATATTTTGTTTATTTGTTATTTATCTGTTATGACCATTCATGTTTAAAACCTTTTCTAAATAACTTTATAAACTGACAGAAAACAGTCAAATTAAATAGTAAAAATTACCTTGGTTGTGAAGGGTGACTGAGATTGAGTTCATATTTTCTATCTGGAAATTGTCTGCTAGTTTAAAAGGATTATGAATCCTTATGAATGTATGACTTAGTTGATTACAGAAGTATTGAGAATAACATTGCAATAGACTATAGTTCCATCCAAGGAGTCTTGTACTTACAATTTCTTCATGCAATTAAAACCAATCTGCCGCTATGTCAGACCAAGAAAACATTACAATACATAGTTTGCAATAGCAGGTTTTACATTATTTAACACATCAAATCAATCCGTCCAGAATGAATGCACTTTAATATGTTTGTTCACATTATATACATGTACACTGGTAAATCATTTGTAAAGTAAATATAGGTATATGTCAATGTTTATGTCATTATATAAAATTATTGTTTGCAGAAATGCCCAATAAGCATTTATTTCTCATGAAACCTTTTTTTCTCTTTTTATTGCAAACCAAATACATTTATTTTAAAAATGAACTTTTTTTGTTTTTGTTTTATTTACTTATATTAAAACTTGTTTTTCAATAAAATCCAGACATTATGACATAATTAGTCACAAACCTCATACATTTTTTAGCTTTCGATTGAAAAGAAAAATTATAATTTTATTGACCTTGCAATAAGTCAGTTTTCATGAGGGCAAAGCAATCGCATTCTTTTTTATTAGCTTACTGTGAAAATAACACTTCCACAGTTATTTAAGGGTGTGTTTTAGTGCACAATAAAGACACCTCTGTAGAGGGAAGAGAGACCAAGCAAGTCATGTTGCTAGTATTTATAATAGAGCGATTTACTGCCAAATACTTTATAAAAATCTTTGGAAGTTTTAAAATGTGTAAGTTTGGCCATCATTTTCCCACAAGATGACCATTTTTTCTTTTGGATTTAGTAATGTGACCTGATTTATAATGTCACACTGATGTGTAATGAACCAGGAAGAGGGGTTCTGGTGCCAGCAAGACACATATACACATATAAGATAGAAATATTTCCCAAAGGCATTCTGCATGAGAATTTTCCCTTAAGGCTTGTCATGGTAGAAAAATATATGTAATGTATGAATCTCTTTTTCTTTCAAATATTCTTTATTTTTGTAACTTTTTCATTACAATAATGAACAATTACAATGGACATGAAAAATTTTCTTTTTATTTAAAAAAACTGTAACATAAGAATATGATACATGTACATTTCCCATTTAGATACATAAAATACAAAAAATTGCAAAATATGGCACAGTAATGTTTTATAGTTTAATACATAATATCTTGGTAAAGTACTTAGAGAATGTGATATTGCTATGATATCATCAAGTTACTTGTGATGTATGAAGTCGAACCATTTTGTGTTGTTGAAGATTAATAATATTTCAAAACTGCAAATTACTTTCATTTGGCAACAATGTTTTCTTAGTATCAACTTAGTCACAATTATATCAAATTCATGATGCAATAACCTGAAACTGATCAGCAATTCAAAATCATTAAATAATTCTTATATAGCTTGATGAAAATGGCTCTTTACCTAACTTTTAAAATCACAAAATTATTATTAAAATATCAATCCTTTTCATAAAACAAACTTGTGTAATTATTATATAGCTATTCAGTAAAGGTTCAGATATTCTTCCTTGATGTTGATGCCTAAATATGTTTTCAGCAACATGTTGACAATCCCGATGCTTACCATCAAAAGTAAGGCTTTCAGTACTAGAACATTTAACTTAAACCCAGGCAACCTGAAAACAAATAAATACAATACAATAATCTTCAAACTTATCAAACAAACTTATGGTAAATCCTTTATAATTGGAGCAGAAAAAAATATTCACTAAGTTCAAATTGTTAAAAGTTGTTAATTTGAAAACTGTCAGTGCTTGAATATAATACAGGATTAACAAGAATTCCACAGATTTAAATGTCTCGCCTGGTTAGTTTTTGATTGAGTAGAAAATACATTACTTTTACATAAACTTTCACATTTTGACACACCGTCGACATCAGAAAAGTAACACCTAAGTCTCGCCTTATGGCGATGCCAGGCTCAACAATAAAAATCAACAAAAATCAGCAGAACTTTTCAAAATGTAGAGAATGCTACATTTGTAAAATGTTTTTAAGTAATTTTTAGTTTTTAAAGTTATCCACACCTACATACAAAAGACTTTCATATATATTATAGCATATTACCTTCCCTCAACACTCTGACAGTATCCCTAAAGTACATGTGTCTTGCATACATGTAAACCAAACCAGCTACTGCAGCAGGCACTGAAATGACGAAATTAAATGATGTGGAGAAAGAACTACAATAAATAAGTGTTTATCCTACCCAATATACACCAAGCAGTTTCACAGAATATTTTCTTAGATTGGTTCAAGCAGTATTAAGGTTTGGTGCCTCTGATGCCCAAAACCTGAACTTGAAGCTTCTGGAAATTTGTTTACTCATTCACATAACCTTGAACTAGCCACTATAAATGTATTTAGGATAATCTTCTTTATCTTCAGTTTTATTCGATGGTGATGTCATTAAGTTTTTGTTTTGAAACAAAATGGGAGTAGCAAAAAAACATTCACTACTAATCGTGACTTTTAGCTACAACTAGGTATTTCGCTTATTGTTTGATACCAAAGTGTTCCTCATAAAATACCTAGTCTTACAGATAGCAAAATTTTTTCAAACAACAAATACTCCATGAAACTGGAATATTTAAGATTTAAAATTTCTTGACCAAATAAAGAGTATTAAGTTTTAGATGTCATTTATAACACAAGCTAAATTTTTAATTCTTAACAAAATCATATCTACTGGTATATTATACATAAGTATAGAGCAATTATCAAAAAGAACAATTTTGATACATCAATCTTGCCTAAACACAACTACATCTTTAGCATCTAACATATTCTGCTGAAACAAGTTAATGAAAAAGATTATCACCCCACCCCCACCCCCAAAATAAAAATACTATTAAATATATTAATTGGTTAGTCATCTGCTTTCTAAATTTATCCATAGATAATGTTGTACAGGATTGCTTGATACATTTTAATTTTAGTGTACTCCACCTGTGGACATTACACTCCAAATTTTGATTGGTTTGGTGGTTTCAGAGAAACAAGTTTATGGAAGAGTAGAAAACAGTAATATTGTTTTTCATACCATCACAATTTTTACATTTATATCAAAGCTGTGTGCCCTGGGGAAAAATCACTGACCTTCTACAAGCAAACTATTTTCTCAAAGCAGTTGTTGATTACCATGCTAAACTAGCCCGTCAAGATTTAAAAAAATCAAAACCTGTGCTTCTCTTGCTTTACTCCATAATAATGATGTAGTACAATGACTTCAGATATACCCCACAATTCAAATGTTAGTAATTACAATGGGAATTAAATAAAATACAGACCTGTTAACATGGAGTGGGATATCAAGTTAGGTCTTGAGTGAGGCAATGTGATCAATAAGTGGGCATTAAACCACTTGACCACTGACACCCCAATTTAAGTCAGTGCATGCATATACAGATGCATGTGTACATATTTTGCAATGACATTAACATTATAATTTGAGCTGTAAACCATCCCTTCCTATGTAAGATCCAGTCTTTATACAAGCGCATGTAATTAAGCTTGGTGGGACAAACCTGTTCATGTTACAAAACTAGGTCAAAAATAAATAAATGGAACTTTACCTTGATGAAAGAATATCCCAGCAGTCCATAAAAGTGGCAGAAATATTGGGAAAAACTCCAAACAATTTTGTCTATAACAAATCAAATGAAACATGGTAAATTAATAACTGATAAAATTTGAAACCAAGTGTGGCTTCTATAAAAAAAATTTAAGGCATATTCTGGTAATTCTGTCAATATATTGCATCCAGAGTATGGAGAATTTGAAATCAATAAATGTTGATGCTGCAGATATTGACAACACTAGAAACAAAAATAAATAATAAAATAAAGATGAGAAGAAAATGAATTCATCATGATTAAAAAAATCAACTGTGCAAGATATGACTAAAACACAGACCAAGATGAATATTTAAAATTTTTAACATTCAGTATAAAATTATCTCAATGTATGGTTTCTTTATTTTCTATACTCTAAGTTTTATTCACAATATATATAGAATGCTGAGCAGTCTATTTAACACACAGGTGGACAAGGTAGCACCTTAAAATGAGTTTAAATAAGTCTATGGAGCCCGGACTGTGTGAAAGAAATTCCTTAGTTTAGTCAGTAGAATACTGTGCCGATATCCCAAAGGTATGAGGTTAAAAACTCAGAAGTATAAAAAATCTTCCTTATTAACCCATATATAATTTTGTCAAAATAAATATTATAAACTTACTGTGCTCTTAGACATCGTTCAAAGTCAGGACTACCAGTCATTGCTGGATATGATATTTTGTGTTTCTTCCTAGCATACCCAACTTTCTGTGCAAATATAGCTAAAAGATAAAATATCATATTAAATGTAGTGGGTATTATTTTGCCCCAAATAAACAAAATATGACATATTTAATTAAAATATAATGAAAAGCAAATTTTTTTTAAATTTAAAGTATACATTACTGTTAGTGGTTTCAGGCACAGGAGAGAGAGAGAGGGGGGGGGGGTGTTATGAGCTAATTCGTTTTGTATCTAATTACAGTTGTGAAAATTAATTGTTTTATAACTTATTCCTGAATTCCTAGTAAAACAAAAACACCATGTGGTATTAACCCACGATAAAGTTATCTTGTTAGCTTGATAAGGAAGTCTTTAGCGTCTAACGGTATCTATAGTAAAACAACATACTTAGTTGGAAAACAAGCCAACACAGTGACAATTCCAAGAAACACCAAATCTTCCAAATGTATCGCTGTCATTTTACATTCGACTGTTCACACGAAGAAGTACACGTTAGTCGATAAACCGAGGTGACTAGATGTTGTTTAGACAAATCGCTAACGCTATTACACGTGTCAAAATCTAGAACCTCGATTCTTGATCTATATGTAGTTTCTTCCATTGTACTTTCGTTTTAGGAGCACTTCTAAATTATCGTTCCTGCGAATTCTTATTCTTTTCCACTGATTCTAATTCGCTACCTTGGATTATAATTCTTGGGAACGAATTATTTAAAAACATATTTTGGAAGGTCCTAACTGTGCCCGTAACCATATTTTTAATCACAAGTAAAAGCCAAACATGTACTTTCTGACTGAGACAGAGTTTGGTAATTCAAGTGCTTTTTATATACCTCTGTCATTTACATTCATAAGCAGTTGACTTCAGAATACACATTTTTATGGTTAATCAATACAGCATGGTATTTTTAGTCTGCCATTTTATTATTTAATCAGTATTTTGTGATATCATTTTTTTTTAATTGATCACCTCTGTAGCTTAGTAGTAGAACGTGACGGTCTGTCTGGACAGCAGAGGGCCGAGGGTTCAAACCCTCATTTATAAAACTTAAAAAATCGAGATATTTCTTTATCACCTCACGCTTGACATAAAGGGGGCAGATTGTCGACTGATCAACCAAAGCGTCAGGATTATTGACTAGGGGAGTAGTATGCTTGTCTGTGACATGTACTAACTCGGTGAACTACATGTGTAATATCTTACCAAAACGACACAGTGAGTGTGCCCTAGTACACAGCAGACCATAATACAGACATACATATCTCACGCATACACCAACTTTTTCTTGGATTAATCCACAGAGATCAATTTACCTGATTTACTTGATCTGTACATCAATGGTAAGCCTTTTGGCTTGTTGCGATGTTTTGTACTTTTTCAAAAATTAAAATTAAATTAATTTTCACTTCTGGATTATATACCGACGCGGTAAACTTAACTAGGTGTCTCAACCAAAACTTGTTCAAGCTAGATTTGAAGCTGTTTAGACTGTCTGCTAAGATGACTTTGTCAGGCAAACTGTTCCATGTATCGACTATTCTATTGGTGAAATTGTATTTGTGGACATTAGTCCTGCTATATCTTTTGTACAGTTTTTTTGAGTTCCCTCTTGTAGTTGTATTCATTAAGGGCAGCTGGATGTTTGAATTTTCAATCTTGTTAGGAATCTTGTACACTTGCATCATATCTGCTCGCAATTTTCTGTATTCAAGTGTCGGAAGACCTAATACTCTTAATCTTTCTGAATAGCCCAATTTTTTAAGGGATGGAACCAATTTTGTTGCTCACCTTTGAACCTTTTCGAGAGCTATCTGATCTTTTTTGTAGAGTGGATACCAAACAGGGGAACAGTACTTCAAGTATGGTCTTACCAGGGATTTATATAAATGCAGGAAACTTTCTTTGTATATATGATTGAATGTCCTGAAGATGATTCCAAGGTTTCTATTAGCTTTTGAAGTTACGGCATTCACATGGTCACTGAAATTCAATTTACTGTCTATGTTGACTCCTAGATCTTTCTAACTGGTTATTTTTTTCTATCCCCCCTTTGCTGCTACCCAGACCAATGTGATACTGAGACAGTTTCTGTTTGTTACCTATCATCATGTGTTTGCATTTATCCTTGTCCATTTGCATTGACTAGTCCTCAGTCCATTTCATAATACTATCTGTTTCAGACTGCAATATTTGCTGGTCCTGTTGATGATAAATAAGCTTATGAACTTTCGTGTCATCTGCGAACAGCTTAATGATAATGTTTACTACCTCCGGTAGGTCGTTCACGTACACAAGGAACAGTACCGGACCTAGCACACTACCCTGTGGAACACCACTGGTTACAGGAACCAAACTGGAATCGGCTCCTTTAACTACGACTTTCTGTTGAAGATCTGTTACAAAGTCCTTAATCCACTCCAATACAGTCCCAGTTATACCATACGACTCAATTTGTATATTAATAATTTATGTGACACCTTGTCAAAGGTTTACAAAAGTCAAGAAATATTACATCAGTGTTATTTCCATCATCTATACCTTGACACCAGTCTTCGGTTACGTCCAAAAGTTTTGTTGCACATGAATGGCCAGCTCTAAAGCCATGTCGATGTTGCGAAATGAATGGTTTTTCTCCATATGGTTACAATTTTGTTTCGTATTATTTTCTGGAGTATCTTGAAGGGGGCTGATGTTAAGGTAATGGGTCTATAATTTTCTGCTAATAGTTTACTCCCCTTTTTATGTATTGTTGTAATTGGTTTTTTTTTTTTTTTTTTTTTTTTTTTTTTTTTTTTTTTTTTTTTGAAGTGGTGGAAATATACTGTATCACACTTGCGAAGTAGTTGTTAAAGGCTTCTGCTGTTTCGACATCGGACACTGTCTGTTCCCCATTTGGTTTGGCCAGTTTATTTACTACTGTTTTTGTTTTAGTTTTTGAACTAAGGTACTTCCAGTACAACTTAAGATCAGTCTTGATTTTTTCTGCCTGATGTTTTTCATAGTGATATACTGAGGTACGTACAAGTCTTGTAACATTGTTCCTTGCTTTTTTATAGGCATCATAGTTCTTAGGAGATTTACAGTGCAGGTACCGGATCCATTTCTTTCGTTTGACCTTGACTGCGTCCTTAGCTTCAGTGGTGATGTATGGCTTTTTGGATGGAGACCCAGGATGTGCCCTACTCTTGAATATGTTTTTTTTTCTATGACTTGATGCAAATGAACAGTAAAGCAGTCCTATGCCTCTTCCACACTTGAAGCTTCAAATAAAAAATTGCAAGCTCATTGTTAACATCTGCGTAATTGCCTTTGAAAAAGTTGTATCTTTGTTCATTGGATTCAACTGTTTCAATGTAACAATTTAAATCGAAGCTCAAGAACACACATGATCACTTTTCTCAATAATTGGTAAATAACTGATTTCTTTTAACATGTTTTCTTCATTGGAAACTGTTAGTAGTATATCCACATTTGAATAACCAATTTTAAAACCATTTAAATCACTACTTACACTTTTAAAAACGTTAAAAACGAGATCCTATCTATTGTTTCCTGTTTCTGAAGATTGGGAGATATCAAGACCCCCAACTATAGTGTCACTCATTGACTGACTTTCTACTTAAGTTTCTTAATTGAATGCTGCAAGTTGTTCATCTTCGGATATAAGATTATACTGACTAGGATTATAACTATGATGTAAACTGGAGCTGGCACCTAGTAAACATGTTTTCTGTGTTCTTATGATTGGACTCATTTGTGTTTTTCGCTAGGAATTTCTTATTTTTTTTCCTTTTTACAAGAGCTAGCACCTACATTTGACCTAGAGTTCTGGGCATTTGTGATTTGACTCGTGTGAGGTTTTTCATTCGAAACTTGTTTGTCCTTCTCAGTCGCACTACCATGTTGTTGTCTTTTATTTGAGAGTTTCTTTTTACGCTCTTCTTGCTGGGTCTTAGTTAGATCTCTTGTAAAAATGACAATTTCTTAAGTTAGGAAGGGCTTTAACGGAAATATTCTTAACGAATTTTTCTCTGTGCCTAACTTCCTTACACTGCACAAACTGGTCTGGTCTTATTTGGATCAAATTAACCTAGACGGAAATGTGCGAGTGGCTCCAGCGATTTAACACCAATGGAAGAAGTTAGTTTATGAATTTTTGCTCTTCATCTTTCGATTTACACACCAACTTATTTTCACCGACACATTCAGGTAATTTAAAAAGGATAATATTACTGGATTTTGACTTCCTTTGGTCCAGTTCCCAGGTTCTATCATCTATTAGGGAATTAATTTCCTGATGATATCGGCCTTAACTACCTTTATCTCTTCTTTCATGGTACTCGAGGTGTTCAACCTCGCTTTTATGCAAATTGCTTAAAATCACGCTGCTGCCGTCGACACCAGAAAAGTAACACCCAAGTCTCACCTTATGGCATTACCAGGCTCAACAAAATTAATTTGTGATATCACTAAAAAATTAACATTGCAATTTGTAATTTAAGTAGATGAAATAAGTTTACTAAATTTTTTTTTTCAAAAAATGAATTAGTGCTTATTTTCATTTCTATATTGCTAATTATATTTATTGACACTAAGAGGTGCCGTTTTCTATTTATTCAGTATTATGTGATATCACTAATTTAATTAGTGATTTGTAGTGAACATTGTAAGATCATGTGACATCTACCATGGAACAAGTCTTTATTTTTTAAGGTGTTATATAACAACTGATCTGAGAATTGACTGAGTCCAGACCAAGCATAATACAACTAGTAAAGGTAATGTAAAAGCGAAGATCTAGTTACATTTAAATCTAAATCATGAAACAACTACAAAATGAAAATTCAAATAAAATTTTATTTGCAAAAAGAAATAAATTTTAATGATTTTATAACATCATAAAAATTGACAATTTTATACCAATTACCGGTACATATTTCCACAGCGTACATTCCATTTAAAAATTAATGAAAAAAATCTAATTAAAATACTGAAAAATTAATCCTTAATACTGCACTTTCTATTCAAAATGCAAAATATTCTTAACTAAAATTACAATGCATCCTATTCTGGCTTATTAAAATTCATCTGAAACATTCAGAAAATCAGACCTGCAAGCTTTCTGTTATAAAAATTATAATATGACAAAAAAATTGTTGGGACAAAAAATGATAATTACCGGTAACTACATGTACTGGTACTGTTTATAACAGCACTTTAGATTATAATTTCTGGAAAGTTGTAATATCAAAACCTGTTTGAGCATAATTATTTAATATCAACTAAATTGCAGTTAACAATAAATATTTAATTCCAAAATATGGAATTTATAGCCCATTTCACTTAAACAATTATTCTGTTTTAAATTTGTTCTTTAAGCTTTATAATCCCTTTTTAAACAACTATCTTCTGGTGAGAGTACTGTGGAATACAAACTTGAATTGGGATCAGTGCTAAACCATGTGAATCTGATAGTGTGATTCCACTTAATATTTACAGTAATTCTATTAGATGTGGAATGGGTTCCGAATTTTATTATCTAGTGTAGTATTTATTTACAGGCAGTAGAAAAAACTCTGTACAATTGGATAAAGAAAATTATGTATGATCAAACTAGAATATATCAATTGCTTAAAATGGATGGACATTTCAATTTATCACCGGTCTAAAAACTAAACTGCAGAAATCTATTTCAAAGCAATGCCATTTATGACAGTAAAGTTTCGTAATCTCTCACTTGTTGCCAACCTTGATAACTTAAAATGCTTAATATAAAGGTCTTCTACAACTCATTTCCAAAGCAGCTTGAATGGCCGAGTCGACTGAATTCTTTGCTTACAGATATCAGTGCCCCTCACAATTTGGCAAATCTTCATGTAAGACCTTTTGTCAGTATGCTTGCTAAAAGTTAGTCCAATTTCTTTGTTTGTGCACTTCAGTTTCCTCATACATTCTAAAAAATGATCCCTCTATGTAAAGTGAAAACATCTAAACTGGAGCACAAACACCATTACTCCACTCCACTAATTTCTGAAGACAACTAACTTCTTTTTACAAGGTCAAGGTCAGGTCTGACCACTAACAGTACCAATTTCTTTCTTTTATTGAAGCCAGAATTCAGCCATTTTTTACACACTTATTATTAACAAAATTGATTGTTAAAATAATCTAAGATAACATTATTCAGTTAAAATGATGATGAAGAAATATATAACATATTTAACACTAAACGATATACAAATATATTTACAGAGTAATCTTTAGATCTATTGTTATATATATATGTAACAGTATATCTGTTTTCAAATTGTAGAAATAAAAATATTTCTCTGTTGAAATTCATAATATTCAATAATGACAATAAAATGCAAAATATAAATAAATAATTTTTCTATTGCAACAACGAAACAAGAGGCCCATGGGCCTTAACGCTCACCTGAGGATATGGCCAACCTGAGTATATATCTCATAACAGAATGATTACCATATCAATTCCTACAATATTCTAATATACATGCCAATACAAAAAGTTAATAGTTTCCAAGATAATTAACAATTTCAGTCTTTTTATGCACCTATGACCTTGACCTTTGAATGTATGACCTTGAGCCATATATCAAAATGTTCGTCATGTCAATACCTACAATATTCTAAAATACATGTCTATACAAAAAGTTTATAGTTTTCAAGCTAATGCACAATTTTAGTTTTCATTGGCAGAAAAATAACATTTCAGGGGCAACAACTCCTACATGTATTATCATACAGTTACGAAACTTTGTACCTCTTTACATTTTGTCATGCTGAACATTTTAACAATGTTTTGATATTATATATCTCTTAAAATTTTGAAGAAAATAGCCTAAAACTGCACAAATTACAAACTAGGTCATGACCTTGAACTTTGACCTTGACCCCATTTTAAAGGTTATTTCAAGAAAAAGTCAAAACTGAAAATCCCATGTCAATATCTATTCATATAGTCAAGTTATAACAATTTGAACCTATTTTACGAAATTTTTAAAATTAAACGCAAAAACGCGTAACCTAATTTTTTACCAAATTTAACGAAATGAACAATTTATAAGCTTAAGACCCTAGAGAAGCCAAATATCACATCAGATTTTTTCTACCATCTTCGCTTTCGGAGAAGAAGATTTTTTAAGTTTTTTTTAACCATAGGTCACCTTGACCTAGTTTTGGGAGCTAGGACAACGTCATGAACAAATCTGAATTGCACTGGCCCATATATGCATCTGACCAAGTTTCATTGAAATCCACCTTGTAGTTTCAGAAAAGAAGTCGAAAATGTAAAAGTTTACGCCGCGGACGACGACGACGACGACGACGACGACAGACAAATTTTGATCAGAAAAGCTCACTTGAGCCTTCGGCTCAGGTGAGCTAATAAAACTATATGTAAGAAAATGCTGTATCATATACATGTATACTGTATTGTAAAAACACCATTTAAAAAAATAGTAAAGAGGGAAAAATGGATTTCATCATCGGTAAAAAGGTATAATATTATACACGTATATGTAAATAAGATAAAATAAAAGACTAGTTACAAGTATACTTAGTCTAACTTAGTGTGGAGGGAAGTCTGACATCAATGGACTAAAATTCATAAAATATGCATAAAACAAAATTGCTGTAATCAAGGTAAGTAAGAATAGTGAAATACCATTAGTTATGTTTAAGCTAATAACAAAAACTATTTCATAAAAATAACCAGAGTCAAAACATGTTAGAATGTGACTGAGGGTAAATTTTACTGGTGGGTTCAATTAGAATTATGAACAACCTTAGTTATACTCAATAACAAACAAACAGATATGTGTCAACCATGTCTTTCACAGATAAGTTAACAGGCATGTGTCTACCATTTGTTTCACAGGTAAGTTAACAGACATGTCTACCAGGTGTTTCACAAGTTAGTTAACAGACAAGTCTACCAGGTGATTCACAGGTAAGTTTACAAGCATATGTCAACCATGTCTTTCACACATAAGTTAACAGACTTGTCAACCAGGTGTTTCACAGGTAAGTTAACAGATGTGTCGACCAGGTGTTTCACAGGAAGTTAAGAGACATGTCTACCAGGTGTTTCACAGGTACGTTAACAGATGAGTCTACCAGGTGTTTCACAGGTTAAGTTAACAGACATGTCTACCAGATGTTTTATGGGGAAGTTAAAAGATATGTCTACCAGGTGTTTCACAAGGAAGTTAACAGGCATGTGTCAACCACATGTTTCACAAGTAAGTTAACAGACATGCTAAACTCTGCACAAACTATATGGAAACATATGACTTTGGTAATTTTTCAATACAGTATAACGACATTGATAATTTTTCTTTAATGTCCACCTTATTCATGGTAGTGTGAACATAATTAAACTATCCCGGGGGTAATGTTAAATTATCTGACACATTTTTACCCCAGGTCCACATAATTGGGATGTTTAATTCGCAGTCAAGTTCTACAAGTTTACTTGAGTAGCTCAACATGTTCTAATGTGAACTTTCAATTTGAGGTTGCCAGCATAGTCAGTAACAAAATAGGTAATAGAACAATCCAACAGACTCAAAAAGATTGCTCTGTTAAACATGTATGTTTCATGAAATGCAAATGATTTGCCAATTTCCACTAATTGACACAATATTTTGATTAAAAAGTTCAATGAGGAAATTCATAGTTTTAATACCTTTAAGGTAATTTTTACATTCATTACAAAATGATAAAGATGGTGTTAATAAATGAGAAATTTTTCAGCACCTGTAGCTCTATAGTGGCACAGATGTGACAGGAAAAATACTTTTTAAAACACATGACTACAAGCATAAGAATAAACATGATACTGTATATAAGTACACAAATGTACATTTTGAATTTTTCACGTGTATGTTAATTACTACAGAGGATTTTTTTAAAAAATTGTCCAATTTTTTACATTCCTTTCTCTTCATAAAATCAAATCAAAAATATTCCTTAAGTATTGTACCAACTGTAGTCTACAGAAATCTTGAATGAACAAAAGAATTTTTAAGATAAAATCTTTATTATTTGTTCCAATAGATATCTGAATTTTGTTGAAAACGCATACCAAAAAGTCAAAGGTAATCATTAAAGTCCAAAAACCAAACTTCTATTTTAAATTTTAATTAAAATCTTTAATTAAATTATAAGTAATTATACACCTTAATTTATAAAACTGATGGCAGTGGGATACTATTAACATGTATAAGAAAAATGTAACAAGCAAAGTACCTAACAACAGTTATGTAAATAATATCTATATGATCAAATGTATAATGAATATAAAAAAGTACACATACCAGTGTGTTTTAATAATATAACATAAAGTATGTATGATGAGAGCCTTATTTGAACCTCAAAAGTAACTGGTGGCAATTACATTTGAAACCTATTCACATCAACATCCATCTTTAATAAAAAAAAAAAAAAAAAAAAAAAAAAAAAATTGATATGACATAATCATAATCAATTGTCATCAAGCATTTGTTATTTAGGAAGAAAACTGTTGATTTGAATATAAACTTCGATAAATCTGTTACCAAAATTTCCAGTTCATTTTATTTTGGTAGCCAAATAAGACTAATGTCATACATGCCTATGTAGTTAAAAAGTAATATAATGTTTTGAACTGAAATATGATGTAAAATGAATTCCAATTGGTGGGATACAATCAACAGACAAAGACTGTTAAAGGATGTGTCCTTGCTTTCCATGTGAAAGAGTAAGTGAGTTACTTTTTAAAGCCACATCAGTGTGATTGTAATTATACACAGCTATGCATGTAAAAAGAGATTGGTAAAATAAGGAAAATATGGGTATGAATAACAACAAATCAATGAAATCATTTTGGCAACTAAATCTGATTTACTTGTTACAATAGAAAATAACAACATTGTAAGCATTACAAATTATTTACAGAAACTTTGGCACAATATTGTACATTCATATCCAGTACATAACAGCATTAGCAAAACAATATAACATTAGGCAGGACAAAAATAACAAGAGGCCCATGGGCCTTAACGCTCACCTGAGGATATGGCCAACCTGAGGATATGTCCAAAATCATTTGCAAAAATACATAAAATATTCTTATATACATGCCTACAAAAAAGTTAATAGTTTTCAAGATAATTAATAATTTGAGTCTTTTTATGCATCTATGACCTTGACCTTTAAAAGTAAGACCTTGATCTTATATCAGAATAATCACCATATCGATTCCTACAATATCTGAATATACATGCCATACAAAAAGTTAATAGTTTCCAAGATAATAAACAATTTCAGTCTTTTTATGCACCCATGACCTTGACCTTTGAATGTATGACCTTGAGCCATATATCAAAATGTTCGTCATGTCAATACCTACAATATTCTAAAATAAATGCCTATACAAAAAGTTTATAGTTTTCAAGCTAACGCACAATTTCAGTTTTTTATTAGCAAAAAATAACATTTCAGGGGCATCAACTCCTATATGCATTATCATACAGTTACGAAACTTTGTACCTTTTTACATTTTGTCCTGCTGAACATTTTAATAATGTTTTAATATTATATATCTCTTATAATTTGGAAGAAAATAGCCCAAATCTGCACAAATTACAAACTAGGTCATGACCTTGAACTTTGACCTTGACCCCATTTTGAAGGTTATTTCAAGAAAAAGTCAAATCTGAAAATCCCATGTCAATATCTATTCATATAGTCAAGTTATAATAATTTGAAGCCATTTTACAAAATTTTTAAAATTAAACACAAAAACGCGTAACCTATTTTTCAGCCGAATTTCTAAATTTGTACAAACTATATACTTAAGACTCTAGAGTACCTGAAATTAAATCAGTTTTTGTCTACCAGTTTTGGTTTCAGAGAAGAAGATTTTTTAAGTTTTTTTCAAATGTAGGTCACTGTGACCTACTTTCTATAGCTATGGCAACCAAAAGTACAAATTTGAAAAGTGCCCTCCCAATAACCCTTCCTGTGAAGTTTGATTAATATTGGCCTGGTAGTTTCTGAGGAGTTGTTGAAAATGTGAGTTACAGACGCACACACGCACTCACACACACACGGACACACGCTGTGCCATGCCATAAGCTCACATGGCCTATAGGCCAGGTGAGCTAAAAAATGAATAAAATACTTAAAAATCTGTAAAATAGGGACTTTAAATGAAAAAATATCAATTCAGAAATTAGAAATGTATGGATTGTCCTATTTATTAGTTACCAGCTCTTTAGCTTAAAGAGGTAGATTTAGTGACTGATGAGAAACACAGTGGGTACACTGTGGCATACATTTTTTTTCCCCTCTACATTTCACAATAATGTTTTTCTGGTAATGAGTAAATCAGACTAACCTAAAGCTGAATTTGTTTTATTTATTTATTATTATTATTATTTAAATTTTATACCATATATACATTTATAACTAACAAAACAATAACAGAAAATTATCAAAAGTGAAACAATTCTTTTCAGTAAAATAACATTTGTATCCACAAAAATTAATTTTTAGTTACAGCTGATACATAGCTAATGTAACATTTCTGTAAGTTGAAGCTAAAGCAAGATCTACTATATTTATGGTTAGATTTACTGAATAACGGTATAACAAATGAACAAAACAGTAACTAACAAAACTGATAAAAAGAAATTCTATATATTTATTTACGTTTTTTAAATATGTATAGACATAGGACAAAAGTATTCAGTATACTGTTTTTGTTCATTGCTTTATTAAAAAAATTATCTTCAATTATTCCTGAAACAATTTTGATTAAAAAAATCTTTAAAAATTCAAATAGTGAATATTTCATCAAAATTGTTCCTGGAATCAAGTCAAGAAAACATTCAATACTTTTATCCGAAGTCTCTATCTCTCTCTTGAGGAATGTGAATGGAATATGAAATCTGATAAATCATATGAATTTTTATTGTTATAGTGTTATTAAAACAAAAAATTATATTCAATCATGTGTTCAGCCATCACAATCTTAACTGCAAGAACATGAAAACTTGCCAGATGTTGACATCATAAAACATGCAGTAATATCTTATTTTTTTTCAACTTGATAAAAATCATACTTTTTCTTTATTAAAAAACAAGTCCTAAGAAATAAACCTCACCATATTTACAAATATTCATATACAATGTACATGTATATTGTCTATTATGCTAACTAAATGTTTTCATTCATTACTTAAATGAAATTCTCTTGGTAACAGCCAGCCACCAATATCTAAACATGAAACAATTAAAAAAAACAATCATCAGTGACTTCTGACTTTAAACAAAATGCTTTCAAAATCACAGAATACAAAAACAACTAATTTTCAATGCATTTTCATTTAAACATTTTCTGGAAGCTTTGACAAAAAAAATGTTCAATGTACACCAATATCAATGCTGATATATTTTTGTATATAATACAAATTACAATTGTTTGACTAGAAATCTGTTAAAATCAAATCAAATAATTTTGCATGTTTCACATGGCTCAGTGGTTAGTGCTCTTACCTTTCACCAACACTGCCAGGGTTCAATTTCTAGCATTTTATATGGTAAGACAAGAGATCACCTGTTTGACCACATAGGTTTTTACCAGGTTTTACGAAGATCCCATGCATGCAGAAAACCATGACACAACATAATATAAGTTGTATTACTAATAACTTGTATCTAAATCTTGTTAAATAAATGATGTTGATATTTATAGAAAAAAATTTAACTTTTAAAGTTTCATCTCCCTACCAATGGGGGCCACTGAAAATCATGTTATTCTTATTGTCAAATATGCAGAAAAAAAATTCAAATTCATGCATCACTGAAATACAATGAATTGAAATCTCACAAGGTAGCCTAAAACTGGTTTGTACTAGTAGACTGGAAGATCAAATATCTTTTTTAAATTATGACTTACATATATATCTATTGGAAGTCAAACTTTAACCACTTTTGGCTGCAAAAATATGTTTTCTGAATATTTATAGTAATGTATGATGTTTTTGTGTAGTACAATTAAATCGAAAATAAGTCTTGACTAACAAATCTAAAACTTAAAACATGTACTACAATTACTAATTGTAGTAGTACTATCAGGTTTAAACACATTATCATGATCTTGTTCTAATTCCTCTTCCTGTGCTTTCTTTGTTAACTGAATTGCAATATCATAGAATAATTTATCAACATTTTCTGCTTCTTTGGCTGAAGTCTCTAAAAACGTCATCTCGTACCGCTGAGAAAACTGTTCGCCAATATGAGTTGGTATTTCTCTACTGTTAATCTGGTCAATTTTATTACCTAGACAAATATATAGTGAAATATGACGAGATTTTCTTAGAGTCAAATATATTTACCATTTTTTCATGTTTGCTACTAAAATGAAAACAAAACCGTTCTAAAAACTTTTGATTGAATTTGACCCAGTTGTACAAACCTTAATTAAACCATGGTTTTAAATCAAAAAGTGTTGTACTTATTCTTTTACATAAGAATTCACTTTCTCAACCAGACTCAGAATGATGGTACTAATTAAGAAATCCAATTCCAATTCCTTTAAAATGGCCGCGTAAATCTTGACAAGTAAGGCACCAATGAAAGTAAAAAATCTTTAGATGTTATATATTATAAAATCAGTATAAAGTTTACTATAACTATAAAGAACCTGTTGTGTTAAATTCTAATTTGCATATGAGGCATTAAAAGGTTGCAATGAACAATGAATACTGGATGAAAATGCAGTAACATTCCATGTTGCAAATTCAAAAGAACACCAAAAACTCATAAGATTTTAATTTTCATGGAGGTCAAAAAATAATCTTAGTACAATTTTTAATTAATTACACACAACACTTTTTTAAAAAGAAATTATTTTAAAAGATTGATTATTGTATCTACAAAACCAGTTTTATACATGTACATGAGGTCTTCAAATTGTCAAAAATAAAAATTAAACAGTGTATGTAATACAATGAGGGTTACCTCTGTACCATGAGATCAATGTCCAATAACATTTTTCTGTAAATGACTGGAGTAACTACAAAACATTATTTTTTACAACTGTATCTCAAATAGTATTGTTTATATTGCTATGGGGTATGACACTGAAAGCTGACAAAATATATTTAAATCTGATTTAAATCTATCTGTAAATACCGGTAAATGTGTAATGGGCATTTACCTGTAATGGGGCCAATTTTAGGTCCTGAATTAGGCAGATTGAGACTTATTTGTGTAAAATATCTTCTTTATTGGTTACTTGTTACCTATTACATAACTTTTTTCATTGCAAGTTTCTAAAATAAATTTAGTTTTACTGGAAAATGTCATATTATCTAATTCTATTATCAATGGATAATAATTCACCATAATGCATTGATAATGACTACTCCACAGTGCCTCAGCTTATATCAATTCCTAAAGCTGACAGAATTAATAGAAAAAGTAGTACATGTGTAAGTACTGATAATTCTTACCTACTAAATAGCCCAGTACTTTTGGACTAGCATATGTTTCTATTTCTTTTATCCACAGAGGTAGACTATCAAAGGACTGCTGACTGCAGACATCGTAAACAAGTATTAATCCATTAGCAGAATGGTAATAACTCTGTGTGATTGACCTAAATCTCTCCTGTCCTGCTGTATCCCAAATCTGGAGCTGCAAAAAAAAAAAAAATAAAAAAAAAAATAAAAAAAAAAAAATAAAAAAAAAAAAATCAAATTTAAATCAGCTATTTGTCTGTTATTGCACAAAACTAAAAAAAGAAAATATATAAAAATTGTGAAATAAAAAAAAATTTTAAAAAAAAAATCAAATTTAAATCAGCCATTTGTCTGTTATTGCACAAAAAAAAAAAAAAAAAAAAAAAAATAGATAAAAATTGTAAAATAATTGAATTGGGTCATGTTGAAGGGATGGTTTTCTCTTCCCCAAATCAAAAATACTTCACTCACAGTAGTCAGTCCTGATGTATACTAGATATGTAACAAATATGGCATGTTTTCCTTTTATCAAATGTGTACATCAAGGGTTGTAAGAAAAACAACATGAATTACTTGCTCCTCTATCAAAAGAACTTTAAATAAGAGAACAAGAAATCCTTAAAATTAAGTGTCTCCCCTAGGTTAGTTTTTGATCAAGTAGAAAATACATTTTTAAAATTCCGTTTTTTTCCTGTGAAATTGTAAGATTTTACCCCAAAAATAGTTGAAACATCAGCTAACATACCATGTAATCATAACTAAATTGCAAGATTAAACTGTGTTGCAAATTTCATTGAAATAACAGTATTAGTTTAAGAGATATGGACTTTAACATAAACTTTCAGATTTTGATTCGCCACCACCGCTGCCTACGGTGACACAGGAAAAGTAACACCTAAGTCTTGCCTTATGGCAATGCCAGGCTTGACAGAATCATTTTATGTTCTCATTATCATAACTTTGTACTGATAGACTATAGATCACTAACCTTGACTTTTTCTCCTGCTACTTCTACTGTCTTAATCATAAAATCAACACCAATTGTAGCACCTTGTCCAGGGGGAAATAATCCCTGTAAGACAAATCAAAAATAAGTAAATATATTTGAGAATTACAGAACTGTTTCAATCTGATAATGTTGAGTTATAAGTACCTTTTAGATTGGTTGGTTAAAATTTGTTTTACTCACATCAGCAATTTTTCAGCTATTCCTGATGAGAAATTTTTCTTTTAAATTTCCAGGATTACCCTGAACTCGTCCATGTGGTTGTACAATTCAATCTGTTTTGTATTAGTATTGCATTAGAGTAGTAGTACACTTACCCATAATGTTGCCTTTTAACCTTGCATAACATTTAGTCAAGCAAACTGGTTTCAAACTAACCAGTAAAGCCTCATGACGAGGAAAAACCCATTCTCATTTGAGCTCAACCAAGGTTTGAACACCATACTGATGAGAGGCCTTCTGTTTGAAGGTTAATGCCTAAATAACTTTGCCTAAGTAGCCCCTTGAACTTTCAGAAGTTTAAAAAAATCAAAAATATTTTCAGGTGCTAAGGTTAATTCTTCCATAAGAAAAATTGATTTACAGAATTATTTTTTATTTTTCTTAACAGAAGACATACCATATCAACTCATGTGTACTTAAAACATATAAAATCTTTAAGTGTAATAATAATGTCTCTATTGATGATGGTTATGGAAGAAAACAATACAGTTTCCCACAAATGTCATGAGGACAAACAGGTACATAGGTTGTAAAACTTTCTGTGTGTCTTACCTGCTGCATTTACATAGTGTATATTATATTCAGTCACATTTAAATTTTCTAGTGATCTATCACATTTATCTTAATAAATGCTATAAAGATTGGGAAAAGGTTTTTTAATAATACATGTATAGTGTTATACATATCTTTCATATTCCTTTGTAAGAAGGCAAGTGAGTTATTGTTTAAAGTAACATTAGCTCTCCTAAAACTTTCTGTAAGGTTTAAAGGTTCTTGATTGAAGACTGTAGGAGGAATCTCTATGCTTTAGATTGCAAAAAAAAAATCTAAGATTCTAAGTTCAACAGAAGAAAAAATTCTTAAAGGGTACCTGTAACGATTTTCAGTTTTGACATATTTTATTCGTCGTACTTAAATATGGCTGTAGCGAAAATTCCATAAAATTTCATTCCATAATAAGGTAGATATCAGCAATTTTCTAATACATCTCTAGAAATCCAAATCAAAAAGGTCGATATCGAGGCTACCGTGTTGTGACGTCATAGCAGTAACATACCTCCACAGAATATTATTTACCAACTACTAAAATAAGTCAAATACAAACTCGTAGTTTAACTTTCTATGATTATTTTACGAGAAACTATTTAACGAAGTGGAATTAACATTCGTTTGACATGTACCGATAATTAAGATTATTATTAATCCTTTTGTTTATTAGACACATTCCTTAGATTTAGACCCACACCTGTAATTAACAGGATGTCACTTATAATTTGCAAAATTGATTTGCAGGTTGATAAAGTTATCTTACGACCGGTAATATACAATAATATAAATTCGAGTAAAGTAAAATAATTTTATTTGGTAAACGTTATTTGTCAGATATACAGTATAAAGATTTCACTCCGGAAAAAATGGATATTTCATTTGTAAATTTTAAAAAGTAAGAAAAAGAATTCTTTCTTAGTTTTCATGTCAATAATAATAATAATAATAATAATCATTATCATTATTATTATTATTATTATTATAATTATTATAAAATACAACTTTCAGGCAAAATCAAAAATTAAAAATTAACGACCAGAATAGTCTATTTAAAACGTTTATTGATCTACTTACAGCATTTGATTTTATTAGATTTTATTTTTCACTTTTCCTTGGGCATACATTTAGCTGTGATATTCTTAAATTCTTTATTCTATATATACAAATTCATAAAATAATTATTATGATTCCCCCATCCAAAGGTGGGGAATCATATTGTTTTCGTTCTGTTTCTTCTTCTTCTTATTATTATTATTATTATAATTTTTTATTTTTCCTTAAAATTGTCCGGTGCAGAACTCGGAAACGGTGTGATGGGTTTCGATGAAATTTGGTACCAACAATCTGCTATCTTGGTAGATATTGTTAATTGATCAAATTTTTTTCTATCTCGACGGCTCAGCGGTTGGTGCGTGTAAATTGTGTAATTTAATACCAAACATCTTTCTGTCCAATATGTACAAAGAGAGATAACTCTTACAGAATCTTCTTCTTTCTTCTTCAGTTTCTCAGATATATGAGCGCCCGATAAAAATAGGTAATCTGAATTAATGTATAAAGTTAAGCACTAAACAAAAATGATTGAATGTTAATGAACTACATGTTAATTAAGTGACTAACCTCTTTCTCACATACAGAATTTGTTCTTAATAAATTCTCAGTTACTATGTATTAAATTGTTAAAAATATATCAAATTTTTATCAGCACTGCCAAACAAGTTAAACGCATCATTCAATCTTGTTCAAAATTTTAGGATAGGTTCCTGTATCATTAAAGTTTTTACATCCATGTGTATTTATTGGGGGAGGGACAGGAAGATGGGGTCTTAAAAACAAAAATCACCAATTTTTCCTTAAACACTTTGCAGTGTGCTATAAAACCATATATAGGGCTTTGTCATAACTTTTAAACTGTTGAGATCCCCACCCCTAAAGTATATATTTTCTGGTTCCTAATGATAAAATGAAAAGAATGACACTAATCAAAGACACCTAAGGTCCTTTCCCACTGAAGGGTAGGGCTGGGTGGTGCTAAGTTAATTTTAAACTATTGAAATCCCCACCCCTTATTTATGTATTTTCTGGTTCCTTATGAAAAGTTGAATAGAGTGATATTAATAAAGGACATCTAAGGTCATTTCCCACTGTGGGTGGTGCTATGTACATGTATAGCTTTTAAATAGTTAAAATCTCTTCCACTCATCTGTATATTTTCTTGTTCATTATGGACTTTTGAAAAGAGTGATAAAAACCTCCAGGAAATCCTTTTCAAGAGAGGGTAGGGGTGGGAAGCCAGAATTCTTAACACCCACCCTCAGTCAAGAAACACTATCTTATGGCATACTTGATTTCATTTCTTAAGGCAATTTTACAGGATTAAATTCCTATTCAAAGAATTGTAAACAAATTCAATAGCATTATTACATGTTATGATATGTATAGTTGCTTTAATCTCTTTGTCAATTATCCATTAAATCAAATATGTAGATTATGGCTACTTCACAGACATGACACACGTCAATCAAATTTGTTGGTTAAACACCTCACAGTTCGTGAAATAGATTTGCTATCAATCAAAGTTGAATACTTGTCCAATCAAAATACACCAGCTAATTGTAATTGCCAAATTAATGGATAGGGTCTATGTTAGAAGACAGAACGCATGATTCTGATCTATTGAACTTGTAAAATTTACATACATTTCGAATTATAAATTTAAACATGCAGATTCAATTGGTTTCATTTAACAAAAAACGTACTATCGATCCATCTCGAGATCAGTCCATCAGCAGGTGTATATTTTAGACAAAATATAGATTATGGATGGTGGGGAATCATACGTAACTGGTATCCCAGTTACAATCTCTAGCCAGTTATTATTATTTTCATCTCGTTTTTTAAATGTGGTCTCATTCTAAAATCCGTGTCATTTCATTTTAAACAATTATATTTCGCGTAAAATAATTTGAGATGGAATATCTTTTTTTTTTCTTTTTTTATTATCCCAGCATTAATTAACCATTGGACAGTTGAAAAGAACTATGTTACAAACTTTAATTGTGTAAACATTTTCCAATTATCGGGGAAATGTGATGCCACCAAACTACTTAAAAGTTTTTTACATCACGGTTATTTAATTTCAACTGTCAATAAACATTGCACAAAAGAACATAGGCGATTGTTTTTTATGTATTGATTTTTACCCGGTGCCACTGTCATTTGCTGATTTCGAATTTTTATTAAAATTATTTATTCAAAATTCAAAATTTTGCTGGAATGCATTATTTTAATAGAAATTCAAAATTAGCACATGACACCACAGTAAGTTTCATAATTTTCATCCAGTATTCTGTCCAGTCCGACTTGATATTTAATTCATTTTAAAATGTCGACGATAAAATTAATTTTTCGTGTATTTGACTAGTTAAAACTAATCGCGTATTTTTTGTTATAGCTATGCAACTTATCGTAATTCTCGAGTCTGTCCAGTCCGACTTCATAAAATAATTTATTTTCTTAAGTCACAGATATAATCATTTTTCGTGTTATTGACAAGTTAACACTCGTCAAGTATTTTTCAACAGCTACGCAACCAAATGCAGGTCGGGACTCGACTCAATTTGTTCATCAGATTCGTCCGTTTCTGGTTCGAATAAATAACGGTTTTACTTCAAATTCATAACTGATAAGATTGTCTACTGCTTCCCGAAATAATGACGAACTATTTGACATAAATAGGTACATGTCAGAGCCTTTACTTTCTTCTACATACATCAATATACCATCATTGTTACTGCTGTCTATTATGTTAGACACTACCTCTAATACTGCAATGACGTCACACGTTTATAACTCAAAACGAGGTGTTTCACTTTTAAATAAAGAGAAAGTTATAAAATGTGGATTTCAAACCGCTATAACTTTTTTATTTTGTCACCAATTTTGACACGGTTTTCACTATTGTTATATTTAAATAATATATAAAACAACTGTGATAAAAAATTTTTTGGTTACAGGTACCCTTTAATACTCTTTGAAGTGATTAAGTGAAGTGGTTATCTCTGACAGACAGACATATATATTCTATATAATAGACATTCTGTATAGATTCAAGGTTCTTTATTGGAAATTTTAGGAGCTGATTTAACAAATTAGGAACCTCATTTTCCCCACTCATCTGTCAAATTAACCAACCAATTTTCTCCGTATTGTAACCTAAATTTGCACTTTGTGCAAACCTTAAGAAATCATTATTTATAAAAAGTTAATACTAAAAACACCTAACACTTCATGATTGATCAGAAGCCAATCAGTAGTCACTTTAGTAAAACATGTGGTCAATTTACCTGTAAGATTTAGGTTTTACTGATCACTTTTAGTCAACATAAATTACCTGTGTGAATCTTCTAACAAGACAAGTCTTCCCTACACCGGCTTCACCAATCAATACTACTTTGAATAAATATTTGTAATCTTCCATTTTCTTAATGACCCTACATAAGAAACAATAATCATCTTACAAAAACTTGTCAATAAAAATAATACAACAAATAACAGAAAAAAATGTATTTAAAAAAATTAAAATAGACAAGTTTAACATGAAACATATATTAACAGTTTTGATTTTGTAGATATAACAACTATCTTGGGCAAAAAAAAAATCATCTGTAGCCTTGTGTCCACTAATACAAAATGGAATCAACTAATCTCTTGATTCCTTACTATACTATTTGACAAATCTATAGTGTCTTCCTTAGGTTCCACATGCATGCCAAACATTAACCTACATATACAGATTTTCTTTCCCTTCTGATATGGTTATATCTTTTTTTTTTTTAAAAAATCTCAATATCGCAGTACCAGCATCATGCTGCCTGTAAGAGCATACACACATTGTTTCTAATAGACCAGCAATAAACATATATGGTATTGGTAATTATTATTTAAAATATATAATAATGCTGTACTAGTATCATGCACAAGAGAGCATACATACTGAAACAACTGTTTCTAGGAGACCAGTAGTGACCATAAAGCAAAGGGTCTACACGTTTCTAGTTATAACTAAAAATTGCTATGTGAATCTGTGATAACCATGGTATATATTTCAGAACACAGTACAAAGTTTTTGCTATGAGGATTTCACATTAAAAACATAAAAATGGGGGATTCTTTTTGTGCAGATGACATACTGCATCACCAAAAACATCACTTCCAGTGTAAAATCAATGTAAAATCCCCTAGCAGCAACATTTTAAAAAATATTTTATGATAACTGTGGATGCATGTAGCGACTTTCAGTTATGACTAGACCAAAGTAAGTGAAATATACCAAACTTAATTCAAGTAAAATAGATTTTCTATGAAAATTAAAAATTTATACAAACACAATATCTCAACAGTCGGTGAAAGACTGATTCACTAGGTTTTACATCCAACTCAAGGCTTTATCATTTCTTTAGCCTGTCCTGTCTACTATGATTTAGAATGTTAGTAAACATCTCATCTAAATGAGTTGTATTTCTTTTTAAGTACCAAGTACTTTTCTATGTAAAATTAATAAATGACTGTCAATATGTTAAAAAACAAAATTAAAGACCATTATACTGTATACATTAACATAGTATGATGATACTAAAAGCATAACTTTTCTATGCGATTCAGTTTTATATGCTGTATGCGAAAGTCTTGATTTTTATGACATTTTTGTAATACAAACAGGGGTTAATTTATTTGTTCATCTTTCGCAGTAGAGCCAAAAGGAAAAGGCTACAAATGGCATATCAAATTTCTAGTGTTTACCAATGTCTGTCTCTTTTGAGAGTGGTATAACCTTTAAGGTTAGAATGTCCAAGTTGAAATTTTCAAAACAAAACTATTGGATAGCATTTTACATATCTAGATCATAAAATTCTCTAGAATCAGTACACATTGACATTCTAAGTTTTTCACGGCGAAGTATATTGAAGCTAACAAACACCCGGAAGTAAATACTTTCGGACACCCTCGAGATGCAAGGCTTTACCTTATAGAGATCCATGGGAATTTCCAAACAGTTGATGATATCATCGACCAATTAAACTTTTACTTTAAAAAATTATAAAACACCTTCACCGACGTAGATTTTACGTGAATATAACAAGTTATTGATGGAAATTCTATTTTTAAATTCCTAAAAGAAATAGAAAATTTATGATATGTAAAACTAATTTTCATTGGTTGATGCCTACAAATTCTTAAACTTTAAGCCAATGAAATCAATTGATCCTTTTTCCTTGGTAATGTCACGTGTGGTAGCCGTAAGGACAAAATCGCCATTTGCAAAAGATAATCCAAATTGCCGATCCCACGAATTTTTTGCTGCTACTAACCATCTCGTCAAAATGAACCATCTGTAGATTTTAAGGAACGAAGTAAAAGGACTAAAGAACATAATGGAAGACGAAGTAATAGAGGAGTATCGGTCTTCATTGAAAGATTTGACACAGAACAGCAAACCATTGATCAACATGTTGACGATGCTTGCCGAAGACAATGAGCATTTTGCGCCACAGATAGTTCAAGTCATAGAAACACATTTGAATCAGGTTCTATAGCTATCTATATTATATATATTTTAAACGAATTTTTAAAATTTCAACAAGATTAATGAAACTAAGTAACTAGGCAAATTCCCCATGTCCATATGTTTAGTTTAACTTCCCAATATCAGCAAATGATTGATAGGTAATGTCCACATACCTAAGGAAAATGGTCTTGTTTGTTATAAATTTTTGTCACAAAAAAAAATAAAGTTTTTTCTTGAATTAAGAGAAATTCGGTTATTTTGGAAATGTCATTTTGGTTTGATAACAATAACCAGGTCACTATCCTAGTGAAGGTCAGCAGTTACAATTGAAAGCATTATTGAACCCTTTGTGGCTTGTGTCAATTAAAGTATGTCATGATCTTGCTCTTGTCTTAGTTAATTTTAGAAATAATTTTTCCAAAAAGGACCAGTATCACAGGCTTTATTTTGAAAACGCTGACCAAATTGGGAGATTTAATCCAATCAAGATTCTCTCATATGTGAAATGGAAAATATTGTCTTGATGTACATGTACACTATTAAGCTGAAATTTAGTAGAATTGAACACCAGCTATTGTTGGTATGTTATTATGCAGTTTGATATTTTAAACTTATTTTCCCAATATTACAGAAAGGATAGGGAATATAGTATCATGAATGTTCACTGTCATTTTGATGTCCTTAGACAGCAAATATTTTACATCTGTTTATCTCAGTCATTTTAACTCAGCTGTCCATTAGTTTTGATCATCTGTCATTTATTCTGTAGTTAAGGGGCCATCATACATATATATTATTACACATCATTTCAATATATTGAGATAAACTTGCATTCATGTGTATTAATATATATGTATTATTTCACATTGTTACCTAATGAGTTAATTTTGCATTTTGTAATTCTTGTGTTAACATGTTTTTAGAAGTAAAGATTTTCAAAAGTGTATTTTGTTTGTTGTTCACAAGATGTGTTGAGATTTAAACATTTAAGCTATAGTTGTAAGTCTTCTATTATTGAGTTGAATTACTGTAGGAAGACACATTTTATTGCACAAATGTCATTCAAGTGGCAAACGTGATGGTGGAAATGAAAATTATAATTATTAAAGATTTTGAACCAAGTCTGGATTATACTGACTAAGTTTATTTGTCTCCAAATTTAGTTCTTTTGCTGTATATTTCTCCCCAGTTCAAATAATTTGTTTTTTCTTGTATAGTTGATTTGTCTTCCTATAGTTATTGCAATTTGATTTTAGATTTACTTGAACAGTGCAACAAAATTTAAGTCCACAATACCCATAAAAAATTGTAGCATGCAGAGCTCAAAGTGACTTTTAGGCTACCTCCTATGATAAGAAATAATTAGGTGCCAATTGAGACTTTTAGACACCAGCAATAAAATTATTTTAATTTTATCAAATCTAAAAATACATTGTATACTGTATAATATCAAACATTTATTAACAATCATGTTGTTTTTTTTTTTTATTGTCAACATCGTTTTCAGGCAATAGATAGATTGCCTGCATTTTGGAAACATCACAAATACTTGCCTTTTAAAAACTCAATACACATTGACGACAGCTTCCCAGCCATGATTACTGTTCTTTTCAACACACAGTTTAATGTTCATATATGCATATGAAAGATTCCCTCTATAAGTCACAAGACTGACCTGGGAGCGTTGGAAACACTGTCAAATATGTAAAACAGAAACACTTTGTCAATATGTAAAACACAAAAAGGAAAACGAAATTAGACATGATTGAAAATTTTGAACCCCTGAAAAAAAAACAGTCGTCAAATTGCCGACTTGTGAGCAAAAGTTTGTCGTCAGTGGAAAATTTTTTTCGTCATGGCATCAAATTTAGTTGCCCTGTTAAGGCTACAATAACTAAAAGATCCCAATTTATAATGGTTTGATTAATATATACCTGGATAACTCAATGCCATAGTTAAATAGTAATCATGGTTTCAGAATTACAAATCATATAATACTTCCCAAAAACTCTGTAAATAGCGAACTTTTATCTGAATATATGTAAATACTGGAATTAGGTTTTACTAAATTTTAAAAAACACATAAAAAAATTTCAGAATTTACAGCCATTTACTTAGTTATCTTTTTGAGAATAATTTTTTATATAATCCATGTAATAACTGTTCTAACCATTCAACTACTTAAAAATATTGAATTTGTAATTTCCTTGCAATTGATTACAGGAATTTCTTTTACCTAGACATTAAAATTTTGCTGTTCACAATCTATGAATCATCTTTTATTTTGATCAGTGAAATAAAACCAAGGTTTTTATGTTCAAAAACCTGACTTCTAAATTAGCAAATGTATTATTTAATGGCCACATGGAATTTGGACCTTGGACTAGGAGTGTCCTTAAGCCCTGTTTAATTAAATATTACTTGTGCTACAACAATTTCTTTTTTAAATAACACACACATGTTCATGTACATAAATGTCAAAAGTAAGATGTTGCAAGGCTTTAATGTTAAAAAGCTGCAGTTTGAATTTTCAAGTCTTGTGATTTAAACCAAAATTACATGTAAGGTTTTCAATAACAATAATGTGACATACTTAGGGGGAAATCAATACCGTATTCTGAGTCTTTTTTTTTTAGAATTCTAATTCTGTGTTTCATACACTGACTCCTTGGCTTGTCAAGAAAGTTATGTACATATATCTTTGTAACACGTAAATGATAACTAAATAACAATAGTTTTGAATGTCCCTCATTGGTTGTATTGAATGACTGTTTGTCATTGAACTAATCATCCAATGGCAGTTATAAAAAAAACCGAAAACACAAATTATTTTCTCAGCCCTTAATTCATGTATCTTGACTCTTATTGGTATATTGAACAGCAGTGCATATTCATTCATAGTGGGAGATCATGTATAAACATTCCTAATGGATTTCTTGTGAACTGCCATTCAACAAAGGTTTGATATGTTTTAATCACTTAAAGTCTGTCCCAAACCAATAAGTAATCAAACTGGTTCCTATCTCGATCTTGAAGTCGTTGAGCTACTGATACTACAGCACCACCTTTAGATGGGATGTCTGTTAATAGCAATGTAAACCTTATACTTTTGCTGTCTCCCCCGTCCCGCTCATTTATTTTTTTCTCAACTTGGTTTGCCATGTTGTTTAATGCTTCATCCAGGATTTAGTTTTCTCTTTGTTTAATACTCAAATATAGCTCACAAATAAGTGGTCCGAGATCAACTTCCTTGATTTGTTACTATCTACTATGTTTGTATCAGTACGAGTCAAAGTTGAAGCATCTCATAGGTTTCATATTAATTACTAATGAGAGTTTGTTTAATCATTGATCTGTTAATTCAAAAAAAAAATACTTGTATTATTCTGTCCTTAAAGGTTGTAATTTCAACATAAGCCAGCTACTATCACATGTTTTATACATAGTACTTTTGTGTTTGTTTACATTTGTTGATGGCAAATTGTTCCTAGAAAATATTGCATTTTTACTGAATATTTGCAGTTTGTTTTCATATCTTGTAAATATAGAATCAAATTCTTTGATATCAATACTGCAAGTTTGCTTTTTCCTACTCCCCAATTTCCTGCAAAAAGTATAAAAATCTGATATTATAAACAGTGCTATGATTTCATGAATTTTGTATACCAGTACCTACCTAAAGATATGTTATTTATTATGCAAGTTATTCAGATTCAAATTCCATAATGTTTCTTTGCACACAGTTGACTACAGAATTGCATATGGTTAACTCTCCAAATGACTGTATAAATCAATATATCATCCATAAGTGGGAAGTTACCATTTTGATAAAGTTAAATAATGTTTGAGAATATATAGACATCTACTTTCAACAAACATCAGAAGTGAAAGTCAAAAACAGAGGGTTCTCATTAGTTCTTAAGCTAACATAATTGCATCAATGAAATGGGGGCCTCATTGGCTATGTGGTATAAAGTGCATGCTTGCATATCACAGTACCTCTCAGCACCCAATTCCAATCTGCTAGGGCAGATCCTAGTGTTAGAAAGATTGTCAGTTTGTTTGCCAAAGGTTTGTGGTTTTCCTCGGGTGCTCTGATTTCCTCCACCATCTCATAACAGGGATTTTTCTGGCCACTTACAGGGTCCGGTAAAGGGACCCAATCCCAATGCCAAAAAGCATACATTTTTCCCAATTTTGTAGGTAAAAATTCCCAAATGATCCTGCTTTGGGAAACTTAAGAAAAAGTGAAAAAAAAACTCTATAATTTTGGTGTAGCTTGTATATCTTCATAATAACCTGTATTTATGCACATTTTGATTTATACTCAATGAGGATCTGGTAGAATGGGAGCAACTCATGAAACAACTTTCTCAGGTGTTTGTATTGAAGCCAGTCTATGAAGATATTGTGTTAATGTCCGAGTGATTTGGTACAAATGAGTGACTACCAGCATGTATCAAAATAGTAAATATTCCAGGCAAAATATTTGATGTGCTGACAATGTGAAAATTTTTAAAGTTTAATGAAAAATTTTCCCAAAATGTCGATTTTGTCATTGATTTTCCCAATTTCATCCCAAGGTCCCTTTCCCAAAATGGTCAGAAAAATCCCTGCATAATCTACCACCTCTGTATAAGTAAAAGAATCTTGATTGAAGCATAAATCTCCATTACTTCACTCTATTATATCAGTGAAATGATTGAAGAAAAATTTCAATAAAAGAATTATTTAACCCTACTACTTGGGACTTGCATCAAGACGGTACACACCTTTCCATGACTTCACAATACTGTTCAATAAAAAATAGTTATTTTGTAAATTTTTGTCAATTCACTGGTATTTTTTAGTAATAATTTTACTGCTTGGTTTATGAAGTTGTATACAGTACTTGTACTTGAAATCCAATAAAAAGGATTTAGTTTGTTTCCATATACCAACAGTAACAGTTAACAGTTTTGTTCTGCAAAATACAGATCAAGCCGTCATCAAGGATTGTTTAACTTTAACATAATGAACTGCATCTTTCAATCAGCATGGAACTTTATTATTTAATGTCCTTTACATGCTGTGCCACCATTATTTCGGTTTAAAAGTTGAGATTTTGTGTATTGAAAAGGAGTTTGACAGTTGGTCCTTGCAGTCATTGAGTTGGACAAAAGAAGAAAGTCAAGCAGCCAAAGCAAAAAAAGATATGTACCATAGTTCACTGCAGTAAAAGAGAAGATGGCAAATACATTTGAAACCAGTGAAAAAAAGATAATCCTGTTTAACTGTCAGTTAATAAAAATAAAAGCCTCTTTTCTTTGTGCCCAAATTTTCTGTTTCATGACAAAATAAAGCATTTAACTTTAATCGAAGTTTGACTGGAAAAAATTTTCAGATTGAAAATCTGGATTTCTATTTTTTGATAAAGTAAACCTTTGGACATTAAAAAAATGAGGCTTTTATTAACTGTTTTATGTAGTAATATAAGTATCATTCATTTTTGGATTTAAAATTTTTTCTGTAAAAAAAATATACTATGCCTATTTAACACATTTTTCTTTCAATGTCAATATTATAGACATGCTTATATTGCTACTACATAAACATAAAAAACATTAGTATTGATTGAGATAGGTTTTCCAATGTTTTCAAAACAATTGGACATATAATTTGTTTTCATTTGTCAAAATGGAAGATCCGTTGCACTCATTGCTTTGTTGAAGCAGAAGAAAAATGGAATGTCATGCCAGATGAAGAAGCCAGGATAGATTGCTGGTGTTTTACTGAATATCAATCAGTCGAAATTACTCATAGAGATATATCTGTATAGGCATTTTGTCTTCAATCTCGCTATAGTGACTTTAGTGAAATAAAAGTGATTAGTAATACATTTACTATGCACTTTTTATTATAATTAAACTTTTTTGTTTATGGTCTTAACTTGGTTAAATGACCAGAGCTGCAAGAGCCTTTAGTAAAATGTAATGTTATAAAAAAACATGACAAGGAATATAAAATTAAAATGTTACCTTTTAATATCTATTGTTATCTAAATATGAATTTAGTACATGTACTAACTTCATATATATATATATATATATATATATATATATATATATATATATATATATATATATATGATTCAAAATATGTTTCATGTAAATGCAGTATATATGTTATGGGTAGTTTTGATTGAAATAGATCCAGTCGGTGGTTGATGGTGTAATAATCCTAAAAGAATAGAAGATATGAAGCCAACAGCAGTGTATAATATGACAAATGTTCAAATTATATGTTTAAAAATCTGTCTCAATTAATGCAAAAATTAATGTGTAACGTAATTGTTTTGTGGCTAAAATAATTGAAGCTTAAAAAGTTGACAGTATACTTCTTCACTTTAATAGGATTTTGTTAGAGTTTTTAAATGCATGGTATTGAAAACAAATTGGATATTGGTTGATTGGGTTTATCATTCAATGATTTTTTCTTTTAAAAAATTTGGATCCAATTTAGTGATAAAGGAATTGTTTTTTTTTTTTTTTTTTATAAATATTTGAAATGAAGACTAGTTTGTTTTCTACCAGCAACTTTACACTTATGTTACACTTAATGTTTTCCCTCTGGCAGAGATTCAGAAGACAAGAGATAAACCAAGCCTCTTACTTCAGTACAAATCTACATACAACCAAAACCAGTCCATCTAAGAAGAAGGTACCTTGGGAGCTACCTGCATCCATCTGTCAACTTCTTTTCACACACAAGATTAGTAGTTTCATCAAAATAAAAAAAATAATAATAATATAATTAACTGACATTTTATTTTGTATATAAAAGAAATGCATGTTCATACTCAATCGGAATACTGGAACTGAAATGGCAAAATCGTTTTGAGGGCTGAATTTATTATTGCACAGTGTCAGTTACCAAGATCTTATGACATGACAGTACTAATACTTGACAAAAATTTAATAATGTGATATTTTACCCAAAGAAAAACATTAATTTTAGAAGTATTGTGTTAATATTGACTTGTATCATTACATTCTGAATCTCATTAGTTATCATGACATATCATTTGTGTAGAATGTTTTAATAAAATCTACAAACATTTGGACAGTTTTTTGTTCTAATTTCAAGTCTTGTTTTTCTGTAAATTGCTTTGTAATTTGAGTACTGACTTTAATCCTGAATGTTACTTGGAAAATTTACTATTTATAATTCGAGCAACTCCAGATTTGATTATGAACACCATCATTTGCTTCTGAAGCAGTGATACAGGTTGTCAGAACATTAGAATATTTACAGAGAGAAAAAAGTTTGCAGCTTGATAACATGTACTTAAATATAAAACTGCTACTTTGTTCTGTAAGGTTAAACTTTAAATATTTATCAAAACAAGCAGTTGAAAGCACATTCTGATATTGTTTGATAGAAATAAACAAAATGACAAATTTAAGCTAGTTAAATGTTTGACAACAATTTATACAAATTCACAATAGTGTTGACACTGGGATTTTTTAAGGTAACAATGTCTAGCAATTGTCCTTCTCAAATTATAAAGCAATTTACTTAATGTTTATACAATCTCTACCTAGAGTTTTGACTCCATATCTTGCTTCACACTGCCATCATTGTTATACAAGTTCACTGATTTCTTTATGTTCATGTAATTGGACACTGTAGTATTTCATTTTCTCCCTTATAAACTTTATCCTATGTCTGAATTCTGTTTATATTCTAAGCAGACTGACTCTCATATTTGAATTGTGAAAAAATATGTTTAAAATATGACCGACCAGGTCCTTGTCCTATTTATTATTAAGTTCATAGCTTGAAACTGAATTTGTTTTTATAAATCTTGTAATTCAGCTTTCAAGCTGCAAGTGATTTTGAGATCGGACAACAACTATAGGTAGAGATTTATTTATGACTACAGTATGAGGAGCAATAATCATCCATCAGTGTATTTGGCCCTTTGACCTTAGTTGGTAGCTTCTCTAGCCTTTGCTGACTGGCTAGGTCCTTTTATTAATCCAACTGAACTGTTTGCAGAAAGTACTGCTATATAACAGATGTATCTCTACATTGCAGTCGATTGTGTTGGTTGTAAAAATGTACCATTTTATGGTACAGAACAAGAACAAACTAATCAACACAAAAACTTGTTTTTATCAATTTAATTCAACTTTTTTTCACTGAAAAATTTCCATTGTAATATAGAACAACAAAAAAATCCACAATGTTTTATCAGTGTGTCTATTATTTTATAAAAGATTGAAAGTCTGATACATTTCAAGTATCCGAGTTGTAAGGTTTGCCTGGAAATATGTTTTATTACAGAAACCACCCAAGGATTTACTACTGACTGAACATTATTGATGTTTATTAATTTTATTGACCAGCAGCCAGTTGACAAATGAATACACAGATTAAATATGTTCAATGTTGATATCCCCTTTAAGTTAAATATCTGAATGAAAACCTAGTTCCTGACCACACTTTTACATGAAATTGCAAGTTTAAGGACTATAAACTTGATATTTTTGTCTGTTACATGTGACAATTATTTAAAATACTTTACAATTTACTGTGATATTAAAAATGATCATTAAAAGTTATTGACATAGAACTGGTACCAGTTTATCTGGTATAAAGTTGATTTGATTGTACAATATTGACAATGGTCTTGCTTTATTAGATAACAGTATGTTTTTACATTAAAATTGCCATGAAATGTTTACAAAAATTTCAAATTATAAACAAAGTTTTCTTATTAGTATCAATCTTTTTTTTCAACTTTAACTTCAAAAAATTTGGCACTTACCTTATTGAAACAAACGGCAATATTTTAAATTGAATATAATTAATATTACTAACTCCTGTGTTGGATGTCAATTTTATTGCAAGGCATTCTGTCAGTTTTCAATTTCTGACCTTGATAGACTGGAGGAGTGTGAAATTCAATGTCTTCTCAATGAATGTTATTACTCTGAGAGGAGCAAAACTCATAAAATTGAATTTGGAGTCGAGCTGTATTTGAAGAAAAAAAATTAACATATAAAGACGTTTGAGCATCGATAATAATGTTTGGATTGAGTAATTTTGGTGAACATGCATCAAGATGTAACTGCCTGTTTAAATTGTCAGGCATGGTCACTGCATTTTTTTAAGCTACCACATTGACACCAGAACAATCAGCTGTAACATTGATACTCATTGAAGTTAACAAATGGACAACATATGAGTTTGATGCATTATGTCCAGTTTTGTTTTCCATCATATCAGAGATGATACTGATATTTTAATTTTATCTTGCATCGGTAATTTATCAAATTTAAAACCATGAAGTTGTATCATCAACTCTCCTTATACTCATAAAAACTGTCTTTTTATTACTGGTAACCAAATTCATTAGTGGCAACTGTAGTATTTTGGTAATTGTGTTGGGTAATGATTTGATAAATTGCTAAAACATGTCAATAAATTCAAATACAATAGCAAGTATAGCTTTTAGTTATACATACACTGTTAAAATATACAACAAATTTGCTTTGTCACCAGATAAATGACAGTTATTTACATTTTTTTCAAAGACAAAATTGATAATGATTCAGTATATAAATTTTAAGTGTTATGAAATGAATTCACATATTAGTTTTACTGGAAATGTTTGTGATTAAAAAATTTATTTCAAAGAATTTTTTTTCAAAAAAAAAAAAAAAGAAAGAATGAAAAAAAAAAAACCTTTAATACTTAGTTAAATATGTTATTGTCTCAAGTAATCGTGTTTTCTCCTGTATTTTCAGATTATGTGGATAAAAGGCTGGCATCTAAGAAGATTTTGTTGTAAATGTATTATATGTTGTTATATTTTATATATTACCAGGTACCACCCAATAAGAAGCTTCCCACCATGTATTTGATTGATTCCATTATAAAGAACTTGCCAAAATCCACATATGCAAGTTTATTCTCACACAACATTGTCAGTACCTTTTGTGGGGTTTTTGAAAAGGTTAGCATCTGAATTATCAGCATTTTTGTTCATCTATTGAAAGTGATAAAAATGCATTAATTTATCTTGTTTGTTTATTACACTTATATAATAATATAATTGAATATGAATACAATCTTTAGAAAAAATATAAGAAAATTATGATATGGTGATGGTCTTTTATTTATTTTATTTGAAATGATGTATATAAATCTAAAATTGACTTTATTTATAATAAATTGTTTGTTAACTGGCCTGCTCATACTGCTAATGAGCAATTGTCTTATCCCGAGCATCTTCATCAACATGTGCATTAGCATCATTGTCAGTATTAACATTTTGGAACAACTATGAAATGATGCAACCATACAGACAAGCTATCTGATGATATTTACTGCCCTTTGGTTTTTCGAGATATAAACATTTGGTCAACATGGGTATGAATTTGTGACCAAAGATTTTAGGCAAAATTCATTTCTTGTTTTCCAACAAAACTGCAAAATGTTCATCCAAAGTTCAGGTTATATATGATAAGTTCTATCATCTGTTGGCAAAAAACAGAGAACATTTTTGCTATCTCTTGCATCTTTCTGTCATATTTTACCTGTACAATAACTATTATAAAGGAATTGGAATACATCAAAAGTAAACCATCAGCTTTCTTAGCAAGATTAAATTGTTACTGTAAATACACTTTCAAGTTATATATGAACACTTAAGATTAGTGATAACTTGATAATGCTGGATACACACAAAAATGGACACTTGACAATATTGTGTACATATCCAGTGAAACCTGTTCCATGATAAGCAATTACGATAATGATTGAATGCAGCCTGCACATTACCATGGGATGTTAAAATTCCAATAATTCCAAGTGACTTAGCACTGTTCAAATGCTAGTTTTAACCATTTTGAGATAAAAATAGTCGATTGCAATTATTGGTTTCATGAAAGACTGAAGAAAGGACCATTTAGAATAAAGTGTCAAGTTTTGAGAAAACAATAATTTGAAGAAGAAAGAATAGACAGATATTATAATAAAGAGTGACTTACATTGGTAACAGAATCCTACTGGAAACAGGATGTGTTAGGTAACAACTGTAATTCAAATACAAAGTATCAAGTTGTACCATTTGTACCATTCAAGAGAGGTTGGAACTTCCCAAGTTATAGGTGAAGAACCCTGTTGCTGAAGAAAAATTTTTCATAGTGAAATGACAGTTTTCACAAACTCCTTGTTAAATATAACTTTTTATCTTTCAAATGATAAGAAAGATGCATGAGAATTGCAAATCTAACCAATTATGAAGATTTTCAGTTGAAAAGATGCAGCTAGGAACAATTTATGTTTGCGTAAAACCTTTATGGTATAACTGACTAGATACTAATATTTAGATGCTCTTGCAAGATGCATATTGAAGTAGATCTTCACTTTAAAAGAATAGAAAGCCGAAGTGCAACAGAAATTTGATTTTGCAGTATATATGCATACATTCTTAAACATCATTATACCTGCCAATCTTGTTAGAATTAAAGATAATAGGGACTATTTCTCTGAATAACATCATGGTTTTACAGAAAATACAATTATGTCCAAGATTAGTGTTTGGTATTGAAATAAGGACATTTTTATACTATTGTTATGAACAAAATCTTTTTAAACATCAATTATCATTATAAGAATAGAGATTCATAAAAAATCTTCTTGCAATGCCTTGCTCTTAAAGCCTTGGACATATTTAAGACTTAAAGCTGCATTAAGTTTTCCTAGGAAAAACTTTAAAAACAGTGCTGACCTACTTAATGATGTCCCTAATGAACAATGTTACATCTGGTTCAACGAAAAAAGCTTAATAGCAGTAATTTTCCAGCAAGATGTAGCCTGTGGGATCTAATTTTAGAACATTGTTGTGTCAAAAAATCGGGTCATTTAAACACAACTTTCAAAACAGGAAATAAATTAAACAGAATTTTATAAAATTTGTCATTTGTGATCTTGTAAGGGATAAAAAACATCATTGCAAATTTGTTTGTAAGTTAATGATGGACAGTTAATGCAATTTGTCATGTTTCCCCTTTAAATTATTCCTGTGTCTGTACATCAGCGTGTATGCGCCAAGCTTATAATAATCATTGTTAAACAAGGGACCAACCCGTTGGAGGATTCTGTGAATCCCAAGGATTGTGATTAGAAGTTTACTATTTTTAGAAAATGGATAAAAACAGAAAATTGAAAAACTTAATGCAGCTTTAAAACACTGGTGTCTTTTTTCTGCAATGTGAATGAATGTCACAAGTTTCTTAGGTGATGACCTTGCAAACCAGTTCACTTAAGGCTTGGCATAGAAAACACATTATCATATTTCAAAGGTTTCATAATAAGTAAGTGCTACAGATATAGCTGATAATGTCCTGATATAAGTGAAATAATCTTGATTTGGACTTAAAAAACCCAATTTCATTTACACGTGCTTTTGCTATCACATAGCTATTCAATTGCAGTAAATAGCAGCAGTAATGCTTGTGTTGCATTAAACAGTAACTACCTCTTGCTGTAATACCTTATTAAACAAAGATTAAACAATTTCAATCAATTTTTAAAATGACCTTTATACATATATGCACATCTCCTTCTATATACAACATTTACTTGTAATTGCATCAATATCTGTACTGAAGGAGTTATTCAAGCACCATTGAAACAGATTTCTCTGCTGTTGTTGAAAGAAAGATAATATTTCAAGTTAACATTGAGTGAATTTATTACCTCAAATATAAAATTTTCAATGAATTTTAATCATCATTATCACATAATAATGGAATTTTGAGTAGGTAAATTTGCTGTAACATTGAGCATAAAAAGTGAAATATTAAAAAAGGTCAGTGCCAAGGTAATATTTTTACTTTGTAAGTCAATTTTACACCATATCTACTTAAATGTCCATAACTTTCAGTAATTATCAAAATATTAAAATAACATTAAAATTTTGATTTTTTTTCTTTTAATGATAAATAGTTAGTAGAAAAAAAACTAAATGTGTAACCTAGAATGTGACATAAAAGATTCTCCCATCACAAAGGGAGAAAATGGCTTTCCCACCATGACTAAAAAGGGGATCTTTTTATTGTCAAATGCTTGCTACAAGCTCAAACAGCAAATTTTCTTTGTCAAGTTAATTTTGTCATTCATCCAGCTGAAATTTATCATTAGTATTGTAAAACTTAGATAGAAACACATTTACTTAAAGACTTCATGGCCAAAACTGAAAATAAGACCTTAATAATTGATATGGAATACACAGTAAATAGGATGTTCAACTAACTTCTTTTAAATGTCTAAATTTAAAAAAAAATTGGCTTTGATTTGATAAGACGAGTCCTACATCCGACACTAAATTATGTTTTGGAATATCTTTTTAAAAAAACCCAGTGGGACAGATGTCATGCACATCTTAACTTCTGACTAGATCTACTGTATTTCTTCAGAATGATGTTCTGTTAATTGACATTCACTAATATTTGTTAAAGGATGGATTTTTTTTAATTGCAAAAAGAAAATATAATACATGTAATTCTAAATAAGTTTTAAAATAATATGTTAAAGCCAAATTTAATGGGGAAAATGCTGTTAAAAGGCGAATGTATGTCATTTAAATAGTAGTAAATGGTTTCTCTGTGTGATAGTCTTGATAAGATGAACCATTCTAGGTATTCACATGAGGCTTTTTAAGGGGATTATTTTCCCACTAACTTTCAATAGGTAAAATCTGTCCACTTGAATAAAATTGCATTTTATCCATGAAGGAGATAAACTTTTTGACCATAATTATATAATTGTATGTAAAACCAAGTGATGAGATCTCTATGACCATAGAACACTTAACTTTGAATCGTTTCCAGAAACACTAACGTAATCTCATTTATATATGTTTGATGCTGTCTTAAACCTAATATCATTTGGCATAGCAGTCAGCCACTATTTATTGATACAGAAGATTGTGAAGTAGCAATATAGAAAGCATACAGAATTCTAGAGTTCCAAAAACTGACAGATTCATTAATTTCAGAGGAGTTACCCTTTCTTTATGACGTTAAAAAATTGTTGGATTGATTTTGAAATTAATAAAATGCCACATAAAAGACATTAAAGATATTTTATGTAAATAAAATTTACTTAATACTGATAAAATCAAGAATATTATGAATGTATCCAGGACCATAGAATTTAAACTGGTTGAGAATTCAATCTACAGATGGTCTTGAGGTTTGAACATGCTGGGGGTTAATCAAACACATAATTCATCTAGAAAAACACATTTATGTCATTTAAACAAAAAAATTGAATGTAAATTAATTTGAAAAAAGAAAAATGTATATTCTGTCTCTAAACAGTTTGTGGTCATGGATTCCCCATCTTAGATTACAAATATGTTGTAATTGAAACATTTGAGTTTTAAGATGTTGGCAAGATGTGGATATGATCAGTTTAAATGGACCATATTAAATTGTTTGACATGGTATTAGTGTCTTATTTGCACAAAAATATTGATATATTTTACCATTGCCAGTTGATGTCTAGATAATGTAAAATAATAATCGGAATATTAAAAGTCCATCAATCAGGTTGTATATAATAATGCTAATGAAAGTGAACTTTTTAAAGATAATTATCTTTGGCTGAGCTGTTAAAATTTTCGTTTAGTTATTTTAAACACATTTACTAAAAGTATTCATTAAAAAGAAAAAATGTTTTTTAAGTTAAATAAATAAATTAAAAATTTCCATAAATCTGGATATTGTTTTGACTCAGTGCAGTTAAATGTTCTCAGAGCTTGTCCAAGTCTGATATTTTAGGGAGCCTTAATATAAAGAAAGGCTGTTAAATTTGGTGTTTTAAGAGACTGACAGCAATTTAATCTTTTAATCATATATGCTGGATTGTTTTTGAAAAGAAATGATGAGTTGCTTAAAATGTGTGTAATGTTAAATTTGTGTCACTTGAAAATAGGTAGATGAAAAAACTCGACAAGCCTTGTTCAAGTTAAGGCAGACTTGGGGTGATATGTTCCAGAACAGGAAATTGTATGCTATAGATGTTCGAGTCAATTTATTGGATCCAGCTTGGCCAATAACAGCACAGGCACCTACAGAAGGCAGTATACATGTCAATCCATTGTTTCTACAGGCAAAGGTAAAAAGGAAATCTCTCATATACAAGATTAATAAATTTCTAGTAATTTCACTTACTTTTGTTATTCAGTTTTATACAGATGAGAACTTAAGGATTGGAACATATGATCTTTAAGAATGGCATTGCAACTGAAGCAGTGTTAACACAACCAATAATGCATTCACAGAAAACATTTCTTGGCAAGGGTACTAGCAGAGTGAGCAGATCTTTGTTATATTGGCATGTCATCATAACCATATGCTATGCATACTTTGCAGAAAGTTTGGTTTTAGGGTGCTTCATTCCTCCAACATTCAAAAGCCGACTACAATATTATTAGTAAAAGAACTGGATTTGATTATATAACACTTTTACTCCACCAAATTCATTTGTCCTCAAAACTAATATTGGTGTGATAATCTTGGCCATTTTTTCATAATATTGATTTGTAAGCAGCTGATGCTTCATGCATTCAGACTTTATTTATATTGCATAATGACGAGATAGAAGAAATAAGTTCTGTTGACAGTGTTCCATAGTTTTTAAGTGCTTCACAAAAACAGAACTTAAAGCCTTGATGTGACTGAAATAATCTTGACTAAGGCTTAAAATGCGTTCCACCCACCTACCCACTTGTCCCTAATCAATTTTTAAGAAAGAAATCTCTGGGAGTATTGTTAACACTTGGCAGGAAAGTCTTTGGTTTTGTTGAAAGAGGAAAATGACTATCAAAAGTTAAAACATGGGGAGGCCTTGAACATAAAAAACATTTGATATCATGACGCATCCAAAATAGGAAAGTAGAATTTTTCAAAACTAGATATGATATGTCACCATGAAGTTTGTAGCTCGGTTTCATGCCATGTTGATTAAAGAAGAACTTGAATTTTGATTTACATTGGTATTTTAAATAACCTTGACTGATGTTTTAAATCACATGGAACTAAACCTCTATCAGTATAAAAATTTTGGGTTCATAAAGCTAGCATTTTAATAATATAAACTTTGAGTTCACAAAGGGCATTGGTAATTAATTGATCATATGAACAGAATAAATATGAGTTTAAATTGATTATTTTTATCTAGTTTTGGGATACACAGCGTGAATAATGACCATAAAAACAAATTGGAAAAGACCTTCAACTCAAATTGCAACTTAATTCCATACTTTAAGGCAATATGTCACATTCAATAAAAGAAATCCTTAAATACTTTAAAATTTCATAGAGTGCTCACTCCATAAATGTGAGGTCGTGGATTTGAACCCCAACTGAGTCTGAGCGAAGACTTGAAAGTTGGTAGTGACTGTTTTTTCGCCAAGCGCTTGCATTATGAAATTAAAGTCGCAGTTCTTTCGGATGGGAACCAGGTCCCATGTCACAGTAGCTTGGCATGATATAGAACCCTGCTGTATAATGCCATCAGCACAATGCACAGGTACAAATTCTGCACTTTTTCCAATAGCTGGCGATGTCTTGATATAAATGAAATATTCTTGACTGGACTGGGAAGTTAAACATCATTACTCAACTCTTTAAAAATTACATGTGGAAACTGTTTATTTGCAATGGCTATTATGGCCAATTATTGTAGAAGCCAAGACTGGTTGACCATGACAATTTTCGGGTGATTGGTTGTAAAATCTTGAAACATCTTGTTATAAACCAAGTTCTAGCAACTTTGAATTAATATATAGCATCAAGGCAAAATATTGAAATAAGATTGTAAGACCATTTGACTTTGACCCTGTTTGAAGGTCATGTCTTAAACAGAAAGGCCTAGGAAATTAAAACTTTATATATAGTATCAAACTCTTCTAAGTTAGCAAAGCTGATTAATCTTGATGCACACTGACCTAAGTGATTAAACTGCATCTTTTAAGTTTTTGTGTCCAGTTGGCTGTTGAAATCCTGACAATATGACAGGGTCATTAAAAATTCCTTATCCATTAATGATTGCCAGAACTGCATTGATAAGGTACTTAACTGTTTGGCAACATTTTGAAATGAGTGAATCATTTTATACATTAGTGTTAAGTCCATATTGCTCATCTTTAAGATAGCAAACGATACGCTGTTTTTACCTGTTTATATGCATCTTGTTTAACGCACCTGATTTGGTATCAAATAAATTCAGTAAAAAGAGTGATGATTGAAAAAATACATGAAGTTCACAGTGGTTTATGCAAGACATTTAAAAAGCAGTAATAACAATAATGATTAGTTAAAATATTTGCAGGTAGTTAAAGATGGTAAAATCTCTATTTAATGTTAGCTTGTAAATAAAACCCCAATACACAAGAACAAACTCTAATTTGACACATTTCTCAATAAACAATCATAAGTAAATATTTTCTGTATTTTTGGTATCCGAAAAAACTTTTGCACACACATAACAGGTATAAACAGTATTGATTTATTTTGAACTTTACAGAAGGAGGAAGAAGATGCTGCTGCAGCTGAGCTCTTTGCACAAGAAGAAGCAGAATCCACTATGGAAATAGTAAATACAAATCCATCCCTCTCAGCATCTGGACTGCCATTGCCTCCAGTCATTGAAACACCTCTGCCTAATGACCCAGAGGAGCAAGAAGCCTTGATGAGACAACAACTTATTGCTAAGCAGCAGGAACTCCTGAAATTACAACAACAACGCCTGGAGTTAGAGTTAGCAGAAACAAGAGCTAAATTAGAGCAACAAAAACAGGTACTTTAGCCACCAGAACCAGAATGTCAAAAATATATACATGTATTATGTTTTGTTGAAAGCACTAAAGTTGGGGGGGGGGGGCCTCAGTGGCAGAGTGGTATAAAGCATGTGCTTATGGATCACCACCTAGGTTTAAATCCCACTTAGAAACAGATCCTAGTGTGAGAAAGTTTGTCAGTTCACTTGCCTAAGGTCGAAGGTTTTCTCTGGGCACTCCAGTTTCCTCCACCATACCAGAACTGACTGCAGTGAAATAAGTGAAAGATTTTGACTGGGGCGTAAAACACCATTACTCCACTCCACTCCCTTAAGTTGGATAAGAAGGTTATGTATATGTTTTGAATCTTTTTACACTATTGTAGAAAGGTGACCAATGTTTCATAAAATAGACACATATTTTAAAGACCTGTTTAAATTGTATTCCTTGTAAGAACAATAAGAGCTCTTAAGTTGACAAGTTTACCTGATGTTTGAATTTGACTATTATTATAAGAGTTTCTAAAGAACCTAGAAAAAAAAACATTACTTCATAAGCAAGGTTTTAAAGCAATTCAGATATGTTCACTATCAAGTTGATGTTTACCAGATAACATATTACAAGTAGCATGGTTGTCCATAGCTTAAAGTGTTGCATTGTTCTAAATAGTCAAACTCATTCACTATATAATATGACTTTTATATAATTTAATATAAAATAATTTTCTCAATACCGGACTAGGATTTACATTTAATGTTTTTTGTTGGTACTAGAGTTGTATCTCCCATTTGGTTTACATACAATCCTAGAAGTTTAATGATTTGGAAATAGAATAATTCTTCCATAAATAAACTTGTAATGGATTTTTCTTTCATTTTAATGCCAATATTTTGCTTGACATCTTTGCCAGTTGTAACTTTGTAATTCAGTGTTTAACTTACAACATAATCGTAACCATATGAAATATTATACCAAATGCATAACATATAAAAAGTTATTATTTTAAAATCCCTTTTTAATTATGTAAAAATAGTCTCGAGCACTTATGAAAGGCAGTTATTAAGACACAAGTTTTTTTAAAATAAATATGTTGCAAACAATTTGCACATCTTTATTTTTAAAAAAAGTGTTGTATATACATGTATTCATAAACAAGGTACATGTAGCTAAAATTTACTTCTTTTTTTATTTTAGTTGAATAAAGACCCATCATCCATTAACACCACTGCTACTAGTTTGAGTATGTCTGCTGCAGTTCCTCCAGCTTCATCTGTGGCATCTTTGCCACCAACCAATGCTAAACAATCAAACAATCAGCCACCATCATCTAGAGACCCAAGGTCAGCAGGAAGGTTAACAACTAGAGATCCACGTTTAGCCAATAAACCTCCTCCACCTGGAATGTTATTGCCTAAGGAGCCACCACATCCTGTTGGAAACGTGCCCATTCCACAAGTAGAAAAACTAGAACCAGATAATGTAGTTCCACAGTTGGCAGATAATTTTCCACATATGAGTCTGAATGCAATAGTACCACCTGGTCCACCTACGTCTTCTCCAATGCCTCAAATACCACCAAATTTTCCACCACAGAATATAATTCCACCTGGACCACCAATGAATATATTGCCACCTGGAGCTATTCCACCACACAGTGTTACAGAAGGAATATTGCCACCTTTACAAGGACAGTTTGTACCCATTCAAGTGATGCCACATCCAGTTCCAGCTTTTCCTCATCCTTCAAACTTATTAGCCAACCAAAATAATCAAGCTCTTCCTAATCAAGGGCCTTCAACAGAAAGGACTAACAATCTTGGTATGTCTGATGTTCCAGTAGATGTAAGAAATATACCACCTCCATCTTCAGCACCAAAAAATAAACCAAGAGACAACACACATGCAAGGAGAGACCCTCGCTTTGCTGCTCAGAGGAACAAACATAATGATAATAGAAAAAAAGGAAATGAGAAAAATGTCCCAGATACTAAAAGGGATGTGGACTCCAAAGATAAGCCTAAAGACTCAACAAAAAATCAGTCAGTAGTACCAACATCATCATCATCAGCATCTAACAGAAGAAATAGTCCACGTTACTCAAAAGGTGGAGGGAGCAGCAGTAGTAGAGATTCAAAAAGTAAACAAGAAGATGATGATTCTAGACGCAGAAAAAGAAGAGATTCTGATGAAGACAGTAGGCATAGTAACAGTTCTGATGATAGGAGACGGGATGCAGGAAGGTCGTCAAGGTCAACTAGAAGCAATAGAGACAGAAACTGGGATCAAGATGATGACAGAAGGAAAAGAAGAAGCAGAGATAATTCTCCTCGAAGAAGTAGAGATAGATCACCTTTGAAGTCAAGATCACCTGTTGATAAGGGTAGAGGAAGAGGGCGTAACAACAGCAGACGTCCAAGAAATACTCCAGAACTCCAAAGTGCAAGTTTGTCTGATAAAAATAGTGTACAATTGAAATCAGAAACACCAGAAGCTGGTAGTTCTAAGACTGAAGAAACTAAAACAGCCCAAAGTGACATTAAAAAACAAGCTTTAAGCCAGGTAAAAAGAGAACCAGGTGATGAAATGGAGGCATACAAGATTCCAAAATTGAGTAATAAAAAGAAAACCGAAAAAGAAGTAAAAAAGGATACTCTTAAAAAAGATGATGGAGATGATAAAAATAACAAAAGTTCAATAAGCGACAAAGATGATAAGGGACAAAAAACTGAAAGTGACAACAGCAAAAACACTAAAGGAACAAAAAGACAAGATGCTGCATCCAAAGATCAAGATGAAAGGAAACTAAATGATAAAAAAGATATTCAGAAGAATGTTGAAAATCTAGATAAAGATGAACGTTCAAGTAAAGTTCCTTCAAAAAGAGAAATAGACCAACAGGGATGTGAAGCAGATCAGTATGATCAGGAAGGACCAAGTACCAGTAAAAAACCAAGACTGGAAGAAAATTTACAAGATACAAAGGAATCATCTGCATTACAGGAAGATTTGTGGTAAGTTGATGAATTTCTAACATATCTGTCAAAGAAGATACAAACTAGCTTATGTTTTATCCCTGTTTCCATGGCACGGAACTCATCACCTGGTATTAAAGTTTTTTAACAGTCAAAAGTTTAGTTTTGTTTGACTCTATCCAGTGGATTGGTTGGTTGAGTAGTTGTTTTACAACACTAGCAATTTATTATCTATTATCATTATAATCAAACTTTCAATATTAAGATACTTCATGTGGTGTACAAGATTTTTGCAGGTGTTCATTATCTGTTTTGTTCTAGTACACACTTAGGTAGTCTTCATAGTGCTTAGTACATTTGTCTCAATGTCACAGATAAACTTTGCTGACCACTTTGTCAATTATTTTTGTAAGTTACCGGTCAACCTTTGTTAAAGGTTAACTATTTCATCACTTGGCCAAGGCACTAGACAAGCCATGTTAACAACATTGTTGGATATTATTGTTATCATAATGAATTTTGATATTTATCTCATCTAAGCACACTGATCAGTTTCTGTCTGTCTTACTTTGTCTGTCATGTAACAACATTTCTTTATGATCACTAGAGACTGCAGGTTTTGTTCAATCCTCTTCAAATTTGTCTAAGTTGATCCTCTCAACAAAAACTAGGTCAAGATCAATATGTGGGTCATGTTGGGTCAATAAGATAGAAAGGTCTTTTTAATGCACCCGATGTCACAATTTTTATACAATCTTCAAACTTGTTCACAATGATCTTAGTAGATTTAATGGTAGGTGGTTGAAATACTAAACTACATTTTTTTTCTATTTTTGTATTTTGATTAATTTTTTTATGGTATCTGCAAATACAGATTTGCCACATAATGTTTTTATTTACATTTATTTTGCAGTGATTTGTTTGGACAAGAAGATAAAGATTATAGAAGCATGATGGATGTTGATAGAAGAGCATATCCTTTAAAAAGTCCCTCACATGCTGGATGGTCCAAGTATAAATCAGACCACTCGCATGATTTTAGTTATGATATTGAGGCTCAGAAGAAGAGAGAATCTGTAGTTGAAGATGTAGACCATAGACAGATAAAAGATATTGACCAAAGATCGAACCAGAGTTTGCAGGATGTCGATCTAAGAGCATCTTTACCTAAACCTGTATTAAGAAGTCCAAATGATCCCAGACTTAATCGAGATCCTTACCATGCAGGACCAAATCCGGAAATATCCCCTAGTGAAAAAGTCAATATACCTACTGCACTATCTATTGATAACAGGGAAGAAATACTACATCAGATAGAAAAGCGAAGACTTTCTGGTGAACTAAGTTATGAAATGCAAAAAGAATTGTTACTGCAGTTGACTAGATTAGATTTAATACAGAAACAGCAAGCAGAATTAAAGAAAATGCAAGAAAAGGCAGCATTAGAGGAAGAATTAGTCAATTCTCCACATAAAAAACCTATAGGGTCTCCAAAAGGTATAGCAGAAGAAGATAAAGATAGACCTCTTGGTTACTCTGAGAGATTACCACCTGTTCTGCATCAAGGTCTTGATCCACATATACCTTCTGATAGAGTACTAGGTCCACATGGCCCACCTGACAGATATCAACATAGCCTTTCAGGACCAAGAATGAATGATCACAGGGCACTTTTAGACAGACAGCCAGGACTACCTGGGCCTTCTAGAGGAATTAGAGGTCCATATAAAGAATCTGATAGGTTTAAAGCTCCACACAACAGAACTCCTGTACCTGATACATCTTCAGGTGCTCAAGACTCGGTTGTTCCAAGAGGTCCTCCTGGACCAGCTTCCTCTGTAGAGCCATCATATGTTGAAAGAACTCCTAGAGATTATCTAGATGACAGACCACCCAGAGATATAGACAATAGACTACTCAGAGATGTAGATAATAGACTTCACAGAGATTTTCCAGATGATCGACCCGGTAGAGATTTCCCTTATGAAAGGCCTCCAAGAGATTTTCTTAATGAAAGAGAACCTCCATTAAATAGGTATGATGATAGACATGGTAGAGGTCGAAATTATCAATATGAGGAAGATAGGAATTTTAGAAGAGGATCACCAAGGGATGATTTTAATGATCGAGAACAAGGAAGAAGATCTCAAAAAGACAGGGATAGACCGAGGTATGGTGATAGGAGGGATAAGGACAGGGAAGAATTCACATTAAGAGACAGATATGGCAATGAAAATAGACATCGAATCTATGAAGATGATAAAGATCATAGACAAAATATAAGAGATGGCCCCCTTGACCATAGAAGAGATAATGATCCTCGAGGTAATCGTCAGTTTAGACAGGGAAGTCCTGTTAAAGTTGATAGGGATCAGAAAAATAAACATGCTCCCATGAAAAATATTGGTGATCCACGTTGGCAGTTACTTAGTAGTCGCCCCCCAGATCAACAAGAAGAGTTTGTTATAGACGGAAAGCCATACAATATCCAAATTGGTCAACCTCCAAAACGAATTCCCCTGGATGGAAAATTCATTGAAGTTTTTGCTGATCCTAATCTTCGGGCTATAACAATTGATGGAAATGTGGTTTATAAATTTGGAGACTCTGTAAGAGACTTCAAGTTTATAAACAAACACAAAGTATTTTATCATGGACTTCCCAAAAGTGTCTGGATAGATGGAACTCTTCATGAAATAAGGGTTGATGCACCTCCAAAATTTTTCAGTGTTGGTGATAAAAAGAAAACTATAAAGATTGATGGTAGAGATAATATGATTATAATAGATAAAACAGAATACGGACCTTGTGGTGGACCACCAAGGTTTGTGTTTATTGACGATTTAAGATGTGAATTAAGATTTGATCCACCACCTCGTCATATATTAATTGATGGTAAATTATGTGAATTGAAATTAGATCGAGCAGTACCATGTATAATTATTGATGGAAAGCCTCATGCAATCCGATTTGATGGACCTCCTCGTAATATCATTGTGAATGATACTGTGTACAAAGTTCCAATGGACAAGCCTATTAAAATTAAGATTTATTCAAGACCACATTTTCTGGCATTTGGAGGCCCAGCACATGAAGTCATATTTGATGGAAAATGGTATGAAGTTAAATTTAATGGCCCGGCTAAAGACATTATTGTTGGACAGAGAAAAATATCTGTACGTTTAGAAGGAAATCCACCAGAGGTTAAAATTCTGGAAGAAATAGATGAGAAACATTTACCATCTCTTATAGATATGCCTATTGGCCAACCTGGCAAAATGGCCCCAGTATTACCAGGCCAAGGAATAGTAAGACCAAACATGCCACCAGGAGAGAGAATGATGCATCCAAATGTACCTCAGGGAGAAAGGATGATGGGACCAAATATGTTACAAGGAGAAATGATGCATCCAATACCATCAGGAGAAATGATTGGCCCTCAAGACCAGACAGGGTTTAGAGGACCAGTGGGTGGACCCATGCTTCAGCCACCAAATCCAAGAATGATGGACCCTAGATTTTTGAATTCACAACATGTGAGACCAGATATGATGCATCTTGGTCCACAGGGACAAAGAATGGGATTAGACCTTATGCACCAGCAACCAAACCAAGGTCAAATGATGCCTCATGGTCAGATGATGCCTCAAGATCAACAGGGAATGATGGGAATGGGAAATATGATGAGACCAAATGAAAATGTTCCACAAGTCGGATTTGGAATGGGTAAGAATCAGCCTTCAGCTTCCTATATAAGTAGAAAAACTTTTTCGCTGTTAATCAATGTCATAATAGAGTAATTTAGATTATAACATTTTAGGCTGCAATCAACTGTTTGACACATTTAAATATAGAAACTTTGAAAACCTGCAAATTCTTTTCTTTATTGTCACTTAAACAGTAAACAACCACTCCCAAAATGAGCTGGGTTTTTTTTTTAAACGTATGAAGTATGCTTACTTATAATGGTTTGCTGGCTCCAAAATATTGGTATTGGCTAATATTTTTGTTCCAAATTTTTCTTCAGTTTCATAATGAGCTGTAAGTTTCTGGTGTTAATTTTAATTTGCGTGAACTATTTCTTATAATTTGGCTCCAACTTCTACAGTTGACTAATTTTTTGGCTCCTATTTCTCAGGAACCAGAGCTAACCCCAATTACCAGTAATTATGCTACATTGTACTTATTTATTTTATGTAAATTTTTGGCTTCTTTAAAGTACAGAAAATCTTATATACTTCCAGTGTGAATGTGAATTTGTGTGTGTAGCCATGTGTGTAGTTGGTTAAAGGTTAAACATGAACAGCATGCATTTGTGAACTATGTTTTATGCACATATGAACATGTTTATTTTTATATTGCCTTAACCAATTTCAGGTATGCAAGTTCCGTCAACAATGCCAATGCAGCAACAGCCATCATCAGGACCAGTAGATGTGAATTCATTATTACAAAGTTTGTTAAAGGCTGGTATTATTTCTAAACCAGCTGAAGAAAAAGAAAAGAAAGAAGAGGAAGAAAGTGTTGATGAGGAAGAAAATAGTAAACAAAAAGAAATACAAAGAATGCTGGTGAGTTGATTTATTAGTTGTAAAAGCAACTGCAACCATTGTCATATAAAGGCTTTACCCATTCCAACTAACAGTACCTGACATAAAGCAAACTTTGATTGATCATAAATACATATTTAAGGTTTTTCTGGTATACTTTAGAGCTTGCACATTTGTCATTAGCTTTACCATTTACTGTTATGATTTAAATAAAAAATATTAATGTAAACTTGATTGTGCATTAGTTGAATTGGAAACAATATAACCTGCTATAGAGTCCACTTCTATATAAAGTTCATTTGTCTATAGCAACCAGTCTGAAGTATCCCCAATGGATTTTTGGATTTTACTATATGATTATTATGATAATGACTCTCTCTATATTATATAAAATCCACCTGTCTTTTAAGTCCATCTAGCAATGCTAGAACATCTATTTGATTTTCTATTTTATTTAATTCATTTTTGATATTGTAGGCTTATAAACAAACAAAGATTGAAGAAGTACCTGACATCTCTAATTTTAATACAAATAAACTCAAAAAGTAAGTACATACAGTAGTCGGAGTAGAATGTTTACATCGGTTACTCAAAGTGAATTGGGTATAGATTATGGATTTGGGTTTTTGGGATGTTTTAGTTAATGAACCAAAGGAATGACAGAGAAAAAGTAATAACTTCAATTTATTTTACCAATGGTGACTATCAATAATATGTTTCAGTAGAATTTTGATCTGTGTCTTTTACCAAAACAGAATCATGACATTGGACAACATGGACAACATTTTTTTAGCCTCATAACTCGCTCTGTGTGTGTGTGTGTGTGTGTGTGTGTGTGTGTGTGTGTGTGTGTGATTCTTAAATTCTAATGTTGACTATTTAAAAAGTGGCTTTAATGTGATAGTTCTTGAATTTTTGAAGTAGATTTTTAAAAATAATTGATGAGTGACCAAATTAATACAAAAACTGTAATTTGAAGAGCATGGGAATACAAGGGATGCATAAGTTGAAAAGAAATTTCTGGGAAATCAAACTTTTCTGAGCTTGCTTGCACAAAATACTAAAATTTCATGTCAGTATCATCATCTGTTGTTAAAGTGATACTGATGGGCAAATGTTAAAATGTTTGACTAAAGCATGTATATGGAGGCAAGCTACATAATTCTACATATAGATTACATTCATGATCTTAGTCATGGCATTGGCAAATTTTTGGTTGCCTGCTTTTGGCTACTAATGAAAAAAAAATTAGTGTAAACCTAGCTAGATGTCTATTTTTAACACAAAACTTTCAGTATAGGTATATTTACATTGTTGATTTTTGTTGCCCCTAATTTTTGTTGTTTTCTTTTTTATAGACACTACAAAGGTGTTATACAGAAGTTATATGCTGGTATACAGTGTGCTTCATGTGGTACAAGGTTTACAGGCATGCAGACTGAGAAATATAAGGAACATTTAGACTGGCATTTCAGGCAAAATAAACGAGATAAAGAAGGAACTAATGTTGCTAAAGTCAGGAAGTGGTATTATGAAATTAAGGTAATTATTTAAATTTGTTGATTTAAATGATTATACATGTGTACAAGAGTTACTATCCCAATTTCTTTTTATTTATTTATTTATTTATTTTTTTTTGGACAAATATTTTCTTCTTAAGAAACATTTTTCAGTGCCCCAAATTTTATTCCACCATATTCTGTAGCGACAGCAATAAGCTGGAAATTGCTTGATTTTAATTTCTGAAAGCTTACAATGTTACACTAATCATGATGTCATTGGCATCCCAGTCAATGGCTTTCTATGTCATTGGAAAATTGGAATATATTAATGTTCACCTGTTCAAATATCAGATCTTGCAATTTGTTCAGGTTTTTTTATCCACAATGTGCAGGTAAGCTGCTCGTTCGACTGCTTTTGTTACATGAATGTGGCTTAAATAGTACATGTACTTAAATTTTTTTTTCAATCAACAATAATTTGAACCATAATTTATTTGATGATATGAACATTACAGTATATACTTGTATTGTTTATTTCAGGATTGGATTCAGTATGAAGAGATTGATGAATCAGATGAAAGGAGTAAGTTTTCTATTATAATTTCATTATTCGAAGAAATTATCAATTTTAAAAATAGCAGACACGGAATCATTTTGCAGCTCAATGTTTTGGATAAAGAAAAAAACAGAAAAGAGATACATGTATCAGTACAGAAATTGAGAGAGAGAGAGAGAGAGAATCTTTTTATGTGGTATAATTGTTAGATATATAGATCTTGTCTAAATACTAGGGAAAAAATTTCCATAAAATGAATAATATTTGAAACTAACATATCTTAACAAATTGTACGGCTTAGAATTGATGATAACATATTTTATTTTTAATTTGAAGTTATATCTCTTTTATCAGTTCGAAGTTCAGTGTTTGAGAAGATTGATGTCCCCTGCAGCCAGCACACAAGAACCTGTATTTTCTATTCCTTCTGGACCAGAGATTACACAGTGTCCTGCAGCTACTGGAGATGATGAAGGCGATGTATGTATCACACATTTTATAGATTTTTTATCTTTATTTCTGTGGTTGTAATTTAGTTAAGATACTATAACTACAAATATTGCAGTGGTTTGGTTCTACAAGAGTAGACATTATGTTGGGCTATAAATATAATTGATTATATCAGTGTTGCCACTTGCATTACAAATACAGGTGATGTTATTTGTCATATATCAGAATGTAAATATATCCTCTACTGTTAACTGATTAGAAATTGTGTCACAGTGCCATACATGTAACTTTTAATTGGTATGTTAAGCAAACTAGTTAATATTTGCTTAGTAAAACTGTTTGCTTTACTTTTCACAGCAGTGTTGGCCACTATATTTAAGTACATTCACAAGAAATATCATAATGTTGAGCCTCAGAGTACTGTTCTGAAAATATAATAAGGTAATTTAGTTTGATTTTCCAATCAGTATTGTAAATATGAGTATACACCAAATTTTTTTTTCTACTGTACAAAATATTATTTAGTTAGGGACAATTATACTCACAATTATGATTAATTATTATACATTTTTATTTAACATTTACAGGTATGTGTTATATGTGGTGATCCATTTGAACAATTTTGGGATGAGGAAGCGGAGGAATGGCATCTCCGTGATGCTATAAGATCCGATAAAAAGGTATGTAATTATGAATATCATAAAACCAGGTCCAAAAAAAGTACTGGTTCCATGTCCAGTTTTTGCCTCATGGACCACTGGTCAAGTAACTTTGTTTTGTGGACCAAGTACATGCAATTAAAGTTGGATATAGAATAATGATTTTTAACAGGTACAGTTTCTTTTAGACTATTGTAGACCAACAGATTTCAAAACTTATTAATCTTATACAAGTGGTTTTCAAATTTTGAGTCAGTTAATGTTAATTGTGGGATATTTATTTATAAAATGAAACCGTATCATATCACTGTTGTTCGTACTGAAAATTAAAACTTTTTAAGTTTAAGTAATATATCAAGGGAGATAAGTAAAATGTATATAGAAAAAATGTTGCTATATTAGAATTATAGTAAATTTTAAAAGAAGCATTTTGCTTAGTTTCATATTATTTTACTGCGTTTTAGAAATTCCAGCTTGTGCAATGCAACAATTTTCTTAAATTGTCAAAGAATGATAAAAATTCCAGAAAAGCATTGAAGTACTTATAAGTACTTTTTAAGCAATAAATTTTTTAAAATTCAAAAATTCATTATTGTTAAAATCATCCAATTTTTTTTTTCAGACATATCATCCCGTTTGCTATGAAGATGCACGTGAGGAGGTAAGTTGATAATGGATTCACTATTTTCTTTCTACACAGACTTCAGGGAACTAATTCAATTGTAAATAATGTTGTACAATCTTTTTGTAACTTTAGCCAGTATAATATGTGCTATTTTTCACACTGCTGATCCAGTTGGTCACATAATATAAATGATTTTATTAATTGGTTCTCTACTGAAATCTTCAAATGTAAAAGTGTAAGATTTAAAGATCAATTATGTTATTTTCCTTGGCATACATATATCTCTTAGAAAAAAAAATTAAGGCTTAAAGAATATTGGGAGTAACAAATAAAATAAAATAAACATTTAACAAATTTACATGTATATGTTTTCAGAAGCTGTTATAGTTACTAAAATCTGGAGTAATAGATGTGTAGTGATAAATTAATAATTATGTAGCACATGTATGATTATTTAAATCATAATAAATACAAACATTTTTTTGTAATTTAACAGGGAAGTATAGCTGATCCTACACCTACCCCTACACCTGCCACAGCGCCGACAGTTAATCCATTAATAGCCGCAATTAGACAGGAACTAGGTGAACCAGTTGGTGGTAAAATAGCTGGAGTTGTCACTGTACAGACGGGACCTGTCAGGTTAGATATAGACTCGGATGAAGCTGAAGTTCCTACAGAGGAAGAACAGGAACAGAAAGAGTCTGCAGATTTGAACAAAAACATAAAACAAGAACCTGTTGTTAAATCTGAACCAGATGCAACAAGTTCAGTAACTGTAAAAACTGAACCTAGTGATGGTGTTACAGTTAAACAAGAACCTTTATCTCAAACAGATGTAACAGTGAAAAGTGAAATAGACACAAGCTCATCTCTGAACAGTCAGATACCTCCAATGTCTCAGGTCAAAACTGAACCATCATGACAAAGGTGATTTATTTGTCTTCAATTTAAATTTTGTTATTGGGATGACAGAGATGATGATGAATGTTTATTGTGGAAATGAATAGTAGTTGTAATGCATATAACATGATGTAAAAAAATTCAGTGATATCATATCTACTGTGATTTCAAAGTTTATTCTAATGAGTATTCATTGTGCAATAAGTTTTGTCATGATTACTAATAGTTGGGTTTGTATATGTGTGTAAGTGTATATTCATGTGTATGTGAAAGAATGACTGCATGACAAGTGCTAGAATGTACTGTGTATTGATCAAAATACATTACTGTTTTGTATTACTGCTTTGAAAAATTAATTTAAATGTACATGTTTATGCATAATAATGCATACTCGAGTAGAAAAAACAATGCAACTGTTACATTGTAGTTTCTGTTTAAAATTACAATTTTCAAAGAGTTTTTATACGCCCGTCATATGACAGGACGTATTATGTTACGGTGCTGTCCGTCCGGGCGGGCGGGCGGGCGGGCGGGCGTCTGTTAACAATTTGTATTCCGTTCAATAGAGACCACAAACATTTATAAATTCAAATGAAATTTGGTATACAGCTTTACCATGGTAATACCTTGTGCAAGTTCGAATTACAACTTTTTCGGATTATTTTTGGAGGAGTTATGCCCCTTTTTTAACTTAGAAATTTTTGTATATATGACCATGTGGTTTCCGATCATCAGAGCCTACAACTATTTATGGATTCAAATGAAATTTGGTATACACATTTACGATGTTATTATCTGGTGCAAGTTCGAATTACAACTTTTTCAGATTATTTTTTGAGGAGTTATGCCCATTTTTTAACTTAAAACACCTTTTTATCATACTGCACAGATCACGACAACAGTTCAAATTATGATTAAGCTTTTATAGATATAAATTATTTCAGGTTGGTTAAAAAAAAAGGTTCTCAAAACATTTCAGACAAAAAATGTATTTGTTTCCTAAATTCTTTCTGCATGCAATGCTTAACACATGAAAACACTGCCATGACCTAACATTATATTTTAAACTTCTTCCTTCCTGGAAATGAATATGAATTATATAGCAGTCTACCACTATCCATTTAGCAATATATTTTTACATACATAGTTGTACTTATACTTCTCAGTAAAGAATGGAACAATCTAGAGGATTAGTGACGAATTCATTCGGAACATCCTCTGGATGTGAAATGATAAAGGCGACAACTTTCTCCTTTTTAGCAGCATATATTTGCATCTTGGGGACCTTGAAAACTCCTCGATAGATTTTGCTAAAAATTTCTGAGGTTATGGAGTCTAATGCGATCTAGCTATCTAACTTGGTGAAATTTTTGGGAAAAATCGGTATGGGGTCAAACATGCAAAAAATGAATTTTTCCAAAAAACAATTACGTTTAACGCACTCCTGTTCAATAACAGTTCATTGTACGAAAAAGTCGTCCATTGACCGAAAAATGTTTAAGATCTGACGGAAAAGACGGTATTTTTATATTTTTTCTATCTTTTACATAAAATCCACAATAACTGTTTAAAGTCGGCGCTATCATCCAAAAACAATTTAACGTACCGTTTTGAATTCGTACCCATATTAAAGTAACCAATTCTTTACCAAATTATTGGTAGGTTTGGCACTTATCCGTTAGGTCTGTGTCAAACTTTTGAGTGGCAAGTTCTGTGGATGAGCTCTACTGATAGAAATCCTCTAGATTGTTCCATTCTTTCCCGCGAAACCCCTAAAGGTGTCGCCACACTAGTAAATAGTACTACTCGATCAATATAACACGGGCGTATAATGCTACGCTGGGCGGTGCTCTTGTTAAAATTATATATATTTATATATGATTCAAATTCTATTGTATGGACAATTTCTGGAGTCCCTTAGAACACTATGTGCTTTGAAGGAATTGCTCTCCATTTGATTTTCATTTCCATACGTACACGTTTTATTTTTTTATAGACAATACATGAACTTTTTGGAATCTGCAAGGTTTTATATTATTATGTTTTCAATTATTTTTGTTTGCTTATCAAGTTTGATTCTTTCTTGTATTATGTCTTAAAGAAGCTTGTTTCCATGCTGAAAATTAAAAAAAAGGAATTGCAAGTGTAGATGAAGATATAACCATTTGTTGTTAAGCACTGTTTAAAGTTTGTAGATTAAAAGGTCCAAATCTGCACCTAAGACAATTCAATTTTGGACTATAAATGAGAAAGTGTTGTTAGTAAATAAGTGTTAATAACAAGTATTTAATTCCAGTTGTATACTTTTGATTGTTTATATGGATGTTGTATCCATTTTACATTGATTGATTTCATAAGCATTGTTATTACTTTTTGTATTTAAATGTTTAAGTACATTTGTATATATAATTTATGATTTTGTAAATTGGATTTTACTTTCTTTTCTTTTCTTTCCTTTTTCATTTTAAATGTTCAGCCATTTTTTCTAAAAGTGATATTTAATATATCAGGGAAATCTTTTTCTAGTGATTCCATTATTAGCAATATTAAGTTTACTTTTTAAGCATCTCCTAAGCATCAGGAGAATTATTTTTCCCCACTTTCAACAACTCAGTGACAAAGCTTACCCTAGATAAAGTGTCAAACATCATTACCTAATAATTTATTCTGTAAATATGTTTAACATTAGGACTTTGATGATGCCAAACAGTGACTATAATAGTCTGTAGGATAGACATGAATGGATTAATCTAGTTTTGTTTTTTAAAAAAACTACTAGGAATGGGGGATTCCATGCTTTCAAGAACCTTCATGATAGAATGATGTATGACTTACATTATTGTCATAATCTATTTCAGAAAAGTTCGACTTGTTTTTATACATATTTTACTGTGATGGTCTGGGTGCATAGTTAAGTCAAAATTAATTTATAAAAATTTTATATTTTATTGTTAACTATGGTGTGTGTGTGTGTGTGTGTGTGTGTGTGTGTGTGAGATAATCTTGTCGAGATTACAAAATAATTTCACAAAGATTACTGTCAAAAGAAAACTAAATAAAGATAATTATAAAAATGATGTTGCTGGTTTTTATCTTTAACAACATTACATCCTGTATGAACAGAGATAGTCTTGTAGTATCCTCTATTATTAGAGCAGTCAGACAGTTTGATGTCAGCTTAGAATCTATCAAGTTTAATTGTCAGTTCAAGCTAAGTTGTCAGTCAGACTGTCAATGTCATCATTACTATGTTTGTCAGCATCAGTCTGTGTTAGTCTGACTGTCGGTGCCAGTTAAGGCTTCAGCCTTATTGTCAATATCTGCATTAGCATTCGTAGTATTCTTTAGCAAAGTCTTGAATGTCAATCAAACTCATTTTCAGCAACATCAGTGTCAATCTGTCATAGTCAATATGTTAGCATCAGCCTAATTATCTGTGTCAGTCTAATTATCAGTATGTTGCATTAGCATAGGTGTCATTCTGTAAACAAACTTTAGTATTGGAGTCAGTCAGGAACCCCTTGTTCAAAGCTTCAATAAGCTTTACCAGTTTAACAAAATAATGGACTCCATAATTTCTGTTCAGAAGTTAATGCATACAATTATCATTATCAAACAAAAACAGCAAAGTCAAAAACCTGTTTATAAATGTAATTCATTTCAATAACATTTTGAATTTTGACTAGGGAAACAGTTTAGTTAAAGTAAACAATGTTAGTATCACTGATTCTGACTTTCAGTTCCAGCATTATCATCAGTGCCATTCTGTCATCATCAGCCCTTGTGTCAGTGTCAGCATTAGCAGTTTGTCAGAATCAACCAGACTATCAATGTAGTCTCTCAGTATCTTGCCGAGTGACAATATTATCATTAATTTTGGTCCGACAGTCACTGCCTGCATTAGCATAGATGGCAGACAAGTGTCCCATGGCAGTTGTTTGATACAATTGTTTTGTAGTAATATCCATTTACTGTGTCATCCATATATCCGTAAAGGAATCTTATGTTTGCAGAGACTGAAAATAGCCAAGATGCTGAATATGTATTTAAATACCACCTGCGGATAAATCCCAATGTTACATATTTCAATGTATGGTTTTTAAAGATAAACTGTATATTCAACCACAACAGATTTACCCCAACTTTACATGTTTACTTGGTTGACTTTTATAGAAGGTGTCAGTTTATAGAAGCTGAAAATAGTTTTAGGACCTGGTCCCGGTTTCACAATCATTCCTTAACTAAGATTTTCCTTAACTTAAATCTGGCAAATTTGAAATCTTAATAATTTGGTGAATTGTTTAGATATTTAGGATTTTAAGATGTCATTTTGAAGATGACTTCAAGCTTGTAACACCTGTATTTAGTTTTATCACAATTGTTTATTTATAATTCAAAATGAGATTGTCAAAATTTGCTAAATTTAAGTTAAGGAAAATCTTAGTTAAGGAATGATTGTGAAACCGGGACCTGTATATTAAGACCACGTACAGATGAATCTCACTTTAACATGTTTCCCTTGGTAAATAAAGACAATCTGCTGATAAACTTCATTTTTATATGTCTTCCTAATTCTACTTGAACAAGATATCTAAACAAGTTGTTTTCGTCTAGCTTTTACTTCAATGTTCACAAATGAAATAGAGCAACGATGTTTATGCCAAAGTCAAGATTCTTTCATTTATATCCAGACGGTCATTGTCAGGAATGGATGGTGAAAGAAGCTGGAGTGCCCGGGGGAAAATCACCGACTTTTGCCAAATAAATTAACAAACTTTCTCGCACTTAGATCTGCCCAAAATGGGACCTAGGTAGTGAGAAAAGATTCAACAGCAGACAATTAAGACCTTTCAGTCACCTTTTAAAAGGCGAATGTTGTAATCATGAGAAATAATGCCATCTCTGAAAAGCAACTTGTAGTGATTGGAAAAAAATGTCTGCTGAAACGATAAAACATTGAATGTAAAATATATTATGTTAAAAATAACGTCATCTTCACATAAAATGATTGTTGTAGTGATGAAAAAAACGCCGCCTTTAAATATTTTCTGTTAAAATGATGCGATTAATTATTGCTGAAAGGATGAAAAATAATGCTGTTTCTAAAAATTGTCTGATGAAATGAGAAAAAAGACTTTATACAAAGTGATTATTGTAATTGCGTTGTATTTAAATAGCGACTGTTGTAACAATAGTCAAATAGACACTGTTAAAATGATGAAAAATAACATCGTCTTAAAATAGTGATTGTTGAAATGATTACGACGACTTTCAATAGTGTCAGTTGTAATAAAACAAGTAACACCGTCTTAAAAATGACTGTTGCAATGATTATAACGCCGACTTTCAATAGTGACGGTTGTAATAATAATAATAATAAATAATAATAACAATAATAACGCCGTCTTTAAAAAATGACTGCTGTAATGATGTTTTAACACCGTCCTGAAATATTAACTGCTGTAAAGAGGGAGAAAAATGCTGTTTCTATGTAATGATGGGGAATATTGCGGTTACTTAATGCTAATTATTGAACGATGAGGAATAGGGGCATCTTCTAACAGTGATTGTTGGAATGATGAATTATAATGCCTTCTTCAAATTGTGAATGCAGTTAAAACATAAGGGAATATTTCAATAGTCACTGTTGTAATAAATAACGTTGTCCTTAATTTATTATTTCCGTGATAGGGAAAAAGCAACTGTTGTTTTGATTACAAAAACTAATGTGATATACAGGTACATAACAGTTTAAATACATATTTATGCGCTGAACAAATGGGACGACGGTTTGAATTTACCTTACCCATTAAAGAAAATACTTTAGAATATCCAAGCAAGGCGATAACAGGTTACATTGGACTGATAATCGTCAGTGGAAAGGGTACTGACAGTACAGGTAAGAGAATTACGGTCACACACACACACACACACACACACACACACAACACACACACACACACACACACACACACACACACACACACTTTCTTTTACGATTTTATATGTTTTGAATTGTGAATATTGCTTTTGATTACAAGGCAAAGTATATTCACGCTTTGCTTGCGATGGAGTTTGTTGCAGATTCCTAAGCATTTCAAGTCTATTCATTTTTTTTAGTAAAACCAGAACCTCATTGTAAAAAGCATGGTTATACCATTATAAGAGTTCATAGAATTGTATCAACATTGATTGTAGCTTTTTTCTTTTAGGGAAGGATGGTGAGTAGTGTATTCACTGTAGTTTTGGTACTTGTGATTCAAGGACCATTAATCTACTGCATCTCTACTGAATCTGAAGAAGAATGGAGCTTTCAGTGTTATTTAGGTGACTCAATCTCCCTTACATGCAATGATAATAAAACGGATCCACGGAGCGGCGAGAGTGTTGAATGGGAGTTACCATCTGGAAGAATACTTCGTTATGGTTTTAATAGTAGCTCTATGGAAGTTGTTAGCGAAAACGGTATCCCTGGATACAGGTTATTGTTGAAATCCGTGAATCATGATAATCGGGGAATTTACGTCTGTTACGTTTATACGACGAATGGTGACGTCAGAGCTACAACCATTAGAACCGTTAATTTAGCAGGCGCCCTTTATAGGAACGCGTTTGATAAATATATAGATGGTTTAATCTGGGGGATAGTGGCAGCTCTTACCATACTGGTACCTTGTACAGGCGGCTGTGTCGTGTATAAATACAGATACAAACCGAAACTACCGGGGGATTATAATGGTCCTAATGACGGTTATGGCGTTAGAAAGTCTGAAGACGGACATTCTGTAAACAATGTTACCAGCCTGAGCGTAAACAGTTATGTGAAAGATGGAATGTGTAATGAAGCATACATAGATGAGAATTATAGAGAGTTAGAAAGCACTAAATTGTGATAGAAACAATGCCGTCATAGCTTACTTTCTGGTTTAGCGTATTGTAAACAGATTGAGAAAAGCGGATATATCAGAAGTATGTCTAGCCGTGTGTCAAAAAAAAAAAAAAAAAAAAAAAAACAAAAAAAAAAAAAAAAACGACAACAGTATGAATTAGACTTTGTTATATTGACTAAAGGATCTCTCGTCATTTTTTTCCTTCTAGTTTTTCAGGCTTTTTGGTTCGTGAACTTTTATTTTGATAATTATTCTTTAACGCCCTAGTTTCAAGCATAGGCATGATATATGAAATTTATCTCATTGTCAAATATACATGTGCCACGTTTAAATGCCAATCACTATAGCATACTCTAGCTATTGGTGGATAGACTTCAAATGATTTAAAATTGTTAATAAAATATTCCATAATAAATTAAATACACACATGTGCTTTCCATGAATAGAAGTGTTTATTTCTCATTCACTTTCCTAAACACACCTGGCAAGCGGTTAATTTCAAATTTGTCATTATTGATAAATAAAGTTAGAGATAAAAGTTTTGGTAGAAATAAAATTTGTTCAGCTAAATGCAATTCGGATTCATTTACTCTTCCTGTATTTGGTAAAAATTGGTATTACTTATGTATACATATTTTTGGAAGTCCATGGCTAGTGTCTTTTTAAGTACATATATTACTAGTATCAGAAGTCCATGAAGTAATTCATGGACTTCTGCTAGTATACATTAGTAGTACTTTCTCGTGTGTATTTAATTTGTTTGAGGTCTAACGTTCTAGCTAGCTATGTATGGCTGTTGCTAGTTTCATGTTTTTATCAGCTTAAATGTTTTATATTTTATGTTAGCCAATCCGCTTTTAAAAAAGAGTATAATAAAGTATATTACTTGGAGAAAGAACAAGGAAGAACAAAATCTGATACTTTGTGAATTCTGTAAAAATAGTAATTATAACTTGACCGACGAGCACTTCTGTTTAGAATTTGTAATAATCAAGAATTAGAAGTTTTTTTTTCTTTATCATTTTACGAAGCGGACTCAACTGATTTTCATACTAATGACAATCTTCATTAATACAAATTTTTGCATTCACTCTTCTTTTGTGTAAGTTAGGCTTTTATTAAAAAATTCGATTGATCTTAGGAAAGTGGGCTCGAATAATGCGATAGAAGTTAGTTGAAGATTTTTTACAATTTAAAAAAAAATATTACATTTGTCATTGATTTTTGTACTGAAACAAACTATGTTTTTGTTACGTTTATTAGCAATAAAGTCATAAGTATAATAAAATGTATATATTATTCTATTCTATTACATCATATCCAAATTATTGTTTACAAGACATACATTGAACAAAAAGGTTTAAGTTGGATGATTTCAATTGGAACTAATTTTGTAGTACGAGTTGTCACGCTTTTGTCATGTAAAACGGGTAATTATGGTAAATAGGTTAGAAATTAAAAACTGAAAACCCAAGAAGAACGTGTCATTGACTTTGAAAAAGTAATTCGCCATGCATGCTTTGAATTACTTATAATGTTAAAGTATTTTACATTTAATGTAATTTGTTTATTATTTTCGAAAATAATTAAATGTAAAACCTTTAAAACAATCAAAGTATTGTTTTATCCATAAATTTTTGTCAGTATGTGTTCAAACTGAAATCCGGTTTTAATCACCTCATGTTGTTTCACTGTTTGGTTATGAAAAATGGATCTTCATTGTTTTAAATAAACAGCGGATATTTAATACAGCACATTATTTACAAATATTTTGTCCTCCAATTATCGAAAACAAATATTCTTGTTTTAAATTAATACTACTTTTGTCGGCGATAATCCGAAGTATATATATCATGTTTTAATTGCATTAGAAAAGGCTACAAACGTTTTGTTTCATAAAACTTTTTTTTGGCAAAACTGGTCGTAAAAATATTTTTTTTTTAAATTCCAGATTTCTCCTTTTTTGGATGCAAAAATGTGTTTTACTTCCGGATATTTTGAAATTAAGATTCCTTTTTGACTGTAATAGATTAGGTAAAGCATTTTTTGACGTAGACGTAGACAAGTATGCTGTTTTTGTACTAAATTTTTTTTGCAATTTCTTTGTCCTATATCATTTACTAATTTTTATAAATAATACATTCAAAAAGTGATATATTGCAATATGACAATAAACCACTTTTTTATTTTATTATTTATAGAATTAGAAAATGATATATGATATCTCTATTCCCAATGTCGAATTCGCATATCTGAATGATTTTCTCAGAGTCAACTGATAACGTATGATAACCTCTACAGATGTTTATCTTCTACCCCGTTTATCTTATTTATGATTATGTCCAGTTAAGGTCACATACAACAAAATAAATAACTTGTTAAAGCCCGTGACTTTTACAATAAGACAACCGTTCAAAGTTACTGATATGCTTCTCATGTTGCTATGGAGTGTTCTGCTAATACTTCTAGTATGGTACTTACTAATACGAAGACCGTCAGGCGCGCCACCAGGACCACCCGTGTATGTTCCTATTTTGGGAAATTTAGTAGATTTTAACCAACAGAATATGCTTGACAAATTTAAAGAATACAGAAAGAAATATGGTGATGTGTTTAGTTTAAAACTTGGAAGTAGGCTTGTGGTCGTTATCAATGGATATGATGCTATGAGAGAGGCTTTAGTTAACTTTGGTGACGTATTCTCCAGTCGTCCGGATATATTTAGTCCTTCAGAATTGGCACAGGGTTTAGGTAAGTACTCACTTATGACCAAGAAATATTGTTTAACCTATATTTAGGCTTTACAAGGCATTTACGAATTTGCAAAAATTAAAAAATTATTGCAATGCGCTAATGAGTTTTAAAACGAAAACACTTTTTTGTTTGCTTGGTAATATACGATTTTTGAAAGTTTCGTCCGCATTCCGATGATAAATACAGAGTGTTTGGTTGAAGATTCTTGGCTGCAGTTCAAAGTCTCGCATCTGATTCGGTCATAAATAACACTGATCAACCAAAACCTTTGCTACAGAAAGTGAGAAAGTGGGAAATGTAACTGTCGATATCAGTATAAGGGACTGAATCTAAGTCTTTTTCAATTTTAATAGAAATATTAAATAAATTAATTCTTTGATTAAGTTTTCGAACCATATTTCAGAACTTGTATTATTTTGTATGTTAAACTACTGAATTATTGGTTTTTGTTTGTGCTGCAAACTCCCGCACAGTTCAAATATAAATGGCGATAAAATTTGGAAACTGCGTTTAAATTTGAAAAAAAAACATCGTTTGATTTGTAAAAAAAGAAAGAAAAAAAAAATTAAAACTCATAATCGTTGTTATTTTTACTAGGAATTGTGAGTAGTTCTGGAAACCTCTGGAGAGAACACAGACATTTTGCAATGACCACAATAAAAAATCTAGGATTAAATGATGGAACACTGGAACAGTACATGTTGACGGAAATAGATTATTTAACATTAGAAATACAAGGAACGAAAGGAGATCCATTCAAAATTACAGACTTGGTTTTAATGTCAATATCTAACATTATGTGCAGGCTTATGTTCGGGCAAAGATTTGATTATTCGGATTCAAAATTTATTAAAATTGTTCAAAGTTTTAATGAAAACCTTGAATTATCAGCTTTGTCAGGGGCTTTAAATTTTTTACCTTTTTTGAACTATATTCCTGGTGACCCATGTAAGATTAAGGTCATCAAAGAGAACCAGTGTATAATAGACCAGTTTCTGTTCGAGTTTATACAAGGCCATAAAGAAACTTATGAAGAAGATCATACTAGAGATTACATTGACGCATTTCTAAAGAAAAAATATCGAGAACGAAATCTTACAAGTTCAACATTTTCAGGTAAGTAATTCACAATATAATAAAGTAATTTGTAGCTGTAAACTATATTCGCGTCAGTAACCATTGTAACTTTCAAACAACAAACAAATAAGATAGCACAAATATTATGAAATTTTCACTTTGGACGGCCACTAGATTGTTTTAGTTGTTTATTTAATAGGGTTTGACGTCCCAGTCAAGAATATTTCACTTATATCGAAACGCCACCAGCAATAGGAAAAGTGGCAGAAATTTTTATCTTTACAGTGCGCTTATGGCAATGTGCATGGAGGGTTCTTAAGCGTGCAAAATATTGTACTAATTGTTCTCCTAAACTTGTTTATATTTTTTTTTTAAATTTTTTATTTATTTAAAATAAAATTAAAAATTACATAAAATGGTGTTATTTGTAACTCAATTTTAGACGTCGAATTCACAAAATATGGCACTAATTGTTCTCCTACACTTGTTTATGAGGTTTTTTTTTAATTTCTGATTTATTTAAAATAAAAGTAAAAATAACATAAAATGGTGTAATTTGTAACTCAATTTCAGACGTCGAATTCACAAAATATGGTACTAATTGTTCTCCTACACTTGTTTATGAGTTTTTTTTTTTTAAATTTTTGATTTTATTTAAGATAAAAGTAAAAATTGAATGTTTATATGCATCGACGGTAAATATCATACATAGATGATTAAGCAGAATTTTTTTTTTAAAGCGCTTAAAATTTTAAAATAGATATAATATATGAAGCCTCATCAGAGTTTCATGGCTTTTAAAAAAGGTTGTCTACAGCCCATATGTTATTTCATTTTATTTTAGCGAATCACCTATAGGCAAATTGATCTACTTAAAACGTGTTTTGTATTCTATTTGTAGAGGAGCAACTTCTTAGATGTATTTCCGATTTATTTATTGCTGGGACTCATACAACATCAACTTCCATTCAGTGGGGACTTCTCTTCTTGATAACACATTCAGACGTTCAGACAAAAATGAGGTATGAAATGGACAAGGTGCTCGGAACATCTCGATGGCCTAGATACGAAAACCGCCATTCTCTTCCATTTTGCCAAGCTGTCGTTTCTGAAGTACTTAGGTGCGGAAATATAGCGCCTATAACCTTGCCTCATGGAGTCAACTATGATATAGAATTTAGAGGATATAAAATACACCAAAACGCCATTTTGTTTCTAAATCAAGATTCAGTGCTTTCAGATCCGCTTATTTTTGATCAACCTGAACTTTTTAATCCATCCAGATTCATTGACAACAACGGTGCTTTGATGCGCGAGGAGAAAATTGTATCATTTTCTTTAGGTAATCTTCTTCCGAGATTATCTCTTTTTCGACAATCTTCTCTATCAGTCAATCTTCTATTTCCAAAACAATGCACTGTCCTCCAATGTATCACTTCTAAATTTATCCCGTTGTTGCTTATCTATCAATTCTAAAATAATCCTTTTCCCGCTAATATATTACTTCTAATATACATCTTCCCCCGGCAATTTACCCGTTGAAGTCCTTGGCCTGACAATCTACGGGTTTTCTTTTAAAACAATCCTTTTGTGCGTTTTAGCACCCCATTCAAGATACTTTATTTATATTAAGACGTTCAGATTAGGGGTGTCAAAGCAAAATGGAGTATACCATAGATTTTTGGAAAGCGAAATAATAAACATTCTATTACTATGATCTCCCCGAGTAGAACTAGGTGTCGAGATGCGGGCGCTTCAAAAAGTTTGGCCTCTAAGTTGAATTTTAAGCTCCAACATTAATACCGCTTACATGATATCAAATGTTTTTGTTTAGAGTATCATTAAAGTTTATGCCTGAATTTTGAAATATAATTAAGAATATTTTCTGATACAACAACCATACATTATACAACACTTCATAAAATTTATTAAATGTGATTTGGAATGAATACATGTCATGCCACCGACTTGGTAAATGACTTACCTCTTTATTACAGGAAGAAGGGCTTGTTTGGGCGAAGCCGTGGCAAGAATGGAATTATTTTTATATTTGACTCATTTGGTAAAAAGATTCGAATTTCTACCAGAAGATGTCAACGAGTGTCCTAACATGAATGGAATTTTAGGAATAAACAGAACGCCAACCCCATACAGATTAAAAGCAGTCCGTTTGATTTAGGAATATTTGCTTCGGTACAAACGCCCTCATATATACTGTGTATGAACAAAACGACTATGTTACAGATTGTAAACTCTGTATAACTGTTCGTCGTCAGATGGCAGACCTTGTTAAAGTTATTAAAGCTGCATTAAGTTTACCAAAATTCTGAATTTTTTTTATTTTCTAAAAATATATTTTTTTAAAAGTAGATATCTTCTAACCACGATCCGTGACATTCATTTTCTAAAATTTCATTTCTTTTAGCTGTAAATAAACGGAATCCTCTGACCGGTTGGTCAGTGTTCTACGATGGTAATCATGAGCTTGGAGCATGCGCACGGATGTACGGAAAAGCCTAGAATCGAAAGTGAAACGTGACAGATTGCATTAATTGTCCTTCATTAATATCCAGATGTATTTGAAATGGTGTTATTTTTCCTTTACTAAGTCACAAATGACAAATTAAACGAAGTTCTGTGTTTAATTTATCGTAAAGTGTAATGTAAAAAATCCGCAATCGCATTCGTCAACGATCTTTCTGTTATAAAAAAATTCATTTCTAATACCAAAATCTTACAGAAAAAATATTTTGCAATTTATAACTATTTTGTTAATAAACAAGTAAAAAAAAAAAATTAAAATCTGGAATTATTAAAAAAAACTATGTTTTCCTGAATATCTGAAACGACGCATTGTTATCTATTGATAAGGAAGTAACTATTATGCCATAATACTTTTTTGTCAAATACTCTTTCTACGTTGCTCGCCGTTAATCATCATCTTTACTTATCTATTGTGACCTATCCGAATATAAGACGACAGTTTAGATTTGTATCCAAACTTTCCACTTTGTATAGACTGTATGTTAAAGTTGATCACCATTTAGCCCCGGTGATATCCATGATATTTATGTTCAGTAATAAATCCAGTCGGTAGGTTTATCATGTGTCTTCGAGATAAAATCTTTATTAATTTGTAACCTGTGTTTATGGAAATCTTGAACACTTTGATAAATACTGGAACGAAAATCTAATATTTCACCTTATGACAGAAACATTAAAATGTAAGGTCCATGCTCGGTCTAAATACATGTAGTTATAATACGGTTCAAAGTGCCACTCACGGCTTAGGTCTTAATCTGTCAAAAATAAAAAATAACAGTTTTTCAGAACGTATTTCAGAAGATTGAAAACTAACTTTTTTGCACCAGCTCGTTTATAACATCGAGTGTTGTAATTTTTTTTATACAAAAAATAATAAATCATTTAACCCTTTAATTGGCAGATACGCCAAACTACGCCATTCTGATTTTTGGACGGTCTGTTGCACAATGTTTGGTGTAAAAATGTTAAAACTTGACCGATTGATATAAATTTGGTACCATATGAAACTAGAAAAAATTGTCAACAAATTATATTCTTTGAGTTTTTTTATTCGAAATATATTTCAATTCGATTTTTCAAGTTGAATAATACGAAGCGGTCACGTTCCTGACGTGGTAAAAAATTAGGAGTGCCGAAAAGGTACGGAAAAAGTAATTCGTTCAAACTTTAAAATTAAGTTTCAAACCCAAATAAAAACCACATATTTATGAAGAGCAGGAAAAGGTTGTTTGATTTTTGTAAAGAAAAAATAACTTAAGCGATAAATAATATTGAATTTATTACTTCAAACAACTACCACTTTTGATTTTTATCATGTTTCATTTTGACGTTTTTCGTTCTTCTTTTACACGGTGCCACAGTTTGATTCATCTTTATAAGCGGATTTCGAACTTTGATTCACAAATTTTATGCCATTAAAAAGGATTTCCTTCTTCTATTTTATACAAATATAAAAAACTTGCATTTTAAAAATTATTTTATTCAACACTTTTAAATTTTCGGCAAATGAATCTGAGGTTAAATTTGCATTTCAAAATTAAATTTTGTTACGTGTCATTATTACAGCTTTATGTTTGAGTCGATGTAAATTTATCCCGATAGAATCAATTTCTCAGCAGTTTTTTTCACTATCACAAATCGGAAATTTTATTTCATGCTTTTCTAAAATAATTTTTTAATATCAGGACGATCAAAATACAAGTTTAATTATAATGTAGACAGCGATTGGATATCTGTTTGACTGAGGATTTATCACTGCCGACTGTATCAAAATGTACACCGCGTTCAATGTCGGGTAATCATCCACGCAAACAAATAAATAAACGATAAAATAATTATAATAGAATTAGAAATAAAAAATTATATTTTACTTTATATCAAAATAATACATATTTATAAACAATTGAATGCCTTGATTGATATCTGTATAACCCATGCATCCGCCACATGTTCACTGCATAGAATATGTGTCTTCTCCTACGTCCGCACAGTGTTTCTAAAAATATAGAGGTTCGGCTTGGGTTCATAAATGATAACTATATATCACAACAAAGAATATATAAATACAAAGTTAAAGTTGTGAAATAAATAAAACTGGTCGTGGGCATTGGTTTATCACAGCCATAAGGACAATATGTATCGGGGTCAATAATATGATTCGTTTTTAACAAAAGATAAGGTAATGTCCATGTGGATTTACGTTTTTAGTAAAAAAAAATATGATACAAAATAAGGAACAAATTATTGAAGTTATAGAAATTTAAAAAACATGCATACATAATGATTAGAAACTGAGAACTAATCTAACTTGAATTTTTAAAAAATTTTGTACATAAAGTTTTTGAACTAAAAATTGTGTACATGGCGTTTGTTTTTTAATTTTACAAAAAAAAGTGAACACTATTTTTTTTTATTTTACAAAGATTGAGTAAAAAAGGGAATAAACTGATAAAGCCATCAATAATAATAAAAAAAACACGAACGTTTGCATGGTGGGAAATAAAATTGACTGTCGGTAAAGTCAGAAAAAACATCTAGCTATACTGGTGAAATTCCAACAAATACAATTTTTTGTATTAATTTTAATAATTTTGAATCTAAATTTAGAGTTGAACACTATTTTTATGTATGTGTGTAAAAAGAATTCATATCTGGTAATAAGGTCAATATTAAGTATGCAAAATATTTTTTACTAACTTACGAAAATAAAAATAAATAAAAATTCAAAAATCTATAGGAAATAACAATCACAGTATCCTCATAGAAAAGCATATTAAATATTTGTAATTTTGAAATGCTTGTAGTCGCGTTTATTGTCACTAAACATATAAAATAACTTAAAACCTGTGGTTCATAAATACGCATCTGAATGTCTAGGTCTCTATCTCAAGATGTGCAAATGTAAGAGAATAATCTGTCTGAATGTTAAAAGTCGGTGGTCTTCACCAAGTACGCCTGGTCCCAACATTTCTCCGGATTTTACAGCTTGAATGAAATCTTGAATCCTAACTGGGGCGCAAAATATCATGTCTCCACTCTCTGAAATGTGTGTCCGTTGAGAACTCTCAAATTTTCACGAGACTGACTATGACTTTTGTTCACACACACACACACACACACACACACACACACACACACACTCTCTCTCTCTCTCTCTCTCATTCTCTCTCTCTCCCTCTCTCTCTGATTTAACCATACAACTGAAGACGAAAAAAGTAAAAAGTGATGACAATATAGTGCCATTATTCTGCAGTATGAGGACAATTCCTGTATGACATGTAAAAAATTACACAAACTCGGTGATAAATAAATTATTTCAAGCATTCTAACAAGCCTAATATTATAAATATTAGAGTATTATAGTATATTCAGGAATACTTGTCCTTGTAATTAATGCAGTGCTCTTACTTTGTAAGTGAATGTGTTAAAATTCTTCTTAGATTTCGGTGGATAGTGTCACACACACACACGCACACACGCGCGTGCGCGTGGATTCAGGGTTGGCTTACATGACAATGCTGTGTTTCCATAAGTTAAACGAACAGGGTTTGAATAGGTTCGTTTATGAGATATAAATACTAAAATACTGTCTCAAGATAGCAATTAAAATTCTTTATGTAAAGTCAGATATAACTGGTAATGCATCAATATAAGTTAGATAATATTGAGTTAATGTCTGAAATAACTATTTCTATCCACTAATATAGAAAAATGTATTGACAACCTTGACAGTCAGTTTTAAAAATTGTAGTGTAATTGATGAAAACAACTTTTCCCACAAAAAATGCATATAATATGTGAAATATGCATTTTGAAACAGTTGCAAAAGCTATTTGTTGCAAATGTTTGATATGATTCAGTTTCTAAACAAGATATTTAGAAAGAAGGCAAGAGAATCTGGTTCACAAATAATCAAAGTAACCCTTCTAACAGTAACAAGTATTAATCTTTGCCAAATTCTAAGTGGTTTTGTTGTTTTTCAAAGTTATTATTCAATCCCTGTCGAAGCGATCGGTTTAAGAATGATAGAGGATATCCAGATAAAAACACCAACCTTCAGAAGAGGTTTAAACTTTCTAACTTTTTGATCTGCTTGATTTGCTCGATTAGTCAATTAGGATTCGAAACCAGTGGTGAGAGGCACTGTAATCTGTAAGGCAATGATTTTCAGTGTTGCTTTTAACTATGTCAGTTGTACGCTAAAAAATACCATAAGTTTGTCAGGCTGATTTTTTAGCATTCGTATGACGAATAAATGCATATTGTTCCCCTGCTGTTTCCTACCTGACCTAGTCTGATCAAAGGTTGTGAATTACCAAGTTTATCAAGTATCTGGCATATATCTAAAAAGATATCATAACTTCGATCCAAATTGAATCTTTAGACGTCGCAAGTTGTAGCAGTGTATGTTTATTGTACTTATCAGATACTTATGGCATGTGCTGATTCTGAAATTCTATTAAAATAATGCATTCAAAATAGAACATGACACTTATTTCAAATATAGGTAAGTGCATGTACTGCGAAAGCACATGGGTTTTCCAACGATTTAACCAAATTCGCTAGATTCTGTTATCATGGTAACAGATATTGACTTATAAGAAATTTTAAAAAATTTTGAATGACGTTTTTCGGTATAATTATACAAATTTGATTCAGTATTTTAAGGAGGGGTTAGGTAAAAGATTATTTGTTATCTCGAGTTTCTTCAAAATGTAAGATGGCTTCAAGTTTTGAAAATAAGTGTTATGCATCCATATTTTAAGTTAAAGAATGGAAATTTTAAAACAATCGGTAACTTACAGTTCTACTAATTATACATTTTATAACAAAACGAAATAAAACTGGGTTGCACCTCTGTTTATTTTGCATGAAATATATAAACAGTAAAAGATCATGCTCTTTCGCGGTTTTGATAGAATATTTGCAACTTTTGTTGCCATGGTAACGGAAATTTGATTAAAATTCTGGCAATTCTAACAAAATTATCATGTATGTTTTCTAAATACAGATGTTTCTCTTCCATCATTCCTTTTAACTGTTGAAGTATTGAGTCGAAAAAAAATGTGTTCTTACATGAATATGTCCATTGAAATAACAAAATATGACTGTCTCTTTTTGATGCAATAAGCTGATAATTCTGTAATAATCGACATCCCATTTTATGTGAAAAATGCAAAATTTCAAAAGTTTACTTTGTGTGAGCTTTTATTAGGTGCTAAAATAAAAATCATTTGTTCAAAATGCACGTTTTCCGACTGCTGATATCTAGACATTGTCAAAAAATTATGTATTTTTATAGAAATTCTCGTTTATAGTACATTTTTGTTATATTCGTTGCCATGGTAACCGATATTTAGCTGAAAATAGTTTTGAATACTTTTTTATCAAACAAAGGTAAAATTCATATACGGTTTCATAGTAATAAAATTTTTATATCATAAAAAAATTTGCGTCGAAATAGTGGTCTATTTTTTTCTTCAGATATAAATTTTGTATATAACGTTTGTTTACTTTTAAGAATTTAACCAGAAAAACATGAAATTTGATGGTTTTATTTTTTGGGAAAACAAACAAATATTGAAATGATCTTTCTACAGTATATTTGAATGATGCCCATCTTCGATTTGTAAGCAAAAAAAATTATTTCAAGTATGCAGGAATAAAAATAATAGCAATGTTTTGGAAATCAAGCAAAAATGTGAAAAATTTCACACATTTGTGGTGTAAATGCTTTGTTTATGTTGCCATGGTAACAGATATTTCGATTTTTCCTACCTTAATGTAAAGTATGTTATATAGAGATACCAAATATATAGGGGTTGGTTATTAACATTTCACTGCAAATGTCCGAAATTTTGAATTGAAAATATGGTACATTTTTTGTTAAATTTACAAAATTCCTCTGCCAATTAAAGGGTTAAAATGGAGAATGATACATTTGACTTAATCACTCACATAAGCAGAGTCGTAACTATAATCAAATTGCCCGGTATGTAAATATAATCTGTAAACAAATTCAACAAAGGTTAATTGTCGCGGGAGATTTTACGAAATAAATGGATAACATTTGTATATTTGTTCGTAGCTAAGGTTCACATCCGTATAATGTTTTGCAATAAAAACAGTTCATAGCTAAAAGAATTGTCCAAACTTTTTTATCGCTTATTGGTGCTATAAAACATAAATAAGTACAAAAATATAAATAACAATTGCACACGAGGACATTTGAAACTGACAAAACTTAAAAACTTGCTTTAATTGCTCACTCGGGAGCAGTGATCCATTAAAAATACCATTCTTTGCTGATCACTGCACGACACTTAATTTTGTTTAGATTAAAAAAAAACATAGAACATGTATTTTATTTTATATAAAGCCATCATGAAGTTATGTTAACACTGACAAAGAAATAATAATAATAATAATAATAGAAAGAAAAATGTTTACATTTGTCCAAAAGTGTGCTGGTTATCTGGTAAATAAAGCTTCTTTTTTTTAAAAAAGTGTTTAAAATCTTTCGTAAACGATTTAAATATTTCATCAGTAATTAAATCACGCCAATAAATATTATTTAGTCATTCAATCTAATGCTCGCCAATAGTTTGGATTTTTAAAATCATTGGCCGACTTGTTTCTTTTTATTAAATTATTAATGTTTATCAGTTACATTGTTGTACAAGTTTTATCTACTGAGGTTGCTTTATTAAAATTATTAGCGACATCTAGACTTGTTGATGACAAATATTGAATAGCAAAATAAATAAAGGCATGATTTTTGCCTCTCCTTTTAATTTTGTGTAGACTTTGCGTCATTAAACAACCTCTAAAGTTTAAGATATGCAAACTGCATAAACAGGTGGTAGGAAATAATAATTGACGTAATGTCTAGTTCCAGCCAATCTTTTCTGTGTTCTCAATAACATATTTATGACGATTTTATTTTAAATGATATAGTTGTATTTATTCAGTTCTTTTATTTTTACATTCAGTGACAATACAAGTTTTCTTATGTTTTCGATTTATTCTCATATAAAAGACAAGACAATGAGTAAAGGTCCTGAGGATATCACAAGAAATGCGTTAACTGATGCAGTTTTAAATGGAAAATTCAAAAAGCTAAAAGTTCTACTACAGGGCGATGCAATTCCAAATACATTGATCTATGAAAAAATTCCTGTTTTATCCTTTGCTGTGAATGCAATTTGTATCGAAAATCTTTCAAGAATGGAGCAAATTGTTACTTTTTTAATCGAGAACAAAGCAGACGTCAACTTGGCTGACAACAATGGAACTTCGCCATTGATGTATTCTTGTATGAATAACCTATGCTTCAAAAACGTTGTTAATATTTTGCTGGATAATGGAGCTGATATCAATCTGAGGGATAACAAGTACAATACAGCATTCGATTACGCAATCAAGTACAATGACGTGTCCGCCGTCAATAAGCTGAATCGCATTTGTAGAAAAAAAGAGATTCGTTCTTTACATGTCTCACCTGACTTTTTAAAAAATAATATTAGAATCCGGAAAGAAGAAGCGGAGTAAAAACAGAGAACTTGAAAAAAATTGCAGTCAAAGAAAAGTTGAAAAGATAATGTGTTTTGGACAAAGAAGAGTAAGACATGAATTGGATAGTAGAAAAGAGTATCTTACACCATCAGAAACTAAAGTCGGTGGTTTGGACAATGAACATCTTGTCAATAAAAAGCATGTTCAGAAGCAAAGAAATTCGGGTTTCTTTCCAAATATATTGCCAAAAGGCAGTGATAGTGAAAGCAAAGGTCACATATCTGGTGTTACAACGGAAAGCAGTGCATCACTGTCAAATCGTTATAAAACAGCCGGATTGTCTGATCCAGAAGAAAACAAAGAAGATGCCGCATGTAATTACACGAATTTTGTACAGAGGCCTACCATCGGAAATAATTCGGAATCCGATAATATGCCTGATATGTGTATTCAGTACCAATATAAGAGTCCCTCAACCGATGTGAGGTTTGATACATCAAAAGTTGATGGAGATGGTTTAAAAGTTAGGCGTAGATGGTGCAGACGATTATCAGACGAAATATCACGGTCAAGGAGGTAAGAAACTATTCCTTTACAATATAGAGACCATCCAGATACAGACTATGAAGATGAACAGAACGGAGACCAGACAACATTGAATTAAGTTTTTTCTACGGATGGATGGTTTTGAAAACTTGATAGACTTATTAATCGTCATTTCAAACTTTTTTCTAAGCATATGGATATATATGATTTGCTGTAAATATTTTTTCAATTTTACATGATGTATTTTGTTGTAAATATTCATTTAACATTTTTTGAGTAAATTATTTCAATTTTATTATAAAATTTTAAAATTTATTGATACAGCGAAAGAGAAATTACATACGTACAAAATCTAAAATTCATTCATTAAAAAATAGGCTTTAGTATTGTAGTATAGTATGATATAAAAAAACAGATCACAAAGACTTTTGCAAACAAAAATATTTTCTAACAAAAACTGCTCAATGAAATCGAAAGCCGGTTTTTTGTTACATTTTCTTATAATTGGAAGTATATGATGAAGAAATATTATGGCGTGTTAATATTAGGTTATAACCAAGTTTCATTTTTATTGGAAATGATGTCCGAAATGATATTGTGCATGTATAATAGGTTTAAAGTCAGTTTAAAATAAAATTCAAGTTAAATGTTTGTATTCTGAATTTGTATACTGATTAATGTTGAGTTTTAAAAAAAAAAGCAAATTTATCTTAAATATAGTTACTTCAATGCAAATTATAACGTGTACTTGCCTGTTAAAGTTTCATTTAAAGGCAGTGATTAGTATAATATAATTGTACCAAAATATTTCAAATTAAACAAAGCTTTTTACTGTAAATATTTTGATTACAAGGTTACATTTAAAGTTGCTTAATTTTTCAGAAATTCGAAATTGTCATTAGAAAATAGTTTCCAGTTCAACATTGTTGTCGATGTCAATTAGATTTGTAGACTATTGTATTACTGTTGTTTCCATGTAAAGCTTAAAACACTTGAAACACTAAGATGTGCAAGTTAATTATATGAATTTAAAGCACGAGAATGGTGTCACGATTCATTTTATATGTCTATAGTTTTAAAAAGAATGGTTACATTAGAATTAGAGTAAAAGGAAAACTTGTTGAGACCGAAGGTTTTTATTTTGTATATACATGTAATTGAATTGTATTGTTTATATTGTAAATTGAAACAGTGAATGTTACTTGTAAAATTTGCTTCAGAAAATACAGACGCAAGCTGTAGTTTGTTTTACACAACTTTTTCAATGAGTGAGAAAGCGAGTCACTCCCAACGCTTCCTGCTTGAAATCGTTACTTCATTATTAACATTTATAACCGGAAGAAAAGTTTGTTCAAGAAGCATAGAAAACATGTCATGATAATTAATACTCTAAAGCAAATAACAAAAGATATAGGCTTGCCGGTTTCCTTCTTTATGATTATTCTTAACAATAACTGTCTTACATCGGGTTTCTTCAAGGTTGACAACCTACCTCAAAATCGAAGATACAAAAGCCGTTTTTTCGTCCGCTTTAGAAGCAGGTTTTTATGAATTTGGTTAAAAACACCCATTTTGTCTTCATTTAAGTATGCCTATGAGTATAGTGAGTTACTTTAAATTTCACAAATTTATTTTGTAAAAAGATAAGACTCAATAAGCCGAAAAATCCGCTTACGGAAAAAATGCCAAGAAACAAAGTTGCATCTTTGGGAAACCTCTATATCGCAACATCGACTCGATGCCAAATGCAAATTAATTTTAGCCTAACGTGCCTATATAAACATAACGTAATTAAGACATCTTAAAAGTGTTACTCGGGAAAGAAAACTTAATATCAAAATGTGTATTGAATAGTTCGGCGTTTTACATGCTTTATAAAGTTGCTTTGTATACCTTAAACTTGTATAGAAAACGTATGGGTATTGACCAGTGGCCTAAATATTGTTAGATATTGAAACTAGTTTCAATAATGTATTCAGTATAATAATAATAATAATAATAATAATAATAATAATAATGGCTCAGTGAGCAGTACGTAATTTAATTGGGTAATTGGTTGATGAAGCATATACACTGCGTTTAAATGAGAATTATATTGTAAAAATGAAAAAAATTACAATAAAATATATTAAAGCAAATAAAAACGGACGACATATAAGATTCGAACCTAGGACTTTGAGGTTGTCATTTCCTACGTCTTACCACACAGCCAGCGTAGATGATATGATATTGTATGCTAGTTTATATCAAGTATGAATATTGTTTTAGGCGATTAAGGGGAAGTGCGTTTTATGTTTGTCCCCATATTCAATGCTAACGTATCCTTCACCATCAACCAAAATTTGAACTAGATATGTTTCTTTGAAACAGATGTGTCGCCTGACACTGCATAAAAATTAATTAAAGGGAAATAATTCAAAACGGAAAAAGATAGAGTTGTGGTTCTTGTGCACTGCACTTCGAGTCATTGCCAGAAACATGTACACCAAGTTTGGAGTCATTTGAACAAACTACACCAAAGTTATGCTCCGGACAAGAAATGCTCTATAAAAATCAATCAAAGGGAAATAATTCAAAAACGGAAAAAGATAGAGTTGCGGTTCTTGTGCACTGCACTTCGAGTCATTGCCAGAAACATGCATACCAAGTTTGGAGTCATTTGAACGTACAACACCAATGTTATGCTCCGGACAAGGAAATCCGGACGCCGCAGACGCCGACGACGATGCCGCCGACGAAAGTAATCCCTATATGTCGCCTAGTCAGGCGACACAAAAACAGAAGATAAAATATAGAAGTTTTGGTAGTCAAAATATCTTTGATAGGGAGGAATGCGCTCTATGTGTATTCATTAAAAACGGTTATTTCCATCAAATTTTTCGTATTTATATGGAAGTATACGAAATGCATTATTCTGAAATGTATGCTTAAACACATAATGAAATGTTTTATCACAATTTTAATATTCAAATTCGTTTCGTTTTGGTACTCTCTTTTAGATGTTTAAAGTGCAAATATTATTTCAACAAATTTTCAAATTTTAAATTCTATAGGCGGATGCCTCGGCTTAAAGTGAATCACCCATTCGAAATTCTGAAAAACAGAAATATAATCCTCTTTAACACATGTTTCAGTAATGAAGCAACTCTGAACACAATCATAGTTGAGTATCAATTGTTCGCTTAAGTAAATGACAATTTAGAAACGATTCTTGACAGATCTACAATACTTTTATGATCTTATCCGTGTTAACTTTAAATGTAATTTTTTTACAATGATATCAGTGTTTTTTAGATGCCACCAGAAAGCATATGGATCTTTGTAATAACATGAAACTTGATACAGTTGATAAAAGTCACAAGAATTGCGAATAGTCATATTAGTAACAGAACATTCGAAACCAGTAAATCAGTACGATCTCTGCGATTAGATAGTGTGTACAAATCCTTCTTTCGGATGCATTTGGGAAGCGAGTGTTTGCCAAATCTAATCAATTTTCAAAGTGACAAGAATCTAGTATGTCCATTATTTGTGTGAATGTGTATTTTATTTAGTTTTCAAAGCCAAAATTGTTTTGTTGCGGAAGGATTTAATCATGCCGATGAAAATTCAAATTTCTGATTTTTCAAAAATGGTTATAATTTTTTTAAATTTTCTTTCATTAAGTTATGTTTCTTGTGGCATATTGATTAAAAACAGGTTTATATATGACAACAACATAAAATGTTTCTCCTTGCTGCACCCTAATTTTATTCCCATGAGCGTTGCTTGATATTTTTTTAATTCACAACCTGTTATTTTTAAATGCAATAGAAATCCCTAGGTCTAGCTCACTTGAATTGCAGCACACTAAAGTAAGATAAATACAGCTACTTCCTTAACTACAGTCAAATGCTTAGGGACAAATACCCATTTTTTTCTACAGGAGGTAGAAGATGAACACTGACAATACATCCATCATTACTGGCGCAAACAACACTCTTTGCTCACTCAGTTTTTTTTTAAATGTGATTCTTTGTAAGTTAACGTTATTCGGACTCGGTTAAATATAGGTATGGCTAACATAGCCAATGTCGTTTTGATTACTGCTGGTTATGTTTACACATAGAAACAAGTTACTCCCAACTATAGCCTCCTCTTAGATACATCAAGACCATCAAAGTATTTCTGGATTGTCTAGTCTGTATCTTGTCAAAAGTTGTAGAATTCGGAGGGGGGCAAGTTGATCAGAATGTAGACTTAAACATTAATATGGATAAAAATATAAATGAAATGATTCTGACTTTTTGTTTGATGTTTTTTTATAATTTTTAAAAATATTTTTTGGATTAATTATTGACTATTTTTATAAAGTACTTTTAAAGGAGATGTGTATAAACAACCAGATCATAGACAGATATTGTTTAGAATATCCTTAAATAAAGACGAAGACAAGCCTGTATTTGTTTTCTTTGATTTTGAGTGTTAATTATGAAGTCATGATTGTTTTAAATAAAGTCGTCCAGGGACCTACCCATATACGTGTTGCGTGACTTATTAATAAACAGCTCTCGTAAGATTAGATCCTGTGCTTAAATGATATTTTATGTTGTATGATTTTAGTTTGTTTTCCATTTGAAAAAACATGCAAGGGATAGAAGAAACAAACAGCCCTTACATGTAAGAAAACACAATTAGTTGTCTATCCTTTTACAAAACCATTTGGGATATGTACAATTACCTTCAACATATTATCTTATCGTTCTTTTTCGAAGTAAATGTTTTCTTGTTTCACTTAATATTTTGATGTGCTAGATTTTCTCCATGACGAATTGATACAAAATAGTAATAATACGATTCTTGTTGTTAGTTTTCAAAATCTTTATCCCCCGTCAGCCAAATGCTGTGTCCGACACAAACCTTTGCATCCAACTCCTCTTGTACGATTGAACTGATTTATTTCAAACATTGGAGGCTTCTTCCTTATCATCTGCAGATGGTCCCATGATTTTTCCGTGTAGCTCTGATTATTTCAAGAGAGTTATGCCCCTTTTTCAACATTGGAAACAAATATGTTCATCATACAGTATTGTACTGATACAATGTGAACATTCCTCATATACAGGTTAACCTGACTTTTTTGTGTTGCTGTAATTGTTCATAGGAGATTTTTCCATTTTAATGTACATTAGTTATGTTGTAACTGAGTAGACAACTTTAATGTACATAAGTTAGGCTCTAACTGAGTAAAAAAACTTTAATGTACATTAATTAGGCTGTAACTTATGAGGTAACTTTAATGTACATTAATTAGGCTGTAACTTATGAGGTTACTTAAATGTACATTAATTTGGCTGTTACTTATGAGATAACTTTAATGTACATTAGTTAGGCTGTAACTTATGAGGTAAATTTAATGTACATTAATTAGGCTGTAACTTATGAGGTAATTTTAATGTACATTAATTAGGTTGTAACTTATTAGGTAACTTTAATGTACATTAATTAGGCTGTAACTTATAAGGTAACTTTAATGTACATTAATTAGGCTGTAACTTATAAGGTAACTTTAATGTACATTAATTAGGCTGTAACTTATGAGGTAACTTTAATGTACATTAATTAGGCTGCAACTTATGAGGTAACTTTAATGTACATTAGTTAGGCTGTAACTTATGAGGTAACTTTAATGTACATTAATTAGGCTGTAACTTATGAGGTAACTTTAATGTACATTAATTAGGCTGCAACTTATAAGGTAACTTTAATGTACATTAATTAGGCTGTAACTGATGAGGTAACTTTAATGTACATTAATTACGCTGTAACTGATGAGGTAACTTTAATGTACATTAATTAGGTTGTAACTTATGAGGTAACTTTAATGTACATTAGTTAGGCTGTAACTGATACGGTAACTTTAATGTACATTAGTTAGGCTGTAACTGATGAGGTAACTTAAATGTTCATAAGTTAGGCCATAACTAATGAGATAACTTGAATGTACATTAGCAATATATATATATATATATATATATATATATATATATATATATATATATATATATATATATATATATATATATATATATATAATGATACTCAGACCCTAAATTAATGTGTACCCGTTCTCATGAAATTTAAAAAGAGGCATATGGGCCTTAGCGCTTACCTGGTGATATTTCCAAAATTATTTAAAAAGTGCAACAGACATATTAATTACAGAAACTTTCCAAATTATCTCAAGTTTAGAACTGCCACAACCAAAAATATCTAGTCACATTTCATTTATAAGTAGCTAATATGCATATTGTACTATAGTACAATAAATAATTCCAAAACCATTAATCATTTCACTATAATGCAGCTATGTCCTTGACCATTGAACCTATGACTTTGAAAAATATATCAAAATGATCATTATATCAATACATACAATATTCTAATATCCATGTGTATATAAAAAGTAAAGTAGTTTTCAGGATAATTAACAATTCAAGCTTTCTTATGCAGCTATGAACCTTGAACTTTGAACCTGAATCATATATCAAAATGATTGTCATCTCAAAGTTATTAGTTTTCAAAATAAGTAACAATTTCAGTTTTCTTATGTAGTAATGCCCTTGACCTTTGAACCTACGACTTTGAACATATACCATAATGATTGTCATATTAATACATGTATCTACAATATTCTAATATGCATGGTTATACAAAAATTGTTTTCAAGCTAATTCAAAATATTAGAGTTTTCAAGCAAAAAATATCATTTCTGGCGCAACAACTACCAACAACATATTGTTACGAAACTTAATAACTTGTTAGATCTCGTCATTCTGAACATTTTTGCAATCTATCTTGTTTACTTTTCAAGAAAATTGCCATAAAACTGCAAAAATCGCATGTTAAGTCACGACTTAATCTTTGACCTTGACCCAATTTTGAGGCCATTTCAAGAAAATAACAAATTTTAAAATCCTATGGCGATATCTATTGAATTAGTCAGTTTATAACCATTTAAAACTATTTCACGATATTTTCAAAGTAAAACACAAAAACGTGTAACCTATTTTAGTCGAATTTAACGATTTGTACAACTTTATACTTAAGAAAAGCTGAAAATCAAATCGGTTTTTTGTCTTCCACTTTTGGTTTTAAGGCGATTTTTAAAGTTTTTTTTTTCAAATTTATGTCACAATGACCTGCTTTCTACAGCTATGGCAACCAAAAGTAAAACTTTGAAAAACGCCCTCCCATATATTTCAATTACATATATTTATTAAAAATAATAAATACGGATAAAATATTATAAATGAAATTGTTCTTAGTTTTTTTTTTAAATTAATTATTGACTATTTTTATAAAGTACTTGTTACCGAGATGTGTATAAATAACCAGGTGATAGACAGATATTGTTTAGAATAATCCTTACATAGAGACGAAGGAAACAGACAAGACTGTATTTGTTTTATTTGATTTTGAGTGTTAATTATGAAGTCATGATTGTTTTTAATAAAGTCGTTCAGGGACCTAAACATATTGGTGTTGCATGACATATTAGAAAAAAACAGCTCTCGTAAGATTAGATCCTGTGCTTAAATGATATTTTATGTTGTCTGGTTTTAGTTTGTTTTCCATTTGAAAAAAACAAACAGCCCTTACATGTAAGAAAACACAATTAGTTGTCTATCCTTTTACAAAACCATTTGGGATATGTACCATTATCTTCAACATAATATCTTATCGTTTTTAGCTCACCTGACCAAAGGTCATGTGAGCTTATGGCATAGCGCAGCGTGTGTATGTACGTGTGTGCGTGTGTGTGTACGTCGATAACACACATTTTCGACTTCTCCTCCGAAAGTACTGGACAGATTTTAATGAGACTTGTCAAGAAGCATGTCTGGGTTCGTGCAAATTCAGATTTGTTCGTGGCGTTGCCATGGCTACCAAAACTAGGTCATGGTGACCTAGGGGTGCAAAAATCTTTAAAAATCTTCTACTCCGAAATCAATGATGGGAGGAAAAATCTGATGTGATATTTGGCTTCTCTAGGGTCATAAACCTATAGTTTGTTCATTTTGTGAAATTCGGCAGAGAAATGGGTCACGCGTTTTTGCGTTTAATTTTAAAAATTTCGTAAAATGGCTTCAAATTGTTATAACTTGACTATTTGAACAGATATTGACATGGGGTTTTCAGTTTTGACTTTTTCTTGAAATAAACTTCAAAATGAATGTAATTTTGCAGTTTTAGGCTATTTTCTTCAAAATTTTAAAGATATATAACATCAAAACATTGTTAAAATGTTCATCATGACAAAATTTTAAAAGATACTAAGTTTCGTAACTATATAATAATGCATGTAGGAGTTGTTGCCCCTGAAATGTTATTTTTGCTTATAAAAACTAAAATTGTGAAGTAGCTTGAAAACTATTAACTTTTTGCATAGGCATGTATATTAGAATATTTTAGGAATTGATATAGTGATCATTCTGATGTATGATTCAAGGTCTTACATTCTTAGGTCAAGATCATATGTGCATTTAAAGACTGAAATTGTCAATTATCTTGAAAACTATAACTTTTTGTATAGGCATGTATATTAGAATGTTGTAGGAATTGTTACAGCGATTATTCTGATATATGATTCAAGGTCTTACGTTCAAAGGTCAAGTTCATAGATGCACAAGAAGACTCAAATTGTTAATTATCTTACAAACTGTTAACTTTTTGCAAAGCCATTTAATTAGAATATTGCAGGTATTGACATGACGACATTTTGATATATGGCTCAAGGTCATACGTTCAAAGGTCAAGTTCATAGGTGCATTAAAAGACTGAAATTGATTATTATCTTGGAAACTATTAACTTTTTGTATAGGCATGTATATAAGAATATTGCAGGAATTTATATGGCGGTCATTCTGATATAAGATTCAAGATCTTACATTTAAAGGTCAAGGTCATAGATGCATAAAAAGACTCAAATTGTAAATTATCTTGAAAACTATTAACTTTTTGTATAGGCATGCATATTAGAATATTGTATGTATTTTTGCAAATGAATTTGGCCATATCCTCAGGTTAGCGTTAAGGCCCATGGGTCTCTTGTTTAACAAAGTAAATGTTTTCTTGTTTCATTTAATATTTTTATGTGCTAGATTTTCTCCATGACGAATTAATACAAAATACTAATAATACGTTTCTTATTGTTAGTTTTCAAAATCTTTATCCCCCGTCAGCCAAATGCTGTTTCCGACACAAACCTTTGCATCCAACTCCTCCTACACGATTGATTTGTTTTATTTCAAAAATTGTAGGCTTCTTTCTTATCACCTGAATTGGTTCCATGTTTTTTCCATGTTGCTCTCATTATTTTTTTAGAGTTATTCACCTTTTCAACTTAGAAGTTTTCAACTATGCTGACAAACCTTGTGCATCGAACTCCTCCCACACGGTTAAACTAATAAATTTTAACATTACAGGCTTCTTCCTTATCATCTGCAGATGGTCCCATGATTTTCCCGTGTTGCTCTGATTATTTCTAGAGAGTTATGCCCCTTTTTCAGCATTAAAAACAAATATGTTCATCATACAGTATTGTATTGATACAATGTGAACATTCCTCATATACAGGTTACCCTGACCTTCTTGTGTTGCTGTAATTATTCATGGGAGTTTTTTTTTAATTTTAATGCACAAAAGTTATGCATTAAATGAGTAGACAACTTTAATGTACATTAGTTAGGCTCTAATTGAGTAGAAGACTAATGTACATCAGTAAGGCTATAACTCATGAGGTAACTTTAATGTACATTAGTTAGGCTGTAACAGATGAGGTTACTTTAATGTACACTAGTTCGTTTGTAAATGATGAGGTAACTTTAATGTACATTAGTTAGGTTGTAACTGATGGGGTAACTTTAATGTACATCGGTAAGGCTGTAACTTATGAGGTAACTTAAAGGACATAAGTTAGGCTATTTCTAATGAGATAACTTGAATGTATGCAATAAAACCGCAAAAATCGCATGTTAGGTCACGACTTTATCTTTGACCTTGACCCAATTTTGAGGCCATTTCAAGAAAATAACAAATTTTAAATCCTATGGCAATATCTATTGAAATAGTCAGTTTATAACCATTAAAAATTTAAATATTTTCAAAGTTAAATGCAAAAACGTGTAAACTTTTTTACTCGAATTTAACAATTTGTACAACTTTATACTTAAGAAAAGCTGAAAATCAAATCGGTTTTTTGTCTACCACTTTTGGTTTTAGAGGAGATTTTAAAGTTTTTTTTTCAAATTTAGGTCACAATGACCTACTTTCTACAGCTATGGCAACCAAAAGTAAAAATTTAAAAAACGCACTCCCAATAACCCTTCATGTGAAGTTTGATTAATATTGGCCCAATATTTTCTGAGGAGATGTCGAAAATATCAGTGACAGGTGCACACACGCACAAGCGGACATACGGACACACTCTGTGCATGACATAAGCTCACATGGCCAGGTGAGCTAATAATACTGGTACAGATCCATTCCAAGTTATTCATGAATATTTTTTGTTATCAAAAATGAAGTGGAATTTGAAAATATGTATGTTTTGTATTGTATGTTTTTATTTGAAATATTTTGAGTATTTTGTTTATTACATATATTTCAATTATTTTATAAGTCATGAAACAAATTCCAGTTATGTCCTATTGTAAAAATTATAATAAATATGGATAAAATATTATTAATAAAATTGTTCTGACTTAATTTTTGAATATTTATTTATAAAGTACTTTTAACCAAGATGTGTATAAACAACCAGGTTTACGAAAAGAAATTGTTCAGAATAATCCTTACATAAAGACGAAGGAAACAGACAAGCCTATAATTGTTTTATTTGATTTTGAGTGTTAATTATGAAGTCAGGAAAGTTTTAAATAAAGTCCAAGGACCTACCCATATAAGTTTGTCATGATTTAGAGTGTTAATTATGAAGTCGGGAAAGTTTTAAATAAAGTCCAAGGACCTACCCATATAAGTTTGTCATGACAACAGAAAATTAATTTGTTTTCCATCTGAAAATTGATGCAAGGGCTAGAAGAAACAAACATGCATTCCTCTTCTGTCAGTAAACACTCTTAGTTACCTATCCATCTATATAGTTATAAGGGATATGTACAATTCTCTTAAACATAACATTTTTGTTTTTAAATAAAGTAAATGTTTACTTGTTTAACTTTATATTTTAAGTTTTCTCTATGACGAAGTAATAAAAGATTGAAATAATACGTTTCTGATTTTTGTGAGTATTCAATATTTTGTATATTATTTTGATGATTTTAGTAATTATATATGCAATAATTAATAAAAGAAGTCATCCAAACTTTTTTGAAATAAAGGTACGGTTCTGTACCCAACATAGTGAAAGTGCATTTACAGAACAGCAATACCAGTTATATGTCATGAATACAAATTCAGTTTACCTGCTTCATTAAAGCGGTCTTAACTAGCCAGGAGTCATTTTAGCTGATGAGATAATTTGAATTACATTATTTAGGTTGTAACTGATGATGACTTTAAGGTACATTAGTTAGGTTGTAACTGATGCAATGACTTGAGATGACTTTAATGTACATTAGTTAGGTTGTAACTGATGTGATTACTTTAATGTACATTAGTTAGGTTGTAACTGATGAGATGATTTTAATGTACATTAGTTAGGTTGTAACAGATGTGATTACTTTAATGTACATTAGTTAGGTTGTAACTGATGTGATTACTTTAATGTACATTAGTTAGGTTGTAACTGATGAGATGATTTTAATGTACATTTGTAAGGCTGTAACTGATGAGATAACTTTAATGTACATTAGTTAGGTTGTAACTGATGTGATTACTTTAATGTACATTAGTTAGGTTGTAACTGATGTGATTACTGTAACTGATGAGACGATTTTAATGTACATTAGTTAGGCTGTAACTGATGAAAAAACATTAATGTACATCAGTTAGTCTGTAACTGATGAAAAAACATTAATGAACATTAGTTAGTCTGTAACTGATGAGATGATTTTAATGTATATTAGTTAGGTTGTAACTGATGTGATTACTTTAATGTACATTAGTTAGTCTGTAACTGATGAGATGATTTTAATGTACATTAGTTAGGTTGTAACTGATGTGATTACTTTAATGTACATTAGTTAGGTTGTAACTGATGAGATGATTTTAATGCACATTAGTTAGGCTGTAACTGATGAAAAAACATTAATGTACATTAGTTAGTCTGTAACTGATGAAAAAACATTAATGTACATTAGTTAGTCTGTAACTGATGAGATGATTTTAATGTACATTAGTTAGGTTGTAACTGATGAGATGATTTAATGTATATTAGTTAGCCTGTAACTGATGAGATGACTTTAATGTACATTAATCAGTCTGTAACTGATGAGATAACTTTAATGTACATTAGTTAGGCTGTAACTGATGAGATAACTTTAATGTACATTAATTAGGCTGTAACTGATGAGATGATTTTAATGTATATTAGTTAGCCTGTAACTGATGAGATGACTTTAATGTACATTAGTTAGGCTGTAACTGATGAGATAACATTAATGTACATTATTTAGCCTGTAACTGATGAGATGATTTTAATGTATATTAGTTAGCCTGTAACTGATGAGATGATTTTAATGTACATTAGTTAGGCTGTAACTGATGAGATAACATTAATGTACATTATTTAGCCTGTAACTGATGAGATGATTTTAATGTATATTAGTTAGCCTGTAACTGATGAGATGATTTTAATGTACATTAGTTAGGCTGTAACTGATGAGATAACATTAATGTACATTATTTAGCCTGTAACTGATGAGATGATTTTAATGTATATTAGTTAGCCTGTAACTGATGAGATGATTTTAATGTACATTAGTTAGCCTGTAACTGATGAGATGATTTTAATGTACATTAGTTAGGTTGTAACTGATGATTTCACTTCAATGTACATTTGTAAGTCTGTAACAGATTAGATAACTTTAATGTACATTAGTCAGTCTGTAACTGATGTGATTACTTTAATGTACATTAGTAAGGCTGTAACTGATGAGATGATTTTAATGTACATTAGTTAGGTTGTAACTGATGATTTCACTTCAATGTACATTTGTAAGGCTGTAACAGATTAGATAACTTTAATGTACATTAGTTAGGTTGGAACTGATGAGATGACTTTAATGTACATTAGTTAGGCTCTAACTGATGCAATCTCTTTACTGTACATTAGTTAGAATGTAACTGATGAGATGACTTTAATGTACATTTGTAAGGCTGTAACTGATGAGATGACTTTAATGTACATTAGTAAGGTTGTAACTGATGTGATTACTTTAATGTACATTAGTAAGGTTGTAAGTGATGTGATAACTGTAATGTACATTAGTTGGGCTCTAAATGATGAGATGACTTTAATTTATATTTGTAAGTACAAATTATTTATTCTACGTTTGTGTACAATTTTTATATTAAAAATTAATAGTTATTTTTAATAATGATTTGAAACAGTAAATTTGACGGTTACAAATGACACAGATAATTACTGCTCTGATCACTAAACCGCGTAATTCATTATGTAACAACTTCCTTTGAAGTATGAATTAGCAAGAGTGTGATATGGGTCTGAAGTTACCTAATTATGTTTGTATAGGTGTAAGGAAGTATGATAAGAATAATACTTCACTATGCAACGCCCCTATACCTAGCAAAAAAAGAGAGAGAGACTAGATCATTTAGACATATTATTGTTACCAGGCCGGTGTGGTGCAAAGGATTTGTAAATTCATGAAAATGTTGAATAAATTGATGTGAAAAAAATGTTAAGTCTCAAGTTATAAAAGAAACAATTTCATGGTTGGCTATATTCAGTTTAATTTGGGTACTAAAATGAAAAAAGAAGGGTTCAGATAATTATTTTTGATGATCTTTGATCAGAGAACTTGTCTATAAAGGCCACCTGTCTATAAAGGCCACTTTGACCACATCCCTTGAGTGACCTTTATAGACAGGTTTCACTGTATATTATTGTTATTCCCAATTTTTTAAATGTTTATAAATTTGCATGTTTGGTCAAAGTTTTTTTTTTCTTATAACTACCAGTAGGTAACATCTTGTTTATGATGTTGTCCATAAACAAAAAAAGGTTGTAATGTTCTAAAATACACATTCTTGTTTTATCATAACTACTGTACCTTATCGATCTTTCAGTATAACCTAATGATTAAAATGATTACAATATGACACAACCATTTCTTTGTTAACTACGGTAAGTAACCAGTGATATTACCAATGAAAATAGCTGTTTTGCACCTGTGGCCACTGTGAAGGTTGCATAACACAAGAGGCTATAGAAACAGACTTGGAAGAACAAAGCAATGGCACAACCAAATATTTCTCAGTGACAGACACCGAGAACAGCTGTCCTAGCACTGATGTCTAGTTATCATCTCTCTGCAACAGTGTCAGATACCAAATCTTTGGCAAAAGCTGTGTAACCTTTATTTTAGCCATACATTTCTCACCTTCTAACTTATAAAACAGCTTCAAGTAACTGGCATCTTTTCTAAAAGAAATTCTGATCTTTCATGATTTTGTAGAAACCCAAGTGTTATTAGTGCTTTTGTTAATTGTTTTCTGTCTTCCCACACTAAATAATCATATGGTTGTGTTACAAATAATTTTGGTCCATAAATTATATCATAATCAGTTAATTTACCATCCATCATCTGATCATATTGATGTTTAGTTAAAGACAGGCCTGCTAATGTTATCTGAAAATTAAAAATAAAAAGGGTTTGAATTCAAGATAAATGATATGTTTTCGAAAAGGTTGGCACAAAAAAATTTTTTTGGTTCAACTTTGAAAAAATTGTGTTGTGTCTCTGAATCAATATGTATGTTTGATTTTTGCTTGTGTACAATATACGGGGTACCTGTCTTAACCTAACTCCTTCTTGTTCAAATTAGACAGATACATGTATTTTAATTTTAAAGATTAAATTAATAAAAAAATGTTGATGTCATGTCTTGGTCAAATAATTAATTTAGATAGATTTTTGGTTTATTGTATGTTTTTTTCACAGTTTCACATGGACATTAATAAGACAGGTTTTGGTTTATTAAGAGTTCGATTTTCAAAAGTTCTAATCTAGTGAAGTTAATATATTTTTTTTATCAAGAAGTTTTAGTTCTCACATGATCCATTGTATTTTATTTTAGACAGAGTTTTGGTTTATTAAGGTGTTGGTCTTCACAAGCAGGGTATGCATCTAGATTACACAGGTACACAGTGCCCCTAGATTATCAAAAATGGGAGACAGGTCTACATTTCTGTAAATAAATTGTGCACTACATCTTAGTTTTCTTAACTTGCTAATTGTATGTTAATTGATTTTAATTTTTAATGCTTCATGGTAGCTAACAATTCTGGGAAAATTACATGTTACTGAGACTCATTCATAGATTTTTTAAAAAATAGAAAATGGTCAATTCCCTTTTTGACAAAGCCTTAATAATCTACACTAAAAAAATTGATTGATCCAAACTACATATTTCAAAGATGCAATTTTCTCTACTGAAAGCAAGAGAGTATACAAAAAGCTTCTCATTAAACAGTCTCGAGTTTTTTTGAAAATCAATCAATAAACTTATTTTAATAATTCTAAACCATGACTTTGCACAAAACATCTCTTTCTCTTTTTTTCATAACCAACTCTATTAAGTTTTGTTTTCATTTTTTAGCTCTGTCAATTTAGAACACAATATCCAATTTATCAACATCTACTGTTTTCTGTCTGTAATATTATGATCCAATTCATTTTTATTTCTAGTGAAAAATCAGACGGTGATTTTCTTCTTTTGACAGTTTTGCAAATGTGATGTGAAATGTTTTGTTAGTCATAATTATCTCCCCGTTATAATTAAAGTGATAAAATAGCAGAACAATATTGACAATTATCTTACGGTTAGGAACACCTGCCAAGAAATAGCCTTGGATATCCTAGTTCTATAAAATGACACTAGGTGTATATTGCCAGGAATTTTTAAACTTTAAAAAAATTAAGAATTTTTAAAATTTATGATATAAAGATTTTAACTTAATATTGTGAGCAGGAAAAACGCAATTTTGTGTGAATAAAGGCAATTCTGCATAAAAATCCTGACCATCTTCCCACAGATGTTGCAAAATTTCTTATAGTACTGTAGTTTAGTATTTTTAGTTTTATTCAGGTATTGGTTTTCAAAGTATTACTGTAATTTTGTTAAGGCAGGTTTTTGGTTGTTTCTCTGTATTTGAAATATTATATGATCTTAGAACTCAGGGCCTTAGACCACTAGGCTATCTAGGCCTCTTCCGCTTGAAGAGAGACTTAGGATGTTGTCAAAACTTACACAAGTCTTTTCTACAATCATTCCAATAATGTGATTATCTTTAACAGAGGTGGGATAATACAACAGCAATTCTGCACCATGCTGTCCAATTACGTCCTCTGGTAAAGGTGGTAGCAAGTTTCTTGCTTTAGAATACCTTCTCTTCTTTGGTGCTTTAACTTCCTCTCTTTTGAAATCTTTTTTCACCTATTGAATAAAAGTTTCATTGGTCAAAATTGTTATATATATCAACAAAGAGTGCAAAGACATATAAACCTCCCCTAAATACCTTAAACCTACTTATATTTATTTTAATCAATTTTTAGGATTCTGTTATCAAAATCATACTGAAGTATTTACTTTCATGGTATACACTTTAGCTGAATTTGACTCATAGTAAAACTATTAACTTTTGCAATATAGACTATAAATGGATACTATTTCAGCTAATAATTAGTACCTCCATGTTTTCATGTGTATTATTAAAAAACAGTGATAAGTTGTATTGCTAAAGTATAAAACATTTATTGTTAATTGTTACTGTAATCATGTTAGTCCTACAATGGTAAAGTATCTATTATTGATAAACTTAACTGTATTAAGTTGAGTTGAGTAATGGTGCTTTATGCCTCAGTCAAGATATTTTCACTTATATTGAGGTGGTCAATTCTGAGATAGTGGAGGAAACTGGAGTGCCCAGAGAAATCCACTGTCCTTTGGCAAGCGAAATGATGATAAACCTTCTCACAATAGGATCTGCCTAAGTGTGAATTGAATCTAGGTGATAAGAACCACAATGATTCATAAGCAATCACTTTAGACCACTCAGCCATTGAGACCCGTAAAAATGCATTGAAATTAGTATAAAATCTGTTCCCAGTTATTGTACTGGGGAATTACGGTAAAAAAAATTGTAATAGGTAAATTTTGTATTGGTACTCTGGTAATAAGTAAAAATTAATTAATTAAGTAAAAATCAATCTAAAACTGTCAAATGTCAGTTTGAGCTCTAAAACTTGGACCTAAATTTTATATGTGACACATTGCCTTCCCATAATACATGTTTTGTATAAGTTTCATCTTGATATCCTCATAAAGTTAAAAGGTATGGACTGGACAAGAAAAATGTTAACATATAGACGGACAGATGGATGGACAGACAGAGCCATAAAATAATATATCCTGTAACACAGGCGCATAACAAGTTCATGGCCTTAAACTTTCGTTAATAGTTTGTACTCGACAAATAACCCAAATACAAGTTGGTTTACAGTATGTTGAGAAAACTACGGTTTGGAGACAATGTACATTTATGTACATCACTAAATGTAGTTCTTTAAGGGTGCAATTTCAAACATAAGAAAAAAACAAGAGCCCTATGGGCCTAAACGCTCACCTGAGGATTAACGCTCACCTGAGGATATGGCCAAAATCATTTGCAAAAATAAATACTATTTTCTAATATACATGTACATGCCTATACAAAAAGTTAATGCTTTTCAAGATTAACAACAATTTGAGTCTTCTTATGCATCTATGACCTTGACCTTTGAATGTAAGACCTTGAACCATACATCAAAATGATCGCTATATTAATTCCTACAATATTCTAATCTACATGCCTATACAAAAAGTTAATAGTTTCCAAGATAATTAACAATTTCAGTCTTTTTATGTACCTATGACCTTGAACTTTGAATGTATGACCTTGAGCCATGTCAATACCTACAATATACTAAAATATATGCCTATGCAAAAAGTTAATATTTATCAAGCAAAAGCACAATTTTAGTTTTTATAAGCAAAAAATAATATTTCAGGGGCAACAACTCCTACATGCGATATCACATAGTTATGAAACTTTGTACTTTTTTAAATTTTGTCATGCTGAACATTTTAACAATGTTTTGATATTATATATCTCTTAAAATTTTGAAGAAAATAGCCTAAAACTGCAAAATTACATTCATTTTGAAGGTTTTTTCAAGAAAAAGTCAAAACTGAAGAGTGATTTTGCTATGGTTTTTAAAATCTACCTTCTACCTTTCAGATTGGGAAAATTTGGACCATTTTTATGTCACATATTACGCTCAGAATTTTGAAATTCATTGCAAATATCTTATATTGTGACAATATCTAATATTTTTTGTCTGTCAGAACAGTTTTGGAAAACTGGATTTAACTAAACTATTTGATTGTGTGTCACTGTTGCCTTTTGGGGAATTCTAGTTGTCAAATTGGGAAATTTTAGTCTTATTTCTCAAGGGGAAACTACCTTTATTCGGTAGTAATTTTAGGCAAACAAAACCACTGCTGAAAACCCCATGTCAATATCTGTTCAAATAGTCAAGTTATAACAATTTAAAGCCATTTTACAAATTTTAAAAATTAAACGCAAAAACTTGGAACCCATTTTTTGACCAAATTTCATAAAATGAACAAACTATAGGCTTAAGACCCTAGAGAAGCCAAATATCACATCAGATTTTTTTCCCATCATTAATTTCAGAGAAAAGATTTTTTTAAGTTTTTTGGACCCATACGTCACCTTGACCTAGTTTTGGGAGTCATGACAATGTCATGAACAAATCTGAATTGCAACGTCCCATACATGCATCTGACCAAGTTTCATTGAAATCTACCCTGTAGTTTCAGAGATGTCGAAAATGTAAAAGTTTATGGACGACGGACGATTTCGGATTGCAATATCTCACCTGAGCCAAAGTTTGTTTACTCAATAGTCTTGGCTCAGTAACTAATGAAACATATGATTCAAAACAAAATCCCAGCACTAGTTTACCTCAATCAGTGATGATCAAAACTGGCCCTTTTTTTCTCAGAAATTGTCAGTAAACAAAAACATTTCATGTTCTAAGTAACCAGAAAGTGAAACAATTTTGTTCATCAATGTAACAAGTTGCTGGAAAATAACTGATTTTAATTGTCCAAGAAAAATCTGGTGTTTATGATCCTAGGGCCATCAGATTTTTTTAAGACTTAATATCTAACTTAGTTTGTTTTGAAACAGTAATTTATAACAAATTGAAAGTCTTTAAAAAATGCTAAAAAATAATTATTTTTAAAGCAACGACTTTTACTAAGTGAATACAATGCTTACCTCGCATATAACTAGTGTTTTCCAATCCACAATTGGATCTCTTTTTGCAGTGTCAAACTTTAAAGAACGAACTATTACATCTGGTTTACCTGATACTGTCAGACCATTTATTTTCATACTTTTTGTTGGTAAACAGTGGGAAAATCTAAATTAGAAAATAAAAAATAGAAAAAGAAGAAAAATTAACAACCATGTTATTTTGAATGATTTGTTTTAATTATAAAATTTATTTACCTACATTGCAAAAAAAAAAATACTCTAACTAAATTAAAGGCATTGCATAAAGCTTGTATTTTTGTTGATTCTACGATGTGGCCATCTATGGGCAGCACCATTTTTCATGGGAAAAAAATTAATAAAATAAAAATAATACGTTAATAATAATTAAAGAAAGAAAAAAATGCTTTAGTTTCAAGACAAAATTACTGTTTGTATTTTGTACATTGCATAAAAACAAAATAACATTATAAAATTGTGCAGCAAAATCAAAATTAGTCAAAAATATCGAAATTCTCAAAACATTGATATTTATGTGGCAACAATTTTATATATACATGATCCACATGACTGTACGAGTAGTTTTTTGTACCTATGAATGAATGAATATGTAACAAACATTTATGAATACTCACTGACATCTTATGCCAAACAAGCTTAGAAAGCTTATAAACAAATGTCGGTACATCAATTCTGTAACTGTATCATTATTATCCTTTATATCTATACACTCGATTAGTCTTTCTGTGAAATCCTCTCCAGCCTTTTTGAAGCTGAAAAATCAATACATATATTAAATATTTATTTAAAATAAAAACTAGATATGTTTCTTTGAAACAGATGTGTCGCCTGATACTGCATAAAAATCAATCAAAGGGAAATAATTCAAAAACGGAACAAGATAGAGTTGTGGTTGAATCATTTTTGTGCACTGCACTTCTAGTCATTGCCAGAAACATGCACACCAAGTTTGGAGTCATTTGAACGTACAACACCGATGTTATGCTCCAGACAAGGAAATCCGGACGCCGCAGACGCTGACGCCGACGAAAGTAATCCCTATATGTTGCCTAGTCAGGCGACACAAAAATTGCAGTTCAATGACAATATTGAAACAAAATTACAAGTTGAAATGGACAAAAACTTGTACAAGAGGGCTAGTTTGTGCATATCATATTGACCAAGATTGTACATACATGTAAAAAAGGTTAGTCGATGCAGAGTAATTTATTATGCGTGATTATACGAAGTCAAAATTATTTCACATATTACAAGGTGTTCAGTTCTGGAGTGTTGTAGGAAAATAGATTGCCCTTAGGTAACAACCAACCTTGGCGTGCTTTCTCACAATAGGATCTGATACTAGTATTACCTAGCACTATTTTATAACTCAACTTGTTTTCAAACAGGAGAGAGAGAGAGAGAGAGCTACTAAAATTATGGTGCTGAATGGTAGGAGGAGAAGAGGTTGCACATTTGGTAACATGAGACCAAATGGCAGCATTACAATATTATGCTAAATGTCAACAGTACACTATGATCAAAGATGGTATGAATTGGTATAGTCTGAATTTCCTCTGACCCTAACAAACTTTAGGCCTGACAACTGTGTGTAGGGTCAAAATTAAAACAATTTCCATATCAAAAACCCAGGATTTTCCAATATCAACTGGTGTCTGAAGGGGTCCTTCTTCAGACAAAAAATAGTAGAACTGTAGAAAAATTACTCAATATGGTCCATAGGCAAATGATTTGTCTTCTAAAATATTTGGAAGTTAGAGTTTTGTGAGGTCAAGTAGTCTTGTTTTGAAATGGAAGAGGGGGTTGGTGACCGGAGCGTCTTTTTACTCAAATACACTCAAATATACTCAAATACACTCAAATACATTCAAATGTACAGTAAAAAATGGATGGTTTATGTTAGAATAACTTTTCAGAAACATATCGTTGATGTAATATCTAGAATGTTCCCGTTTCCAGTCTAAATCGGACATACAGCCTTTACCAGGCATTCAGACGATCTAGACCATGGGCCAGATAGCGAAATCATTCACCCATCTGGGGACTTTTGCAGACATATATTTCTGAAAACTATAAACCTAGAGCCATTCAAATCTGATTGTCTGCAAGCAAATCATTGGTGGGTGTGGCTGTGACATGCTTTCAAAGATTGGTACCCCCCAAAAATCAGAAATATTTCGGATATGCCTATACACACTAAAATTAACCCTTTTAATGACTTTAAGTTACATTTATAGGTCCTAGCCTATAGCAGAATATGTGATGAAGGTTTGTTGCATGAAGAAAGCTTGTTATATTTTATATATGACAATAAAATGCTAAAAAAGCAGTTAAAATAGGCATCGTTTTGAATTTGTAAGTGCAGTTTTTCATCTACTACGGTACAAAAAGTATTCAAACATGCCTCATTTTGATACCAATTCGATCCCTATTCATTCTGCCATGATATACAAAACAGTATAGGTGCACATCATTAATAATAAACTTTCCAGGTGTCAGTATGTTACCCCTACCCCCTAAATATCCTAAAAGGTCGAATATAGCATTTCACTTTGGTATTCATAAATAGAATCTTTCATACTCTCCATGTACCTGCACCTTTAGAATATTGAGCTTTGACATTGATTTTCAATAGTGCAGTGATCATAATTGGGCTTAGTACACACATTGTTATTGTTCATAGGACCTAAGATATGCTGAAAGTGAAAGTGAATCATTGTGAATGAGACAGTGATTTGGTTTCAACAAATGTAATCTGTCTACAGTTGATTTAATGTGGCAACATGTCTTATTAAGTTTTAAACAAATTTTCCTCGTTTCAGGGCGTAGAAAACTAAAGGAAAGGAAATGGATGAAAAACCTGTACAGCTCAAAAGGCCCAGAGCCGTCTCCAAAAAGAAGATAAAAAATCAAACTTTATATTGCATCATTCACTTCCAACAGAACAAATCAGAAAAAAAACTGAGGAAGTTAACAGAAGCCACTTTCAATAAGATTAAAAGTGCAGTGACTTTAAGACAAAACAGGGGACAACCTAATGAAAAACTTCCTGAGATATGCTCACAGGTGCCGGAACAATATTCTGCAACACAAGGAGTGCACCCATGGTGCTACAAAACCTTTACAAACACATCTAGAATTTTGAAAAGGAGAAATGATGAACCATGTGATTCTCCAGCCCCATGCTCTATTAAGAAAAAAAGAGTCTCTGATCAAGCTATACTCTTTCCAAAAAACAAATGCCTTTTTTGTGACAAAGGGAGGATTCAGAAATCTGGAAAGGAAGAAAAGTTAGTGAAATGTGTCACCAAAACAGCAGAAGAGTCAATAAAGAAGGCAGCAACAGAAAAACAGGACCATGCCTTACTACTGAAGATATCTAACGCTGATCTTGTAGCTCGTGAAGCCCATTATCATGCCTCATGCCGAAAGAACCACACACGTACTAAAAGCCGTCCCCCACCTGTACTGATTAAACACTTTGGATCACAAATAAAGTTCTGGCGACCAAATTATAAATCTGAACTGGTGTTTGCAGCTGAAGTGGGAACAGGTGAAGCAGTTGAAAATGCTTTTGAAATAGCCAGCTCTGATTCAAAGCGACTTGAAGAAGCTGCACTAATTCTTAGGAGGCAGATTAAGAAGGCCCAAGAGGAATCACCATCCATGCCATGGCCACCTATTGCTGATTTTCTTCTAAGTGACACCATCCAGCCCCCAGTACTTTTGCAAGGGTTTTTGACAGTTTTGATAACTGGTAAAAAGAATGATGATGAATCTGACAGGACCAAGCGTCAAAAGATGGCACTAGCACATGATATTTGCCACACAGTTTCAAGAGGACAGTGGACTATGCCTAAGCATCTGCTGCTTGGAATGAGTATTAGACATCTCACTGGAAGTGCAGAACTCATAACAATTATGAACCGCTTTGGTCATTGTGCATCGTACAGTACCTTGCTAGAACTGGAGACAGCCATGTGCAAGAAAGTTGTTGACTGCCAAAGTATAATACCACCTACAATTTCGCCGAACAACAATGCTGTACTGCACTTGTGTTGGGATAACTTTGACCTGACTGAGGAGACACCATCTGGCTCAGGCACAACTCATACAGCACATGGAATCATCATCCAGGAAATCTCAACGGAGGTAAACACCAACCAGCAAAGCAGTAAGATTGAGGAGACTGGTGAAAGAAGAAGCAAGGAGAGGTCTGTCAGTTATGTACATCAAGAAATAGAGCCATGTTTCCTTAAAGACAAGGCAGAGCCTTTTCTAACACTTGACAGAAAAGATACATGTAATGAATTGGCAGTATCCACAGCCCAGATGTCTGACCTATCATGGATCTTCTGCAGAGCTATGGTAGGGACATCTACACAAACAGTGCCAGCATGGGCAGGTTGGATAGCAGTTACTGGGGCAACTGATAATGAAGTGCCAGAACTTTCACGAGTTGATTATATGCCCCCAATAATCAATCCAATAACAGAAAATGCTACAGTTCAGCACATTCTGAAGGTATCTCAGAAAGCATCAAGAGAGGTTGGCCAGCAATACACCATTGTTTGCTTTGATCTTGCTGTTGCAAAGAAGGCTTATGCCCTGGTCTGGCAGCAACCACAAGCATATGCAGATGTCATTGTGAGGATGGGAGGCTTCCATATTTCATGTGCTTTCATGGGAGCCCTTGGAAAGTATGTGAGGTGCAGTGGCTTTGAAGAAATTCTGGTTGAGTCAGGCATATGTGCAAGCGGTTCCATCGAGAAGGTGTTGACAGGCAAACATTACAACAGAGCAATCAGAGTACACAAAATTGTTTCTGAGGCCATGGAGCGTCTGCTACTGGTTAGATTTGAAGAAACCAGTGTGATATCAGAGGAAGGCAAGGCAGCATTCAAGAGGCTTGCTGAATCTCCAACCAAAGAAAATCTATCTGAAACCTTATCTAATGAAAAGAGCAAAGATATGCTAAACAAGTATATAGCCTTCAAAAATCGTGTTCGGAAGGGAGATCTTGGTAAAACTGCCCAGCTTTGGATGCAATACTTGGACTTTGTGTGGATGCTTCTCAGGTTCCTGCGTGCAACAAAGGAGAATAACATCAATCTTCATCTGGCTTCCTTGGAAGATATGTGCTCCTTGTTTTTCAGTTTCAACCATCCGAACTATGCTCGCTATACAGTTGTATACATCCTCACCATGCTAAATCTACATAAAACACACCCAGGAGCAGAAGATCTGTTGAAGGACAAAGGAATCAGTGTGAATAGATCCAGCATTCCCTCCTCTAGAAATGCAGTTGATATAACCATAGAGCAAACCATCAACAGACATGCAAAGTCACAAGGAGGCATTATTGGGTTTAGCCTATTACCGATGGTGCACAACAAGGCATTCGAGAGCCAGTTATTTGCAAGCCACAATGGAGATGGCAGACATGGACACCTCTGAAAGTTCACACAAAGATGTCAGACCCTCTAAAATAGCAGACAGTGAAGAAGCTACCAACAAAGTTCTTCAAGCTATCTCAAACTTCATCAACCCATTTGCAGTTGAAGACACAGACAATCTGTACTGCCTCTCATCTGGTGCACCTGCTACAAAAGACATTGAAGAAGATCTCTTAACTGTGGCAAAAGTGGGGAAAGAGGCCCAATCAAAATTCATTCAAGAGAGGTAAGTTGACAAAACTAAGAGCTTTATGGCACCAATTACAAGACAGAACATGAAAACATTTGCAAATCTTGCAAAATCAGTTAAAGTTACTGGATTCACAAAGAAAACAAAGCAACTGACTGCAGAAAGAAATGTGTTTGGCCAGCTCATTCTCCTTTCACTCAAGCATAACCTTAGTCTGGAGCGTGTACTCAGCTACCCTTTGGGACCTGTCCCATGGTCACTAGCAACAAGCGACGGCATACCTGTGAAAACAGACAAGTCCCAATTGATGCATTCTATAGAGAATGATACATATCATGCTACCAAGCCAAATCAACAAGGAATCACTTGCATCATTGATGGCTGTGCACTATTTCAGGCACAAATGGTCCTGCCAACTACATTTGGGGAGCTTGCAGAAAGTCTGTTTGACCAACTTCCAAAGGTGGAACGAGTAGACTTTATCACTGACAAATATGAAGCATTGTCAATCAAGAGCACTGAAAGAATGCGCAGAGGATCTTCAAAACCTCACCTCATCAAAGGTTCATTAACAAAAGTTCCAAGGGACTGGAAAACGTTTTTGTCTTCTGATAAGAACAAGCAGAGCTTCATTTCCTTCTTACTGGTTGAATGGAAGAAATGCAAATATGCAACAAAGCTTCAAGGCAGAAAGGTATATTTTGTTTGTGAAGATATGTGTTACTGCTTGACATCATATGATGGCTTGGAAACAATTGCAGATGAAACTGAAGAACTCGCATCAACCCAGGAAGAAGCCGACACTCGCATAATTCTTCATTGCTTGCACTCTGCTGAAGAAGGTCCAACAAATGCCATCATTGTTAGATCACCCGACACAGATGTCTTTATTCTGTTGCTGCACTTTGTGCAAGAAATGGAACCCAGTGTGCTGTTTGACACTGGCACTGGGAACAAGAGACGACTGATCAACATCAATCAGGTGATCAATGACACTGGAAAGGACTTCTGCTCTGCACTCCCAGCCATCCATGCTTACAGTGGCTGTGACACCACAAGCGCGTTTGTGAGAAAGGGCAAAAAAACTGTACTGAAAACCATACGAGCACATCCTGAGTATGTACAAACATTCTTGGCACTTGGAAGAACCAGTACTCTGGCAAATAATACAGTTCAGCAGCTTGAGGAGTTCACATGCTTACTATATGGTGGGTCACCAACCTTTGATATCAACACCCTACGGCATGACAAGTTTCTACAAAGATACAGTCCAAAGTCAGGAACACTGCTATCTGCATACAGTGGAGCTGATATGAGCCTCCTCCCCCCATGCAAAGATGCTCTGAGAATGCACATTCAGAGGGCAAATTATCAAGCATTAGTGTGGTACAATGCTGACAAAGCCAGACCTGACATTCCATCACCATGTGGGCATGGCTGGGAAATAGATGATGGACAGCTAAGCATCAGATGGACAGGAGGAGATCTACTACCACAAGAACTTGTAAATGTGCTGACTGAGGATCCAAGCACCCAAGATGACAATGATTCTTTTGAACTTGATAATCTTGATGATGTTGTTTTTGCTGAAAACTAAAACTAATATTAGTGCTTGAAGAACACTCATTGCCTAATAGAACAAATGTGTACTACGCATATTTTATTACAATGCTTCACTATTTGCCATGTTTCAGCATTAAATTCATGAACATTTATGTTTTAGGTCTTGTGTATCATTTATTTTATTTAAAGTCTTACAAAGCTTATATCAAATGGATTTATAGTTATATGTATCTTGGTGATAGAGAAACAGTGGTTATTCTAAGTCTAATAGATGAAAACCATGTAAACCAACATTATAAGCCACTAAGCATACATGGGGGTAGGGGTAAGATATGAATTTCTGGGAGGAATACTAATGATTTTGTACACTAATATTGCATTGCATGGTATGACAGAATAAATAGGGATCAATTTGGTACCAAGTTTGGGCATATATAAGCATTAATGTAGCCACAGGTGGCGAAAAACTTGAATCGAGGCTTAATTTTTCAATTTTTTCCCTTTTTTCCCAACAAATCTATAAAAATATTAAGCTCTTTGTATGCAATTACCTTTCATTACTATCCTGTCTACAAGGTAGCAGCTATATCTGGAACTTGCATTTATCTAAAGTGTTCTTGTTGCATGTATAGGCATACGTTTGGTATTTGTAATTTTCTTTGGGGGTACCGATCTTCAAAAGCTCACCAGAGACACACCCACCAACGATTTGCTTGCAGACAATCAGCTTTTGGTAGCTCTTGGACTATAGTTTTCAGAAATATATGTCTGCAAAAATCCCCATATGGGTGAAGGGGGGGGTCCACGGAGCCCGTGGTCTAATCGTAGAATGACCGACATCCAGACATGCAGCGCATACGATGATCGATGTTACCTCATTGGGAAGCAAAAATGAAACACATTGATTAGCATTGATTGTAAATCTTTTCCTAAGTCTTAAGTTCTTTAATAAATAAATCGATTATATACATTGTTCAAAGCATTAGCAATGGGGAAAAAGTGAAGCGATAGGCTTACTATGCCGAGAAGGGAAATAACTCTTTCAATCTCGTTCCCACGTAAATATCAAGATTCAAGATACATAAGGGTACTCTATTTTTTTTTTTTAATGCTCAGTTTATTAAAGTTTATTAAAATTTTAGGCCATAGGCACCTTTTGGTGTATTTGGATAATATAACAGAACATCGTGCTTTATCTGCAATGCATATTTTACCACAGTCCCTTGACATTATGTTTTTGATAAATAAATTGAAACATTTGTTTTTGTGCTGTTTGGTAAGCTTTACCACAAGCTTTATGTAGGATTCTGTGATTTATAACTTTTGTATGGTTAAGTTTAAACATATATATATAACCTCCATTTTACAAATACCAGTATAGAGAAAAATTGCAAAATTGTCTGCCATATTTTAAGGCAGTTGGAAAAGAAATTGTATATTATTGGAAAATGGAAAATTTTTTCTGTGACAAAAATCACAAGTTTCAATAATTTTTTTTAAAATTTGGGAAAACTTCCGAAGGCTTACTCAAAATAACATATTTTTTCTTTAAACAGTTATATATTGATATATTTTCTGTATGTTCGTTTGAGTGAAAGGGGTATTCTTTGGTCTGAAAAGATTTAAATTAAAAGCTAAATATTATCTTGTGCCCTTGGTTTTCAAAAAGTTTTCGTTTTTTTTTTTAGTTTTTTTCCCTCCTTAATCTCATAAAACCCAATTAAGCAGAGTTTCCACAGATTTATTAAGAAGATAATAAAATATAAAAAAAATAGGCAAGATAATTTTGAGAATGGAAAATAATTACACTACGGTAGAGTTCGGCTATCATAATTAAGTCCAGGGGACGGCTTAATGGACTTCGTTTTAAAAGGCATATTCCATTTTAAACAATGCTCAACACTTGAATAAATAATTAAGCTATATTTTAATAGTTTCAAGCCGTATGTCTGCATATTAATCAATATCTATGCGTGTATTTGAGTATATTTGAGTGTATTTGAGTATATTTGAGTGTATTTGAGTAAAAAGACGCTCCCAGGACCCGTTGTTGACCAGTTGTGATGACATCTAGAAATATATATATATAAATATTTCGGAAGTCAAATTATTCATCTATAAATTGAGATTACTAACTTTTCTACAGTTCTGCTTATATTTTTTAGTCTGAAGCGAAAAAAAAGCAGTTGGTATCGAGAAATACCGGGTTTTTGATACAGAAATTGTTCTGACCCTAAACAAAGCCGTCGGACATAAAGTGTGTTAGGGTCAGAGAAATTAGGACGTTTTTGATATGCTAAAAAGTAGTCATAATAATTTAATATTGATTTTTAATAGCATAAAAAACCAAAACTCTCACTGTATTTTAAATTCTGTCATCATTGAATAGTTGTCCAAATCGCAGGCGGGTACCACCCACATTCCTTTACGAGTTGCTAATCTTTCAACAATAGCTGATCTTCCTGTTGTTAATCTATCGAAAGGACAATCTATCCATTGGTAAGCTGTAGATTGTTCAATCGAATCTGCTAATTTCTCGACATACTGATAAATATCCCACCAATTTCAATCATTGAAACCAAAAAGCAACTTCACAACATCTAGGGGATTTGAATATTTAGAATCGTTAATATAAATATCTAAATTTTCAAGATGACACTGTTTCCATGAAGATGTAGAAGAAGGCAAGTGGAAAGCATAGTTTGGTTGTGCGATATTTTGATTTGCGTCATGAGACTGAGTGTTCGTCCTAGGTCCATATGCCTTGGGGCTATTCGTTACGTCTTCTTGTAACTCTGCCATCCTCTCCCAAATGAATGAAAGCAAAACATCCTATCAAACCCAATTAGGTACCCACCAGTTTGTACCAGGTTCAGAACAAAGCGATGACTCGGTGTCTGAGGCAGACGCTATAGAAAGCAAAATTTTGATATGCGGCGGTCCGACAAAAAAAAAATAATAAAATAAAATAAAATAAAATAAAATAAAATAAAATAAAATAAAATAAAATAAATAAATAAATAAATAAATTACGGTACATTTTTGATAGTAAAATTGCAGACTTAATTCTTAAATTATCAAAACCATCCAAATCATTAGTTTTAATCGTCGCTGGATATACTTATACTTACAAACACGACAAAGCTGAAAAGAGGAAATAATTTGTAATTCTTATTGCGACGAAAATTTCTGTAGACACTGATTATACATGTAAAGGTTCTAATGAACGCTAACCAGGTTCCGCGTGATGACCTATAACGTTTACGTGTAACATGTGTTATAAAGTCGCACGAGTTCACATTTTCGCGTAAAAACGGCTGTTATGACGTAAATGTACTCCATATCTTATCGCAAAAATGTTTTCAGGGTATTATTCAAAAGTTTACCCCGTCAAGTACCCATTTAGGTACTTAGTCTACGTCAGAAAATCACATGTGTGATTTTGTATTATCACATACCGTACCAAACTGAATGGAAAGCTTTCTTTCTAGCTTCTGCCAGTAAATTCACAATTAAGCTTTTTTATATTGACTTTTTAATCTGATCATGGTAAAAACTGAGAACAGATTCATACTGTAGTATTTACTTTCATGGTATACACTTTGGCTGAATTTGTCTTATAGTAAAACTATTAACTTTTGCAATAAAGACTATAAATGGATACTATTTCAGCTAATAATTAGTACCTCCATGTTTCCATGTGTATTATTGTAAAACACTGATAAGTTGTATTGCTAAAGTATAAAACATTTATTGTTAATTGTTACTGTAATCATGTTAGTCCTACAATGGTAAGTAATCTATTATTGATAAACTTAACTGTATAAAATGGTGCTTTATGCCCCAGTCAATATTTTTTTTACTTATATTGAGGTGGTCAATTCTTAGATAGGAGGAAACTAGAGTGCCCAGAGAAATCCACCGTCATCGTCTGGGATTCTCCCAACTTGACAAAATTCTCCCAACTGAATGATGATGTCACATTGACAAAATTCTTCCAACTGAATGATGATGTCACATACGAAAAGTTTTTGACATATTCATGACGTAATGCTAATGTTGTCGGAAAAGGGAATTCCCCTAAAAGTAGTTACTATAGTGATACGGAATGTTGTATCGCACATGTGCGATACGGACCATTGTATCACATAGCCAGAAAATGTAATGTATGACTATAGTAAGATTCAATGGGTTTGTGATAAATGTATATTACCAACAATGAAACAACTTGTATAATGATGTACATTTGTAGTACAAATAAGAGGCCCAAACGATATGGACTGTTGAGTGAGGTCATAAAGAAGCTTATCATTATGAATGCCACAGAAAAAAATTACTTAAATGCACTGATGCTATGTTTGAAGTTTCAACTTTCTAGTCTTGTTCTAAATTTTCACTAGTTCAAACCACGAGGACTTTAACAGGTCACCTGTCTTTTCACACCCACACACACGTGAAGAGTTACAATACCATCATCTCAATAATATCAGTTGGTTGGAAACAAAATGAAAATTCATTTAAAATGAATATGCTTTCATAGGTCAATTTATGCAGTTTGAACATGTTCCATGCCGATAGTTTTGCAGAAAAAATTATTTTTAAAAATTTAATTTAAAACATCGAGTAGCTTCGTTTCTGTGAGTTCGATTACATGACCAAAGGTTTTATTTCTATGCAATTCTATGCGTACTATTATAATCATTACTTTAGAAAATATTTACGCGCTTTTTTGCCTTAATAAATTTATCTATATTGTCCAGTTTTGTGAATTAATTTGCAAGGCAGAATTTTTACGTATTTTATCAATAACGTTGTTAATAATACGCAACATAGTTGTTCAATATTTCGACGATTTGTCATATTTAAATGAAATAGAATTTCATTATTACTTTCGGGAAAATAAGCAATGTTCTGAATTTTGTCACAATGGCAGTATATCTATAAAATGACAATACCAGGTGTACGTCATGAAATTATTGCCAGAAAATTGCAATCCCATGTGTACGCCATCAAATTACAACCAGAAAATGACAAAACCAGGTATACGCCAAGCAATGTATCATGTTTGGTTATAACAGCCTATTCTCTGGAATGGGTCATTTATACTTTTCCAGTGCGATCAGGGGTTGTGCACGCGGCTGAAGGGTCTGCAGGCTGCCAAGTATGGGTCATTATATGGTCTCATCCAAAAGATTGCCTGTATACACGGTACATATTCTTAAGTTTGTTAAAAAAACATTCTCACAACTGTGTGAAATTCAGACAGGTCCTCAGTTTCACAATCATTTCTTAAGATTACGATTTTCTTTAAGCTTAAATCTGGTAAAATTGAAATATTTCAATTTTTCAGATATACAGCATCATTTTGCAGATTACTTCAAGCTTATAAAATCCATATTCATTTTTGTGAAAAAATGTTCAATTGTAATTTTAAAAGCGGGTGCTGAATTTGATTAAATTTAAGTAAAATCTTAGTTAGGGAACTATTGTAAAACTGAAGCCAGTTATTCATCCCATAACATTTCCGTTTTTTATTTTCTTGGGATTTATGTTCATGGACGTTCTTTTTGTCCATTAGTTTTAATAAAGTTTATGTGTGGAGGAATGAATAAGATGCCACTGACAACCGGATCTAAGAATTCAACATTAAATTGTACTTCATTTACTCATTGGTTAATAATTGATCATAACATGCTTTCTATGTTGTGTATAGGAAAGAGCAACATAACTTCCTAAATACACAAATTGGATATCATTAATTTTTATGCAAAAAAATACACAAACAAGAATAGAATTCCTGGGTCCCCCGCCGGTCAAGCAGTATACTAGTATACTGTATATGAAATTGCAATATTTTCAAACACTCAGGGCTGTTCCAGAATTAAATGTGTGGGGAGGTTGGGAGGAACATTTTTTTTTTACCCCCACCACCCATTTTTTTCTCTATTTTTCCTGTCGCAAATATATCCAAAATACTACAATCTAAAATCAAACAAATACCTATTAACATATATAAGTTTATCTAAAATGTACGAGACAATATCACTGTACAGTTTTTGTTTAAAAATCATATTCAAGTTTCATACTCTGGTTTACATACTGTATAAAATCACATACCTTATTGCAGAGATATACATGTAAGAAAATGGTCAGAATAGGGGACGGGAAAAACACAAGATGATGCCTCGTCATCTGTTGTCAATATCTGGTCAAGATTGTTCCCATGAAAATGAGTTGCCCGATTGTAGGCATGAAAGCACTTTCAAGGTCAATTTTTGATATAATGAAGTAACTATTGTGGTCAAAGTCCCATAACTCCAACAAAAAGTATCGACAATGCTGCTTTTCGAACTTGACCAAAGAATTAGTGGTATGAACATTTGGTATAAATTTCATGTAAATCCGTCAAAATTTGTAGGCATGAGAGCGCTTACAAGGGCACAAAAGCCCATAACTCCAACAAAAAGTATCGACCAATGCCTGATTTTCGAACTTGACCAAGGTAATAGTGGTATAAACATTTGGTATAAATTTAATGAAAATCCGTCAAAATTTGTAGGCATGAGAGCGCTTACAAGGTCAATTTTTGGATAAAACAGAGTCATTATTGTGGTCAAAGTCCCATAACTCCAACAAAAAGTATCGACCAATGCTGATTTTCGAACTTGACCAAGGTAATAGTGGTATAAACATTTGGTATAAATTTAATGAAAATCCGTCAAATTTGTAGGCATGAGAGCGCTTACAAAAAAGTGACGGACGGAACCGGACGGACGCCCGGAATTTCTATGTCCCCGCTCCGCGTTGCGGCGGGGGACAATTAATGAAAGCTCCACTGAATATTCAAGTATCAAAATTTTGTCATATGCCCACTTAGAGGGGAAAATATAGCTGTCATAATCTGATGCTGGAAACTCTAGAAAATTACTTATTTTTTTTTCACAATTTCTTAAAGCTGCATTAAGTTTTTCAATTTTCTGAATTCTTTTGATTTTCTAAAAATATATTTTTTTAAAAAATAGATATCCTCTAACCACGAACGGTGACATTCATTTTCTAAAATTTCATTTCTTTAAGCTGTAAATAAATGGAATCCTCTGACCGGTTGGTCAATGTTTACCGATGGTAATTATGAGCTTGGAGCATGCGCACGGATGTACGGAAAAACCCACGACAAATTGCATTAATTGTCCATCATTAATATTCAGATTTATTTGAAACGGTGTTATGTATCCCTAAGACTCAAATGACAAATTCAACCAAGTTCTGTGTTTAATTTATCGTATTTCACCGTTTTTAAAGTTGTGTTTAAATGACCCGGATTTTGATGACGTAACCATGTTCTAATATTAGATTCCAAATGCTGCGTCTCGCTGGGTAATTACTGTATTTATTCTAGCTTTTATCGTTGAACCAAACGTAACATTGTTCATTAGGAACATCATTAATTAGATGAGCACCGTTTTATTTTTTTCTTTGGAAAACTCAATGCAGCTTTAAATACCACACTAAAAAATGTTGAAAATGTTAGGCAACGGCTGGTGGAAAATTAAGATCTGTTACAAACACATTCAGTCAATTGCAAATTAAATAAAAATTTGCAAGTAGCCATTTGCACATCAGGTAGAAGAGGTAAAAATAACGAAGCATCTTAATTTTTTAAAATACAAATAAAAATACTTTTATTAGTTCAGCATGATATATTAAAATTGCATCTTATTTGGTACAAAACAATCAACATGCAGTGATCAGTAGTAATAATATAAACACAAACTATATATATACATGTATACCCTCTTATTTTGACCACATGTCTGTATCAATGTAAAAATTCATATGCATTCATCTCATACAATGATTTAAAAAAAGGAGATAAAATTAAATGAATTAAAATAATAATAATAAAAAAATGACTTCTTTAAAATCAAGTTTGAATGAATATAAATGGTGTAAATATGATATTCATATAATCCACAATGATCAAAATAAAATTTTTAAAAAGCCAACATGAAATTGACAATATTAATCAAGTATGACCAGAAAATTTCCAAAAATTACTAAAAAGCATAGCTATTTTTTGTGCATTTCTGTACAAAACATTACAAATGGGACAGAGCAGTTATGTTTAAGGAAACATGTCTTTTTTTTAAAACTGAAATTGCTCAAGAGTAATGTAGAGTGGTTACATTAGTTGAAATGAGAATATTCTACCAATGAACAAGAAATATACTGCTGCAAATATAAATATTCCAAGCTAAAAAAACTAAAACCTTATTTGGGGGAAATAAAAATATACAAAACTCATACTCTATAAAATGAACATAAAAACAAGAGGTATTAAAAAAAATATCTACAAACCAAATGATGATGATGAAACAACTGAAACTGCATACATTCGTCATACTTGTATTCAACCATGTCAAAAATAAATTCATAGCTTTTCCAATTTTATAATACCTAAACATTTCAAAATCCTGAACCCCAGGAAAAAAAAAAAAAAAAAAATTAAAACTTACAATTTTTTATTTCAAAGAATTAAAAAATCTTTAAACCAGTTACCCCCTCCAATCTGTACAGCCAAATACTTAACCAAATTCATATCAAACCACGTTCTATAATTTTGTTTCATAAAATTGTTTTATTAAATGATTTACCAATAAAGGATTTTTTTCTAAATGACAAAAATTGAAAGAAAACAATGAACATAATTCTGACATGGGTCATCCCAATCTCTCAAATCAAGCACTCATTTCATTTGTCTTTTGTTTTAGATACATGATAAAAGGCTGCCTTCATATTGCACCTGGAAAATTGGAAGCTCGGACTAATGCCTTAAAGACATTAAGAGTCTTCTTAAATAAATAAAACCCAAAATTACTACTTCCCTAAAAAGCAATTCTAAAGTTTATTAATGGTTAACATTTTCATAAATATCATAGACTTTTATATGAAATAAACTTTTACAAAAATATATCATATCAAAAATTTGATTGGTAGAAAGGTTTGATGAGAGTAGAGAAGACATGATAGATTAGAAGAGTTGATGATAGAATGTACATAGGGTTCTGTAAATAAATAAATTTTTAGAGAAATAGCAATTTTGGGTTTTAGGAATTTTTCATGCGATGTTCCTTAAAAATTCCTGAGCACATTCAACTTCATTAAGCACGAGCTGACTGGGCACGATGCCCTGCCCTGATCAGTTATGTTTTGTTTCTTTGGGCCAGTTTGTATTTTTCTTTTGAAAGAACTTTGGTAGTTTTAAATTGGCCATTTATTCAATGCCCTTTAAATGTTCAACAGATCATTATGGGTTTAACCAATAAGTGGTAAACTGTCTGGTGGGCTGTACCTTTCAAAATTTGAAACTTCATGATGCCTGTAAATAAACAAAATGTTTATTTTATAAATACATTTATAAAACAATTGAAGAATGGGCAAGTTTTTCCCTATTAGTTACAATGTAAGATACACATAACTGATGAGTGGATCTGTTTTTCATTTATTCTTGATTAAACAAAAATTACTGTATCACAAAATTAAGTAATTTTCAGTTCAGATTAATACAACCAACCACAATCTATATCAAAACCATGTAATAATGTTTGTCTCAGGTTATCCATCTTGTGATTATAATTTTATTTGTTTATTACATTTTTCAAACAGACCTCAAATTTCAGAATATGCCAAACAAAGTCAAGAATAAGTTACTCTTTAACAAAAAATAAGTCCCAGTTATCTTGCTCTGAATTTTAAATTTTCAGATAAGTCCAACAATTTTTAAGGTCTTGTGAATGAAATTCAATGAAAAAGATCTTGAAATTTTTTCTGTCCTGTAATTTGATGAACAACAAAACATGTTTCAATACAATATTTTTGTTAACTAGTCAGAGTTTGACACATTTGCATCATAAGCTCAATGATTTTAAACTGGAACTGACCTCATGGGTTTACTAATACAATGAAACTATTGATCATGATACTCACAAACTGAAAGTGTGGGGGTAATAATAGTATTCATACCATGAATGGAATGGATACAAGGCAGAATGATTTGTCAGAAAAAAAAATTAAAAAAATTAAAAAAAATTCTAAATTTTCAAATCTTAAGGATATCTCTGCATTAAAGGGTAAATGGTAAAAACAGGATTATCAACACAGTAACTTAATGTCTGAATAAACTTTACATAATGTTTAAATTGCCCTTCACAACTTTTATCACATACCCATCCAATCTTAGTATAACGATACATTACATTTTCAAGGTTTTCACGATAGTAGTAATAAAATGTAAATGATGTTTAAATGAACAATTATCAGTTTCTTTAATTACTTCTAAAAGCAGTTTTTTCCCCTTCAGTTTTTCCAGTCAGACAACAGTTTTTCCTATCAGATTAAAAAATATAAAATAGCTGATTGCAAATTTATTAGCAGATTAGGTCAGAAAGTTTTGCATACAGTTTGGTTGGGTATGTGATTAATACAAAACTACATATGGTTTTCTGATGTACATGTAGTTGATAGCACTCATTTATTGTGTAGATAAATACAACAGAGTGCACTTGCGTTACATATCAGTCCACACAATAAACTCTTGTGATCAGCTATGTTCAGAAAACAATAAGTTGCTTTGCATATTTACCTATTATTTATATATGAAATTTGGAAGTCAACTTTTTTTTATTTCCTAATGGAGTTCAACAAGACTGAATTGTAGTAGTTTCTGCTGCATATAAAAAATATATTCCATGGCAGCTTATGAAACTACATGTATACCTAATTTTTAGCATTCATGTCTTCACGACAATGTTTCCATCCGTTATATAGACAACAAGGAACATACAGATTATTATTATATAAACTTACTTTGAAGCCTTGTACTTCTCTACTACAGCTTGCTGTGGATGTTTAGCAGCACCACAATATGTCTTGTGTAAGTCTCTCAAACATTCAGCAAAATGTCCTAATTCATATTTTGCAGTTTTAGCAATAGTTTCAGGCTGAAAAATTGAGTTTATTTTATAAAATTTCTTTAAATGTCCAGTACCTGTCTCGTTTTGGTGGCATAAAAGTGAGTGGCCATGATTGTTTTATAAATGATTTAAGTGAGATTTTGTGATTTTAACTGACGCAAAATAAAGTGTATAAAAATTCTATAGATGTTTATAGCTAACTTTTTTTCTTTGGTATTTTGAGCTGATTCTGGTGCAATCTATACTGCAGTAAGGAGAAATCTTTGGGTATCAAAAAAAAAAAAAAAAAAAAAAAAAAAAAAAAAAAAAAAGCGTGAAGTGAACTTACAAATAGCATCTTAAATACTTTAATTTTTTTTAAAATTAATAAAGTTTCTAAGATTTCAAATTTGCCCGATTTGAGGAAAATCTTCGTTAAAAAACAATTGTGAAACCAGGGCCTGCTATGAACAATTCAACCCCACATTCAGATCAAACTGAATTTGTTCTGTCATTCATGGGCAAAACTTAAATCAGACTTCTCCAGTGACAACTATGATACTTTTTAGAATAGTTTGTACCCTCAAGTTACTTAGCAACTAATAATGTCATAAGGGAAACAACCACAAACTTTGTTGCATTCAGTTATCTTAATTTTTATTCTTACCCTAAAACTTTTGGAAAAATAGCACAATGGTTATTTCTGGAAACCCTTAACATTTATGATCAAGCCCAAATTTATATTTTTTTTATTTTGTTAAAAGCAATGAATAATTACCCATGGTTCCATGCCAAGAGAAAATCTAGCTAAACAGAGTGCAGCAGCTGCAATCATACTTGGTGGATATTTCAAATATGGATCCAATTCTACCAGAGTTAATTCCACTAAAAACTGAAAGTAGACAAAAGTTTCATTCAAAATATTATATTAATAGATAGGGGAATTTTTTTTTTTTTACCGCAACATAATTTGCATATATATACAAAAATGCCAGAGACAATTTATAAAACACATTTTTAGAAATTAATTTTATTACCTTAGGGTTGAACCAAAATACCTAATAAAGTCATGCTTTTAGGCAAATGAAAACACCGATTAAATATACCGGTAGTTAAATTTGTATTTTAGTGCAATTTTTTTTTTTTTTTTTTGCAAGATACCTCCAATATGAAGGATTTGAGAGTTAAGTAATGGTGTTTAACATCCCAGTCAAGAATATTTCACTTATAATGAGATGCCGCCAGCTATAGGCAAAAGTGCAGAAAGTTTGCCTGTGCGTTGCACTGATGGCATTATACAGCAGGGTTCTTTAATGTGTCATTTCTACCTTGACACAGAACCTCATTTTAAGTTCCCATCCGAAAGAACCATGACTTTCATTTTGTAATGCCGAGTGCTTGTTGAAAAGACAGCCACTACCCACTTTCAAGTCTCGGGTAAGACCCAGTTGGGGGTTCAAAACCGTGACTTCCCACTTACAGAACAGATACTCTACTGAGCTACCACAGTGGTTCCAATATGAAGGACTTGTTGCCTTTGAAAGAATTAAAAAATTTTTTTAGTGTTGGGACAGACTAGGATTGAACATGACCTCCTACCATGAGTAAGTGGGTTAGATGACCATATAGGTTTTTGATAAGATGTCATTAAGTCAAGTATAAAGTAATAATTCACAAACCATGGCTAAAGACTTGGTCTTCTCATCCACATTACTCTCATTCAAAAGATGTTCACAGAACCAATTAGAAGTTGGTACAGCTACATCAAAAGACAACACCTTCAGTATCAAATGTTCCATACGGAGTACCTGAAATATAAGGTTTACAAGTCTCATCATCAGCACGTTTTCAAATATACAAAAGTAAGAATTTGACTTTAACCCTTCTTGTACACTCATCCAGTTTGTAAGGGAAGTGTTCAATCTGGTATTTTTTAGAGGTGGGGTAAGTAAGGGCAGAGTTCAATCTCATTTTTAACAAGTTCATCTGCTAAAATTTTAGGACCCCATGTAGATTTAACACTTATGGTTTCCTTAAAGTCAATAAATGAGATTTTAAAATTGACCATTCAAAAAGTATAGATACATGTATCATAACAATAATGAGCATTCTTTACACACTTGCCTAATTTGTTGACAAGAGAAGACATTATCTTAAAACCGACATATTTTTCTTAAAAGTTTAATTTCAATATCTATTAATCTTAAAAAATGTTCTCATAACAGGGCTCAAATTAGGTTTAATTTAAAACAGGGAGAAGTGACTTCTCCCCTAGCCAAAGTTAGGGAGAAGTTTTTGTGTGACGCAATTCATGACATTGGAATTTTTGTTGTCCTGTCATGATAATGATTGTACATTTTATATCTTGTATTACAAAATAGACATTGAAACATGCTGGTCCATCTTCAGAAATATGCATGAGATAATTTAAAGCTGCATTAAGTTTACCAAATTTCTGAATTTTTTTTTGATTTTCTAAAAATATATTTTTTTAAAAGTAGATATCTTTTAACCACGATCCGTGACATTCATTTTCTAAAATTTCATTTCTTTAAGCTGTAAATAAACGGAATCCTCTGACTGGTTGGTCATTGTTTACCGATGGTAATTATGAGCTTGAAGCATGCGCACAGATGTACGGAAAAGCCTAGAATCGAAAAGGAAACATGACAGATTGCATTAATTGTCCTTCATTAATATCCAGATGTATTTGAAATGGTGTTATTTTTCCCTTACCAAGTCACCAATGACAAATTCAACCAAGTTCTGTGTTTTATTTATCGTATTTCAACATTTTTAAAGTTGTGTTTAAATGACCCGGGTTTTGATGATGTAACCATGTTCTAATATTAGATTCCAAATGCTGCATCTCATTGGGTAAATACTGTAATTTCTGTATTTAATCTAGCTTTTATCGTTGAACCAAATGTAACATTGTTCATTAGGAACATCATTTATTAGATTAGCACCGTTTTATTTTTTTCTTTGGAAAACTTAATGCAGCTTTAATGTAGTGTTAGAAAAAGATGTTCAAAACTTTGATAAAATCCTATTTTGCCATAAGAAAATAAAATGTTCATTTCCGGTTACCCGACCGTCCCCAATTTTATCCCCCTGACACCCCCCCCAAATTTCCCAACGTTTCAGTTAATTTCTGTTTTTATTCATACTGTCTGTGAATTTTCCGTTTTCGTTTTGTAATTTACTTGAAATCGGCAAAACGCTTGAAATACACACATACTACAACATGTATCAATGTGGTTATTTAAAAGCTTAATGCAAAATGACGACAGCCTACAAGAGCACGATTGTAGCACTGCACTTTAAAAAATGCAAACATATAGAAGAATAAAAGATATTAAGTAGTGTGCCATATAACAAACTTACCATCTCCATTAAGTATTCACATATGAAAATATAATTTTTTTTGGCATTTTATTTTTTTTCTCCTACCTAGCTACCCTTATTTTTTTCAGTGTAATAGGAAACGAACATTTTATTTTGTTTGGCCTTTTGGTAGGAAAAACCCCAGTTATTCAAGGCACACTTGAAATTGGAAGCAAAAGTGCTATCTCTAATCATTTGCTTAAGTTCGTCATCAACTGGCTCCTTAATGTTAAAGTTGGTTAATTTTTGACTCATACTCTTCAGGAGCCAGATCTCATCCTGATTTTGTTTCAAAATGTTATTTATTTATTATATATATTTTAAATATTTATTTATATGTTTTAAGTATTTAAACTCTTTTTACTTAATAATGATAATAGAGGTGAGCAGTTTATAATTAGACTAATATAATTTTTTTTCATATGTAACATTTACATTATACAGATGGCAATATAAATTATATGTGAAAGTAAATTATAAAAATATTGTTAAACAAATTTTGATAGTTTATTTTTATTAAAAATAAATTTGTATTTTCAAAAAATTTTCCTGTGAACATAATTTTGAGGTGTTTAAATTGGTTGTCTTATCTATGAAAAGAGAAGAACAACCTTACATTCAAAAACATCATTTTGTTCAACTTTGACCTAACCAATGAAGTATGTCTAATTCATATGTCGGTCAAATGACGGCAGTGTAAACAAATCAACCACTGCATCACAAACTCAGAAATCAGGTTTATTAACAGACGAATCGGCGATGGGGTAGCTCTCACACAGCAGAGTTCCTGATAATGGGTTTAAAAAATAAGGGCGTCTTCATTTTATCGAAATTATAGGGTGAAGTTTTTTGAAACGGGAGAAGTTATCGCCAAACTTCGCCCTTATTTTGAGCCCTGTTATAAATACAAGGTTTTGGTAAGCAATTGCAATTTTTAAAAACTTCCAGAAGATAAAATTTGTCAAAAGATACGATTAAAAATCAATCTATTTTAAACCTTGTTTGTCTTGGCAACATAAACCATCCTATGTCATTTAGCATATAAATGGGCATGGCTTATAAGCATTTTTGTTATTTGAAAAATAACCGAATGTTTTAGCCTTTCAACCAATAAAATAATTTGAAACATGTCATCATTAATTACTTTCCATTAAAATGAGATCATAAAGGCAAGTGTACAAGTGTTGGTTTGTTGTAATTAATTTAGAAACATTTAATGGTTTTCTATAGAATATGATATCAAAAAATGTCAATTTGCAATTCTGTATTCTTTGACTTTGCACGACGATTTTCAATCATAAAAAATAAGATTACTACTTGGTGTTGTATTGGTTAAATCACTAACTAAACCAGTTAACAACTTTATGATTTCTTGCTCTTATGACATAAATCAGACATTTTAAAACTAATTTGCTGCTATTACCTGTTTCTTTGTGTATGTATCATCTGTGATATAGGCAAACTCTCCAACATCTGGTGGGTAGATTTCTTCATATTTGCTATAAACATTAATAGAAAATAGTTTTGATACAAGCTGTTTCATCTGAATGAAGCTATATTTTTTTTTATAAATTATATAAAAAAAATATCATGCCAGTTTATAGATATTTTGTTATTGTTGGAAATACCAAAAGGAATTTAAATCCTGTCAAAATGATCCCTTTTCAATAAATTTAATAATGACAACCACAGAAATAATCAAGCTTTGAATACTCAAGCTCATAAGAATGCCAAGAGAGAGCCAAGCTTGTAATATTGCTGATGCAGCTCTAAACAAATGCTCACTCGCTCACTTTGCAAGTACAATAATAAAAACAAACCACTGGCATGGGTTCTTGTATCAGTTTAAAAATGAAAAACTTAAAATAAAATACATCTTAAATAAAAAAAAAGGTTAAGGAAAAATAATTCTGAAAATTCAATCTAATCATAGTACTTAGTCAACTGGGAAAAAAAATTATGTTCACAATCTTATTAACTTTTACAGAGTTATATGTTGCAGAGTGACATTAGTTTTAAAAATCTGGAATAGGTCAGTCTTCCAAACAAAAATTTTAATGATGGCTAATCAATCAATTCACATTTAAACTTTCTTGGGCAACATGCCCCCAAAAACCTAATGCAGGAAACACATACAGCACTGGCTGAACAGATGATAGCCAGTGGTTTTTAGGACTACCAATTTACAAACAAGAAAACCCCATTTGTAGATTTTGGAAGACCAAAAGTAACTAGTCTAGATCATTTAGTTAATGACTTATACTGACAAACATTCTCCTATTAAGTATAAACAATTAAAGATTACTTACGCAGCAATAAACATGCTAGCAGCTCCCACAAGCTGGAGTTTTCCTCGCTGTACAGACATCTGTGACAAGAAACGGTCAATGTAGTTAACAGACAGGAACAAGGTCTCTCTATGAAGCTTGTACTCTTCAGATACTTCTACCAACCAATCAACCAAGATACTTCTCATGGAATTGGTAATGTCAGGTTGTTTTTTCATATAGCCTGGTTTAGGTCTATTCTTCAACTGGAAATGAATATTTAAGGTCTTAATTAGGATCTTAAAATAAATTACATAAGATGTTCACAAGTTACAAGTATTCCATTTATGGTTATGAACTACTGTTTCTAGTTGATATAATGTTTACTTATTGATTCAGTCACTATGTTATTGACAGTGAATTATACAAAACTTTCATAGAAAATTCAATTAATTTGAATTAGGTTTGGTATTTTTCACTTGAGTTGTGACGGTGTGCACATCCTTAATTTTTATAAATTTATTGCTGTAAAATGGAAATTATTGCTGCTACTGGAATTTTACAAGTTGAAAATGGTGCATTTACACTGGAAGAAATGTCTTTGGTGAAACATTATCTTGTATGTGCAAAAGAATCCACAATTTTCACTGGTTTTCAATGAATAAAATCCCCATAGTGACAACTTTTTACTGCTTGCAGATTGAAACATTCCATAACAATAGCCAAAATGTATATCAACTTCCCATTACAACTAGACTCAATTTTTTCATTTTCTATCAAATTAAATATAATTAACCGTTACAGTGACTAAAACAAAAGCATAGTGTTATTCCTGGAAATTATTATGGTTGATTATAAATGTTATCATATTGTTAGGTACTCTTGTGAAACCCACCGACAGTTAAACATCTTAAAACATACTAGTACATTTATTGTAAAATTGAAGGAGTTTAATATATTTTATTAAAAAATTCTGTTATCAGTAACAGTTGAAAATAATCCATGTCAAAGGCTTGAAAATATTAGTTACCAAAAGTTAAAATGTATGAAATTACATGATTATTTTATATAAAGTATTTTTATAAAATGGATTAACAGGAGATCCTTCATATGGAAATAATAAAATAAATATATAAAGTTATTTGCAGCAGCAGGACAGATTCTGGATTAACCAATTTTATATGAGCATCAGATTACTCACTGGTTAATATATTAAGAGCTTGGTAGACCACTTTAAACCAAACATTATACAATTTGTTAATCGAGCCTGAGTTTCACAATCATTCACTCAGTTGAGTGTACAATCAACTCAAATTAGGAAATATTTCAATGTTAACTCTTGACATTAAACACAAAAAAAATTACATATGTCATAATTGTTTATTTTAGGTTTGTTGAACAAAGCAAAACAGTGTCTCATTTTTTTTTCTTTACATATTGATGAGAAAAATGGGAATATTTCAGCTTAGTGTACACTCAACTGAGTGAATGATTGTGAAACTGGGGCCAAAACTAGAAAAACTCACCTCTGATTCTCTTAAATATGCATAAATATCTTCTGAATATTCAGGAACATGGGTGATTATAGCTTCTCTGTCTAGTGGTTTCTTCTCCTCCACTTCATGTGAAATATCTAGAACCATGGGAGATTCTGAAATGTCAAAAGAAACTGGTAACTACTGTTGGTCCATTATTGTTTGTCACATGGTAAATGATTGTCCATTGTTGTTAGAATTTTTCAATGTGTGATCATCTAACATTTAAATCATAACATATGTTGTAGCTAGCAAGGTGCATAGGGGAGATATTGGACGTAGTGAATTTTCTTAATTGTTGAAAACATTTAAAAAAATGCACAGAATTAAGGAAACTTTTTGAATAAGTTTTTCTTCTCCATTAGTCAGTAAATTTTACATTGATTTTTTTGTTATTTATGAGTGATTTTGTATAAATATGAAGTTTTGTTTTCCAAACATGTATATGACAAACGATTATTGACAAATAGTAGTTAACTTTGACATGGCTCTTTTATCCAAAATTTTACCCATTAGATTCCATAAAATTTTAAGAGAATTTTTTTAAAAAAGATATTCAGTCACTTTTAGGTTAAGTAACATAACCTCTCCTCACTTCTATGAATTTTCATATCAAATGTCAAGATTCAAACATTAATTTTTCTGACATTTTTTGTGAAAATTTTCCAATAAGGGCTGTTCCATTAAAACATATGAGGTACCCGGGGAAAGCACTTTTGATTTTGGGTAACCACCCATAGAAGAGATTTAAAAATTCTTATGACCCTAATAAATAAAGTTATATATAGATTAAGATTAAATAAAATTATGAAACGCAAGTTTAAATTAAATAACTTTATATTTCATCCATACCAAATGAACTATCTAAACAGACAACATCAGGGGAAGCTGTTGATATTGCTTCAAGTTGACGTGGTAAGGCTGTAACAGCTGATGAAAGTGACAGTTTGTTTGATTCAACCTTTTTAAATGCAGGTTTCAAGGCTTCTGTTTGTTTTGGCTCAGAATCAACATATATAGAAAAACCCTGTGTGGCGTCAAATGTCTTCTGCTTGACAAAAGCATTTTCATCATTGCAATCTGCAACACCAGACTGCTGAAATAAAATAAGTAAAATGGTATTGTCATGTTAAAACAAATTATAAAAGGCTTGCATCTATGATAAAGCAAAACTAACAATGTTAATTTAATGATTTAATAGATAAACTTATTCATAAAGAAATAAAACAAAGAGGCAATTATCAGGGCTTGTTTGCTTCAAATTTCACCAGGGACAAATTCTGTTGCAATGTTAGTCATATAATATTGCTTATTACAATGATTTGAAAACTGTTACAGGGATTTTATACGTCCAAAATGGTGATGTTTAAATCAGAAGTGTAGCGGTCTAGGTAGCCCAGTTGGTAGAGCACTTGCCTATAGAGCAAGAGGTCCGCGGTTCGATCCCCAGTCTGACCCTGCATTTTTTCCCCTCCTGCTTATTTGGTGACCAGTATGGCTCTAGGAAATGGACTGGCAATTGCGGGCTATATAAAGTCCATCCAAGGTTATTTAGAGCAAGATTTCCCATAAGACTTTGGGAAACACAAAAATAACCAGAGGAATGTAGCTGTCGGGTTAGCTAAGTTGGTGGAGCACTTGCCTATAGTGTTGGAGGTCCAGGGTTGGATCCCTGGTCTGACCCTGCATTTTTCTCCCTCCTGTCACAGAAGTAATGTTTTTGATGGCGATTTACATCGTATTTGCAAAAGAATCCCGTCTTATCAACATATAAAATCTCTGTGGCAGCAACAGTTTGTTAAAGCATTGTTATGTGCATAGCCAAAACATTTTTGGTTATGACTTGACTCATGTAGGTAAAAAAATACCTAACTTAAATCAGTTGGATTTTCTATGACAGATTCAAATATTTCAGTCACAAACACTTACTCAAACAGTAGGCAAGTTGCATCATTTAACACTACTGTAAATTATATATATTAGTGCCAAGTATGAGGGGGAGGGGTCTATTCAGTAGGCCCAAGAAACTAGCAGTAAGCAAACATCTAAGCAATTGATGGACACATCTGGGTATTTAACTTAGCTTGAACTAGCATCAGTTTGATAATTCTCAAGAAGCAAAGTCTTAACTAAATAAGAAAAGCAGAATGAATGAAAATTCGGTTTGGATCAGTTTTCGGTTTTTCAAAGGCATTTTAACCGCTGTGAATGAAAAAAAACTATTGTGTTATGAACTACCCGCCTTTTAAAGCCTACTGCGACACAGTCCGAAGCAAATCATGTCACATTACAAATATTGGTGAACGCGTGGTTGTACAAAAGGAAAAAAAATTTTTCAAAAGTTTTCAACAGACTTGAGTTCTAATCAAACACGTCACAAGCCGCTTTCCGCGTCACCCACTGTCTCACTTTTAAGAAAAAAATATTTTAAAATGTAAAATTTGCTTGCGCGCAATTTATACATTCTGAAATTTTACCTTAGCTGCCCTAAACGGTTGTACTCTAACTTGGTTAGTTATTGTTCCTAGGGCTGCTCTCTTTGTCCCTTGCTGTGCATTATTTCGTGCAGTCATATTTTCTCGTTTTACTCGTCGTGCCCCATGATTTTCCAAGTCTTCGTGGGGTTGAAATGTACTTCCAAATACAAAAGACATTTCAAAACCTAGGAATACAAATTACAATAAATCAAATTCAATAATGTGTATTCTATAGACACCAAAAATGCATAAAAATTTCAGTTGCTTCTGTTTCCTTCTTCTGAATTTTTGAAAGTCTATTCCCAGCTGGTAATCAATGATTTCTGAAGCGAGGCCACCGGTTGAATTCCCCGCTAGGGGCTTTTAAACCAATCAAATTACCGGGTTGTAACCCACGTGATAAACAATATCACATTCGGATACGTTCCGCTTTGACTGCAGGATATGGATAACACCAGAGACTTAATTGTTTGTTTACGTTACCGTGTTTCTCACTCGACACCGCGCCACATAGCAGTGTTTTTAAAAAAGAGATAAGCTAGAAATAAAAATATCAAACACATGATAAATAAATAAATAAATAAATAAATGAATAAATAAATAAAAATGCAAATCTTTCATGTTACCGTAATGGGCTGTTCAGGCTGATTAATATTCTTCGTACAGTTAAAAAATAAACCGTTTGTAATAATAATAATAATAATAATAATAATAATAATAATAATAATAATTAAAAAACTTTAGCCGTACTTTTATTTATCTCAAGTTGACCCTAGAACAAAACTTACCGATTTAAATCAATGATAGTTAATACATGCCGACTCACTGATTTCCCGAAACCGACAATTTTTATATAACGGTTTCAAATAGTTTTTTCTTTTACTGCTGTAAATACACTTTAAGCATTCTATATTGTTTAATAAAGAGATTTATCATAAATGATTGAATATAAGTCACATCGATGTATCAGTAGTGCGCTATTTAAAATGACAACAATGAGTTATACTAGCCCTGATTATTAAGAGGCAGTATAAACTTCAGACAAACAGAACAAAATAGGAAAAAGCGATCATGTATCACACAACTAATTGAAGTAATTAACTTCTGGACCGAACAAATGGATAAAGGAAATGGGCTATTTTTTATTAAGTTATTTTGACTTCCAAAAAGCCTTTGACAGTGTTCCAAATTTAAGAATATTAAACAAACTAAAGGCGTATGGAATTCAAGGCTGTCTTCTATTATGGATAGAGAGCTTTTTAACAGATCGTGAACAGCGAGTTGTGTTAAATTCCAGAGCTTCTAACTGGTCAAAGGTAAAAAGTGGTATTCCACAGGGAAGTGGTCTAGGACCACTGAACACTATTTCTAATTTATATTAATGACCCCCCCCTGACGTAGTGGATAGTTTAATAACGGCTATTTGCAGATGACACAAAAATATTCCGGGTTATCAACTCTGCCACTGACATAGAAATTCTACAGCAGGATATCAACAACATGTCTAAATGGTCGGAAACGTGGCAGCTCAAATTCAACACTGACAAGTGTAAACATCTTCATCTGGGTAGGGAAGTCCACAAAATGAACACGGGCAACTCTGAGCAGACCATGAAAAACGTAGAACAAGAAAAAGATCTGTGAATTATCATCGATGACAAACTAAATTTCCACGAGCACATCGCCATGTCAGTTAAAAAGGCAAATCAGAAAGTAGGATTCGTAGGAGCTTCAAAAACATGGATAAAGAAATTTTTTTATCCCTATTTAAATCCATTGTAAGACCACACGTTGAATACGGATCTAATGTATGGTACACCACACATAAAAAATATGCAGTCGCTATCGAAAATGTACAGCGAAGGGCAACTAAGCTTGTGAAATCTATAAAGGATCTATGTTATCAAGATAGACTGAAGTTCTTCGGCTTACCATCGCTAGAATACAGGCATATTAGATCAGACATGGTAGAAGTTTATAAAATTCTAAATCAGATTGATGAAGTAGATCTATACAAATCATTGTTAGAATCTAAATCGAAATCGAAACACCAGAGGCCATAAGTGCAAATTATACAGAAGGAACGGACAAGACTTAACACAAGAAGATCTAGCTTCTGTCATCGAGTAATCAACAGCTGAAACAACTTGCCATCTGAAGTCGTTAATTCAACATCTTTAAACATGTTCAAATCCAAACTGAACAAACACTGGAAGGACGTTGAAATCAAATTTGACCCCAGTTGTTATAGACAAGTTGAGATGTAGACTTAACCAAATGGGTCAGAGAGGCAGTAGCCTACAGTAAAGACCTCGAAGAACTGGAAACTGATAACTGAAAATAGACCTTCGTGGAGTCTACAGTATAGACTAAGCAATAACACCTACCCTTTACGTGTAACGGACTATATATGTGTTGACAGAAGTAACCAGAGGTGTCACTTAAAGTATTTCTACAGATGATAGAATGTCAAGTTTTGTCCCAAAGAGAACAATCAAGCTTTGCTCAGAAACGGCGGAGAATACCGGAGCTGATTATCTTTTACATGTGAACTATAGGTATTACAATGTAGTGTTTTTGTTAAATTAAAACACATATCACTTACATGTCCACCTTTAGTATACAAATGTAAAGCGCAGTTCTAATAAAAGTGTATAGAAGAAAATGTGACCTCTGAGATACCTGGAAGCTAAAGATGTTATATCCTAAATATCAAAACCATTTAAATTATTAAAGTGATGATAAACGCATGTATATAAGACATTTTGACATTATTGTAACTGTGTAATTGGCATTAGATTTTAGTTCGTCATTTTCTGGTTTCGGTCTACTTGTATTTATTTTATTATTACAATTCCAAGTTTTTATGCCGACTTTTTTTGTCACGAGTCTATAAAGTTTCATTCGCGTTTTATCTTTCGTTTGTTTGGAATGATTTTTAAGTGGTTTTTTTTTTTTTTTTTTTTTTTTTTTTGTATGATCAATGGCTGTGTCATGTGTTACTTTTGCATCCGATGTATTATTTCCAAACAATTACATTCCGCTAGTCTTAATCAAAATATTCAACACTCCAGTATTTCTATGGGGGATTTAAAACGATGTTCTTTCAGCATAATACCGTGTGGTATTTTTTGTTGTTATTTTATAAATAAAATGAGAGTATTAATTTCTTTTTTTTTAGCGAGTTTATTTTCTTTTGTAACATTATTGTTATTATTATTATTTAAACATCCTGGTTTTATCTCTATTTTTTATATCTGAGTTGCCAATCACCAATAAATCACGTATTAGTACCCAGGAGGGTTACTTTACACTTCGGAGGAGTTCACACCTGTATAAGAACACATTTTAAGATTAAATATAATTAAATAATATCAGATTATGTTCTTGCTATTTAATTAGAAGTAATACGCCGATCAAGTCTTTGAAGATAATTTGAAGATAATAATTCTTGGGGCTATTGGTGTAGAGTGTTGATATAGTATTTCATTAACACGGGTTTTACAGATTTCACACCAGGAAGTAATTCTATTCTTAATAGTACCAGTAATGGCCACCGTTACTTAACAGGTGACATTTAAACGGTGCCGCTGCTTAATAGAGGGGATATTTAAATTTCCACCTTGATTTTTAACATATCTAAATGTAACAATAAAGCGTAGTTCGTGTATAAAATGGATAAAACTTAATTAAAATATTAATCTCGTGATATTCAGTACCCTGTCCATAAGTACCTGTGGCAGTAATTTAATTTCTAATATGTAAACCATCGAAAACTGAAGTCGTAACAGTTAGAGTATGCATTACATGACACGTCACGAAAGAATTTAAAATCTTTACCTCATAAGAAATAATAATAATAATAATAAATATCCACTTGCATGCTTCTTCTTCTTGACCAAAGTTATGTCCATTTTTAAATACTTAAACTTTCAAATTGCTTTAAAACTAACATTAATTGTCAAACTTAGTAAAATGAGACACCCTTTAAATATATAACTCGTGTATACAAATACATGTATTAGGAGCATTTGAATATTTCTTGTGTTTTGAACATATAATGATACGGACAAGTGTGCATCAAATATCACATTTACATTTATGTATGAAGGCCATTTGTCATCACGGGTGCATCGATTTCCAGTACGAGTTATCTTTCTTGTACCGTACAGTGAAAAGGTAAATTTTACCCACAAAATACTTGAAAATAGAATAGGCTTGCAACGGAAAAGGTATTTAGGAAAAGATTCTAGACAATTTTTAATGGTGAATTGTGAGACCAGTTTCTATATCTAATACCCCAACCTCTAAAAAACTACATATACTTCTAATTCATTCAAATTTTCTTCACAATGAAACTTCTCTTTTCCCATGCAATAGACATTCTAGATGTGTTGTTTGGATTAAACAGCAAAAATTCAGATAATTTTATATACTTACAACATAACAAACACATAGATAAAAGGTTTCCGGAGCAAAATTAAAACACATATATTAACGTGTCTTCTTGGAGATATAATTCAACACGGCGTGACAAATACCTAATAAATAAATGGATACACAGACTATGGTTTATAAATTTAAAAGTAATGTTTTTAAGTCAGTATTTTATTTATAATCAAGACAAATACTCGGATAGTAATTTGGGATATATTTTTTTAAAAAATGGAAAATGTTTGGAATATACAGATATTTAGAAAGATAGGAATTACAATACGGATGAATTATCATAAAGTTACAAATCTTTCTACTTTGTTAGATATTGTCTTTTTCATTTTTGTAATTTATTGTTTTTATCTATTTATAATAGTTTTGAAGAAAATATTCAATAACAGCAAAATTCTAAAAAAAAAAAAAAAAAAAAAAAAAAAACAACCTGAAATTTCAAGGAAAACAACTCGTACACAGATAGTCATATACTTGTGTAACTTGCTACTCTGTTAGATCTTGTCATGTTGATCATTTTTTAAATTTATTGTTTTTATCTATCTATAAAGGTTTTCAAGAAAATGATTAAAAAATTGCTCAGGGGCAACAACTCCCATACAGATTATCATATAGTAACAAAACTTGCTACCTTGTTAGATCTTGTCTTGATGAACATTCCTGCAAACACTGCTTCTATCTACCTTGAAGAAATATGTCAAAATCGGCTTTATTTACGAAAATGAACATTTCAGGACTAACAACTCCCATATGGATTATGATATAGTTACGAAACTTGCTACCTCGTTAGATCTTGTTATTTTCATTATCTATCTTTGATACTTTTCTAGTAAATCAGTCTGAAACTACAAAAATCACATAAAATACAATATCCAGGGGCAATAACTCCAAAACCAATTGTTTGATCATTTTAAAATCTGATGGGACATAAGTTCTTATTATGCTTATTATTTTAATCAAAAGTTAGCATCAAATGTACATGTTATCATCTTTAAATATTATCAAGATATCGCTTTTTAAAGATAATGTCATGTGCAGAATTTTGAATTTTTACAAAAAGAAATATTCTGCACATGACAATAATTTCAAAATTTTAAAAATTTGTAACGCAAAAATGCGTAACCTTTTTTTAACCAATATTTACAGGAAAAACAAACTTGCGTCTTAAGACATAGAGACGTCAAATATCACATCAGTCAAGTTTTTCCCATCATCAGTTGGGGAAAAGAAGATTATTTTTAAAACAATTTTGTACCCCTATATCACCTTGACCTAGTTTTGGTAGCCATGGCAACGCCACGAACAAATCTGAATCGCATCGACCCAAACATGCTTTTATCCAAGTATCATTAATATCTGCCCAGTAGTTTAAACAAGAGGCCCATGGGTCCTTAACGCTCACCTGAGGACATGGCCAACCTGAGGATATATCCAAAATCATTTGCAAAAATACATAAAATATTCTTATATACATTCCTACAAAAAAGTTAATAGTATTCAAGATAATTAACAATTTGAGTCTTTTTATGCATCTATGACCTTGACCTTTAAACGTAAGACTTTGAATCTTATATCAGAATAATTACCATATCAATTCCTACAATATTCTAATATACATGCCATACAAAAATTTAATAGTTTCCAAGATAATAAACAATTTCAGTCTTTTTATGCACCCATGACCTTGACCTTTGAATGTATGACCTTGAGCCACATATCAAAATAATTGTCATATCAATACCTACAAAATTCTAATATATATACCTTTGCAAAAAGTTAATAGTTTTCAAGATAATTAACAATTTGAGTCTTCTTATGCATCTATGACCTTGACATTCAAACGTAAAACCTTGATTCTTATATCAGAATGATCACCATATCAATTCCTACAAAAATCTAATAAACATGCCAATACAAAAAGTTAATAGTTTCCAAGATAATTAACAATTTCAGTCTTTTTATGCACCTATGACCTTGACCTTGTAATGTATGACCTTGAGCCATATATCAAAATGTTCGTCATGTTAATACCTACAATATTCTAAAATACATGCCTATACAAAAAGTTTATAGTTTTCAAGCTAACGCACAATTTTAGTTTTTTTAGCAAAAAAAAAAATAACATTTCAGGGGCAACAACTCCTACAGGCATTATCATACAGTTACAAAACTTTGTACTTTTTGACATTTTGTCCTGCTAAACATTTTAACAATGTTTTAATATTATATATCTCTTATAATTTGGAAGAAAAAAGCCTAAAACTGCACAAATTACAAACTAGGTCATGACCTTGAACTTTGACCTTGACCCCATTTTGAAGGTTATTTCAAGAAAAAGTAAAAACTGAAAACCCCATGTCAATATCTATTCATATAGTCAAGTTATAATAATTTGAAGCCATTTTACGAAATTTTCAAAATTAAACGCAAAAACGCGTAACCTAATTTTTTACCAAATTTCACGAAATGAACAATTTATAAGCTTAAGACCCTAGAGAAGCCAAATATCACATCAGATTTTTTCTCCCATCATTGCTTTCGGAGAAGAAGATTTTTTAAGTTTTTTGGAACCATAGGTCACCTTGACCTAGTTTTGGGAGCCATGACAACGTCACAAACAAATCTGAATTGCACTGGCCCATATATGCATCTGACCAAATTTCATTGAAATCTACCTCATAGTTTTAGAAAAGAAGTCGAAAATGTAAAAGTTTACGCCGCCGCCGACGACGACGACGACAACGACGACGACGACGACAGACAGACAAATTTTGATCAGAAAAGCTCACTTGAGCCTTCGTCTCAGGTGAGCTTAAAAGAAGTCGAAAATGTGTCTTAATCACGCACATACATGCATGCACGAACACATACACACGATGTGCTATGCCAATCTCACATGACCTTCGGTCAGGAAAGTTAAAAATTTAACATGATTCAGTGGCATGTTGTTATTGTTGGACAAAATTTGAACAATATTACGGATTCTTAGAAATAAAGTATTATCCCTCTTTTCGACAACTATACCGGGCACTGGTTTAAAACTGATGTCGTCAAGGGACTACAGCTTTCAACAAATATGTGCTCTTTAGATAATAATAATAATAATAATAATAATAATAATAATAATAATAATAATAATAATAATAATAATAATAATTTTTATTTTAAAGTGCAGCCCGATAAAGCCATTGTACACATATTCAACGCGAGTAACATAGCCGACCAGTCTGTAATAGGCTTATGATGTACCAATATTAAGTATTACAGTTTTTTGAACCAGATAATAATGTACACGCGAACGGTTTTTCTAGACAAAATATTTTAAACTTTGCAAAATGTTTAAAATTTGATTAATCAGTAAGTATAGTTTGTAGTAGGTCTTCTTCCTCCATTTTGCATAGTTTTGTGATGTATTCCTCACTCAGTTCCGAGTAGAGAGAACATTCCAATATAAAGTGCTTTTCATTCTCTTTATCGTCAAGATATCCAATTTTGGATATAGCTTGTCATTACAGATAAAGAAATTTGATTGGTTCGGTTTATATTTACCACTGACATGCGCTTTTTTTGTTTGTTTGTTTTTTTTCCTTCTTTTTTAAAGACGACTTTTTAAATTTTTTTAGCAAAATTAAACCGGATAATAATTAACAGGTCGAAATTTTAAGCGATCTCGACTCCCCGTAGAAACAGTGTCATAATGATTTAATTTTTATGAAATTGAAATAGCTACTTTTAAATGATTATTTCATAATCATAATGACAACGCTAACATCCCCTCACACATTGACTTTTGGAGACCGATTTGTGTTTCACCTGGAATCCCCTGCTTAATTATTAATTATTATTAAGTTTTTTCCCAATAATTTTCTGTCCAGTATAAAAGTTTTACATGTAGACATAAACGTGATTTAAATAAAACAATTTTCTACAACAAGTCTGGTAGTTCTAAACCAAATACGTTCATTATTATTTTGTCATTTTACACTGATAAAATATTTATTTGAATTCCTTGAGGAATAGTTTCACTTGTTTTGCTTCGTGTAGACTTCATAAGTAACGATCTCACAAAACCAGACCGTTACCAAACCTTTAGCTGACAGTTCATCGCTTTCAATATGTCCCTTAGATAAATTATTAACACGCAGTTTTCCTTTCTTTGACAGGTGTTTATGAAAAGCAATTGTAACGATATTTTATTCCGATATGCTCTTTGCCCATTTAACTCATTGAAAAGCATGACAAACTCATTTAAAACTTGTCCATTTAGATAAAATTACAGGAAGATTGAGTTTCACGCGATTTTAGCAATAACAGGTGCATCAATATAAAGATAATAAAATACCTTATTAAATAAAAATTAATCAATAGATAATAATTTTAGCCATTTTAAAATGCTCATTTGAAAAATAAAAACTACTCGAATAAAAATTCAATTTCTTATGCTTCTGTCATATATCAATTTATCATTAAATACATTTTTTAAAAAATTGTACATGGCAATATATCATTTTTTAAATGAATTTAGTGATAGAAAAAAAGGTAAATGACACTTCGGTAAAATTTTTATGAAAACTTGACATGAATGGGATTCGGTGAAGTCAGTGCTGTTGAAAATTTTAATTGCAAAACCAATCCAAACAAAAAATATAATTTTTGTTAAATATATATATATATATATATATATATATATATATATATATATATATATATATATATATATATATATATATATATATATATATATATATATATGTGTGTGTGTGTGTGTGTGTGTGTGTGATATTCACCATAGTCAAGATTCTTCCCCTGGATTTATCGAGAAGGTCAGTTCTAGGAAAACCGGAATAGCGGGAAAAGTTAACTGTCATTCTTTATCTAAATGTGTTTTCGTTAGGTTATACACAACCAAAGAAGAAAAAGGTATGTAATCGAATTTAATTGATTAAAATACACTATCATGTACCACTTGTAAATTTTATAAAATAATTCATTCAAATATGGTTCGTGTAAATGAATGAATGGATGAATGAATGAATAAATACTAAATAAATAAATAAATCATGAAATAAATAAATAAATAAATAAATAAATAAATAAATAAATAAATAACATCTTCAACATTAAACCAAACCGATGTTAATGTTTACAGTAAATAGCCTTTCCCTAGATATGGAAACACGGTGTTTGGTAGCACAGTATTTTTATTTATGGTGAATCTAAGTGGTTAATAAAATGAAAATAATTTTTTTAAGTGAACAAAATCAGTTATTTTTCCTCAAATTTTTAATTCAAACACCGTCGATCACCCCGCGGCCAATAAATTTTAATAAAAATCGTAATGAGCTGACCATAACATTATACATGTACTTGATATGATGCATACATTGTTTTTGTCAGAAATAGGTGGTCTCGAAGGAAACCGACAGGTACATTAACACTCCGAATGCAAATGGGATTGCATCTGTAAATCTGTCTTAGGTGATAAATATTATTACATCATGTCTTGTAGTGAAATTTTCTAAGATTATTTAATCTTCTTCCTCCACTTTCTTACAAAAATCCAAATATTGTTAAATGCAAAAAGTTCTTAAATTCCTTATATGTAAAAGTGCCAAAAATGTGTAAATGCATTAAAAAAAATGTATTTAACAGGATAGGTCTATTTTATTTACTCTCTCGTTAGTTATTTTGTTAAATATAAATTGTTTATTTGAGAAAACTTTTGTTGAAAATATCCTGAAAATCGTAATATCTAATTCCAAGTGTTTAAGGTATAAACATTTTTATTTTTTCTGGTAAGTCACGGTTTTCGTGTGCAGAATTTTTAATTTTTACCAAAAGAAATACATGTACTAGTATTTGAAATTCTGTACATTAAGCTGTATTGTCCATGTAAAAAAGTTTATATTATAAAAATTTATTTTCTTTACTGTAAGCGACATTTGAAACCCGTGTCGCTGGTATTGTATTTGAAATAACGAAATTGTATTTGTATTATCAGAAATAAAACTGAACTACGAATTAATTTCGTACGATGATTTTGCTTAATGGTGAATTTGTTTATTTGTTTACCTTAATTTGTGCCATATCGTTCAGTGATACTGATTAAATTTGATTGGGTATAATTATACGATGGACAATGTTTAAGTGACATATAATGACAATGTGTCATCCGACCTGTCATTTTACTATTACGCCGACCAGGTATTATTGTTAAATATTTAGATTCCATTAGGCATTTAGAAATAGATTTGTATTATGATAATTGAGTTGATACCGGGGAAATGGGGAAATAAGATTATGTAATTGTGATGCTGCTGTTATTAGTCCCCTACCATCGAAAGCCGAAGGGGACTTTAGGTTTGCACTCTGTCCGTCCGTCCATCCGTCCGTCCGTCCGTCTGTCATGCCTGTTTTCCACACTTTTTTTCCAAATGGTTTTAGATAATGAACTGATTTTTGGTATATGAGTCTACCATGATGAGTTACAGATCAAGTTTACGTTTCGTTTCCATCTGCTAATTTTTACCGGAGTTTTGGCCCTTTGATCTTTGAAAATTCACAGAAATTTTCTTTTTCCTGCACTTTTTTTTTCTACAAGCTTGCAGAAATGGAACTAATGTTTGGTATGTGACTCTACCATGATGAGTTACAGATCAAGTTTATGTTTTGTTTCCATCTGCTAATTTTTACGGGAGTTATGGCCCTTTGAACTTTGAAAATTCACTGAAATTTCAGTTTTCCGCTTTTTTTCCTACACGCTTGCAGTTAATGAATTGTTTTTTGGTATGCAGGTCACTATTACACCATATCAAGAACTGTTAGACTAGTGCCTCCTGTAATGTATGTGTAATGATATATTATAAAACAAAAACTAAATTGCATTACAATTGACCCAGTAATTATTCTCTTTCCACACACTGTCAAAAATAAGGTGTTGGGAGAATTAACCTATTCATGATTAAACTTAAAATTTTTGAGAACTCCATTGCTGGTTTTTGATTTTACCATGAACAAGTTTTGCTTTACATCTTGAACAACACGTATAATTTATATCTATAAATCTTTGTACCATATAATAAGATACATTTTACCTAAAACTTTGGGATTAGTGAAATATGCGACCGGTAGGGAACTATGTATTGTTTTGCAATACTCTCAGAATGCTTGTTATGCGTGTTTCCGAGAAGATTTTGACTAGTAAATATAGAAAATTTAAGACATTTTTTAAATTAAAACTAAGCCTACTGTCATGTTATAATTTTTTTAATTTTCTGAGTGAAATATTAGAAACGTTCAGAAAATTAAAAAAAGTTATAATATGACACTACAACTGGTCCTATTTCACAATCATTCTTTAACTAAGATTTTCCTTAACTTAACTTTAGGAAATTTTGGCAATGTCTTTTTGAATTACCAATAAACCTGTCTGATTACAGGTGTTACAATCTTGAAGTGATTTTCAAAATGACAACTGAAACCCCTGAATATCTACACAATTAACCAAATTATGAAGAATTAGTCAGATTTAAGTTAGGGAAAATTTTAGTTAAGTAATGATTGTTAAACCGGGACCTGACGATATGAAAAATAATACTAAAAGAAGGATAATAAAATAGCGAGATTAAATAAATAAATAAATAAATAAATAAATAAATAAATAAATAAATAAATAAATAAATAAATAATAATAATAATAATAATAAAAATAATAATAATTATTATTATTAAACATAATGCATTGATTAAGTGTTGATATTGTGGTACTTTGGTACTTAACTTTTATCACGCGAATATGATGTACATGTGTTTAACCTTCTTGTGCTTGTTTGGGACTCGGTTTCTGAAATCTGAATGACCTTTGCTTCAGGTCAAGATCACTAATCATCCACATGTAACAGTCTGTAAAAAAAAGATTTTTTAAAAATTCGATGAAACTAAATCAGTGTTGATATCACCTTGACGGCGACGACAGAATAATTACAGAATAATTACTTGTCTAGCACCTTTAGTGACAAGATACGAAATAAAAATGGTAATAAGTAATTGAAAAACTCAAAATGAAAAAAAAAAAGAATAACTGTAATATTCAGAACTCGTCAAATATACCCAATCAGATTTTTTAAAAATTATCTATACTCTCGATGTTTTCTGACGTCATCGAGGCGAAGAGCGCAGTTTTCGATTTACCTGATGTTGAAACTGATAAAAATTTTACAGTGTCTAATAAATATTATTGATTTGAGAAGAGACACGATTAATTCCAATTTTTGATCATAAGTCAAAAAGAGTCCTCATATTTGTCATTAAAGCCTTTATCGTTCAATACCAGCTGAGAGATAACCAAATATATCATCGCTAGAACACTAAATTATGAATTTGTCCATTACATGTGGAATGAGATTTCATTGCGGCGTATCAAAACGAAAATCTTTCAAAGGCGTACGGTAATTTAGCAAATACTCTTAAATAAAAGATGTGCTTCTATGATGTAAAATATTAAACACATATCCCTATTTAAATAAAGCTAATGTTTATAAATAAAACGAATAACAAGCTCTACATTTAGTTAAGAAGTACTTGTTAGAAATAAGAACTGAAATAGAAGACATAACACACAGAGAGATATGTGAGAGAACAAGTAAGTTTAAAATGTCTTTTTTAAAAACTTTTTCAGTGATGTCTTTACATTCAATTTCTGTATGAAAGATTGTTGAAACAAAACAAAAATATCAATTATTTTCTGAAGATATCTGAAGTTGTCTGAAGATATATTTACATTCAACTAATCAGGCTTAAATAGAAAAAAAAATGGACATCGGCGGTCAATTAATTTACAGCATATAACATTGCCGACTATCACCTTGTTAAAATATTCTCATCCCGGACATTAGTCCTAGTTCGAAATTTTATCATTTTCTTTAGGGCACTCCACTTTTCCCATAATGGTCCGTATTGACATAGGTACAGAGCGTGAAGGAACGTCCGGTTAACACAGGTACATGTATATAGGGTTTATTTTGCCAAGAAAAATGAATGGTAAATGTACACATAATAAATGTACACGTTTAATAATAATCATTACTTATTTTAAAACGGTTTGAGATCTGATATTGATATGTTTACTTTTTCAAAGCACTCATTTTTACTCTTAGTTCTTCTGTCGTGCAATGCAAGGTGTATTCCTGAGGCATGCTGGTCACCTGTCACACGCAATCTTCACTCAATATAAATACCGTGATATTAATAGCCCGACAGGTTCCTAATATTTTTGCTTTGGTTAGAAAAATCCCTTCGACCGAAGTATGTAATGTTAAGGAGAGAGAGAGAGAGAGAGAGAGAGAGAGAGAGAGAGAGAGAGAGAGAGAGAGAGAGAGAGAGAGATTTTATACGAGATATATCATCATTTTTACAAGTTCAATTATTTGCACATAAACGCGTCTTAAAATGTCCACCGATTGGCGATAAGCATCTTTTAAATATTTTTGCAACATTTAAGGTAAAGATAGATTTTAAATTAGGCATCATAACCATACGTTTCAATTTCACACCTGCACTATTAACATTTGTAGCACTTGCAAATAATATCATGACACGCCGCATAGAACAATTTCGGTTCTGAAGCTGCGACTGGTCCATGTGCTACCTAAGTTAGAAATCATTATAACAAGGTAATTATACCCTTATAAAATAGCAATCAGTTAATTAATTTGGATAGGCCAGGTATGTAAGCTAGGTGCTCGTAATGAAATCTGGATAAATTGCAAAGAAAACATTAAACATGAAATCAGGAAGTAAAAAAAAACTATCATAACCGCTGATAATGTCTCAGTCTTAGATCCCTGTGGAATATTTTTGATAAGGGTTTACAGCTTACAAGATGAACAAGGAAGACTAACAAATAACACGATTTCTAAGGTGTAAGAAGGAAAATAAATAAATAAATAATAAATAAATAAATAAATAAATAAATAAAATGTTAGGGCCAATTTATCTTCTAGTCAATCGTTTATGAAAGCGCAAAAATAATTTTGAAGGGGAAAATAAAATATTACGAAGAAAAGAAGAATAGTAAAAATGAAATAAATAAATAAATAAATAAATAAATAAATAAATAAATAAATAAATAAATAAATAAAGTGGAGAATATTTTGTTTAATAAAATAAATAAACAAATTTAACTATAAAGGTTCTGTAAAAATTCGATTATTAACTGTGAAGTGGGATGAAATAAAGTGATTTGACTTTCATGTTCCAGTTAAAATTCTTTTACTTTATCCGAGTTGTAATTTCGATTTCTTAGTTTTAAAAATCTTGTAAAATCTGAAAGTGGTCTTGGCAACACGATTACAAAGCTTATCATTTTTCTATTTTCAAAGATATTTATTTCTTGAAAAAAATTCAGTTGCTTAAAAAGGTAACGATGCATAACGTTTAGAAACATGTTAATTTATTCATACTATTATTGTTATACAGAAAGATTAAGAAGTGTTATCATTAAATATGCGAATAAAAAATATTTACAAATAAGTTTCAAGAGCAACCATGAACACGTCAAATACATAAAAATACTTAAAATGACATTGAATTTAAAACACAGATGTAACCCATATAAAATCATTTATACAAAAACCTTCTACACTTCATTAAAACATTATAGCAGAATTTTACACTATATTAAACCATATCTTTATGGGCTAGAATCACAGATAATTTAGTCGAGTCATCTAAAAGATCAAAATTAAAATCATAATTAAAACAGACTTGTTTGGCACCCTCAATTAAATGATTCACAATATAAAATAACATGTAATTCTTATTCAATACAGTCCCGTGACACAGATAAAACTGTTGTACTATTCTCCTTGATATGATACATTACATATGATTTATTTCATATATTGTTAAATATCTTGTACATTTTTACCACTGTTTACTTATAATATATGTTTATACTGATGAGTATTAATACTTGAAGTAATAATGTAATAATAACTGCCGATCTTGGACGGACCATGGACATGATGAAAATAGTATTTGTTTGGTATTGTACCGACATAGGAAATTTATAATAAAATTTATTATTATTATTAATTTTTATATAATAATAATAATAATGATAATAATAATAATAATAATAATAATAATAATAATAATAATAATAATAATAATAAAAGTAATAATAATAATAATAATAATAAATTTATTTAAAATAACCTTGAGATATAAACAGCTGCCTCTTCAGGGGAGAAGTATCCCGTACACATATAAAAGGCAAATAGTGGAAGCTTTGTCATTTCGGAATAAACATGTTATTTAAAAATTTTTGAAAGTGATATCAAATTTTTCCATGTTAAAATATTTTTCACAGTTTTTCCTTTCAGAAAATTAAAAACTTACAACAATGAAATATGACACGAAAGTAAACTTAAAACATTTTTTTTTTTACTAAATCGATCATAATTCAAAATTTTACCGACGTTTTATTAATTCTAAAGCACGTACGCATATGGAATAAAAAGTAGAACAATGAAATTGTCAATTCTTTTATTAAAAGTTCAAACATTTTACAAATAAATTTCTTTTAATATAATAACTTGCTTTTATGCAAATTTTGAAATTAGAATCCTTCACATATCACTAATTTCGTCAAAAATGAAAATAAAAAATTACTTTTAATCATCATTAAGTGCCAACTCTAGGTGCAAATTCACGTAAATAATTAATACCAAAACACATTTATCACATGACGGGAATAAGTTATGCATAAAATTACCTTACGCATGTAGCAACAAAAAATTGGGTCGTTGTCATTTGTTAAATTAAACTTGATTTTTAAAATAAAGAAGATATTGGAAGTTGTCATGCACGTGCTATTTATATAGATTTTTAATTGTTGGTTTCAATGTTTCTTGTTAATTTTACTTATACATGCATAGTTTTAAAAAAAAGTTCACCCGATATATGTTTTAATGTTTTCTCTAACTGCTATAATGCATTTTTTTGAAAAAAAAAATTATCTTGAAATACAGTTTAAAATGCATTATGATAGTATATTGTCATAATGCATTTTTAAATATATTTCAGGATAAAACTTAAAAAAATTGCATTATGACATAACTAATCTAAACCAACTTCAACTGTTCTGTATTATTCAGTGTTCTCTCTAAATTAGAAGTTCTACTATATTATACACACTGTACTTATATATCATTCTAATTTTTTAAATAATATAAACTCAAATTCAACCAATCGATATGATAGAAATTATAAATAATTAGAGCAATTTTTGAAAAGTTACAATGCCATGTGTTGATTTTTAAATTTGTATAAAATGAAGCGTTAAAAAATTTGAGTTTTCATGTTCAACACGAGGTGAAATAGCCCAGGGCTTAATCGCACTTTACTTACATTTTCATTTCGGTCAACATACAATATACATTTTTGAACACGCACCAATCAATGAATACCGTTTAATTTCGCGGAGGTGCCCTGGTAGTATAAAATTTAGTGAAACCAATAATCTTCATTACAATATTTTATTTAATTCAGTTGCTTAGCGGTTTCAGAGAAGATATTTTTAAAAATCATTTTCAAAAAAACAACTCACTTGCATTTTCTGTGAAAACTAGGCCAGCGAAAAATTTCTCGGAAAAATCATTTATATAAATAAATGGTTATAATCTACTTTTATAAAAATAATTAAATATTACTTGGGCTATTTACCTCTTTTTCTATTTCTGTAAATGACGGCCACGTTGAATTTTGGGTGGCCTGGCTGGACCTAAATTCAAATTTGCATCAGTAAAGGAATTTTTTAAAAATCGATTTAGTCTAGAAGTTTCAGAGGAGAAAATTAATTATGGTCGGACGTAGACAAGCAAGCTATGCTAAAGGCTTATACTGCTATAACCATTTGAGCTTCAACTTCGCAAATGAAATTAAAGCTGCATTTAGTTTACCAATTATTGAAAAAAAACTCATAACTATAATTATTGTAATAATTATAGTTATAATCAATATAAATTAGTTGTTATTACGATCTGTGCGATTCATTTTACTAACTTCACTTTTTTATTAGCAAATAATAATAAATGGAAACCCTAAAAGCAAGGGACAATTCCACAATGTGTTAATTATCAGCTTGGAGCATGCGCGGAAGTCCTATATGTAGGATAGGCTTAATTATAAAATTTTTTCCTGGTCATTTAGAAATGCAATTAATAATAAGAAAAATTGGTGTTTTAAAGTAATGGAAAAATTTAAAAGTGTCAACTTTGAGCAATTTTGCAATTTAAATTGTTTTTTGAACAAAAACTCTATTTATATATTAAAAAATTTATTATTTAACAATTTTAAAGAAGAATGACATAAAAGAGTCAGTTCCTATAGCACTGGTAAAAAACTGAGAACTTATAAATTATTTAAGTCTCACTATGGTACAGAAAATTATTTGTTACGTAATATACAACGAAGATATAAAAGTGCATTCGCTAAATTTAGATTTGGGGTTGCACCCCTAAAAATAGAAACGGGTCGTTATCAGAATATGGCTGTTAATGACATGAAATGTTTTATTTGTTCAGATGATGTAGAGGATGAGAAGCATGTGATTTTAAATTGTCCTTTATATGCAGATCTACGCCATATTTTATTTAACGAATGTTCTTGTTTTAATGCAGATTTTAATAATATGCAACCCCAAATCTAAATTTAGCGAATGCAGATGATGAAAAATTTTTGTTTTTATTTAGCAATAACGATGCTTCAGTTTAAGTTGCCAAGACCTGTTTTCAAATTTTGTTCACGTTGTCAGATAGCCTAGAATAGCTCAAAATTGCTAATGCGGCTTTAAACATCAACTTATTCACTCACTTTACTCTGCCATTAGATGTCTTTTCTGATCCACACTTTCAAAGAGCGTTTGTTCTGATCGCACAGCGAGAGATTCTGAAAAATAACGATGTTTTTACAATACTTTTAGATGACTTTTCTGAATATGCTGCTACTCAATGTTTATTTTGATGTTACTGTTTGAGGACGTTTGTTTCTTTAACACTGCTCGAGGACGTCTACTCTGATAACACTGCTAAAATCACGATGACAGGGGCGCCAATTCTAATCATGCTGTTAGAGGATGTCTTTTCTGACAAAGTTGCTAGAGGGTCAATTCTGATCACGCCAGCACACGGCGTCTTTCCGTGTTTACTTCTGCAAGAACACGTTATTACGATTATGCTGCTAGAAGGCAATGTGGATACTCATGGAAGGTTGGAAAGTTAGTTATATTAATCATTATATTTAAAATCAAAGCTTTGTGTGACACACTCCTTACAAGAAACTCATTTGTGATCTTTCAGTATTATCAAATACTTTTCTTATCAGTATTTTAATGAAGTAAACGGCATTCAGGTTTAATTAAAATATTAACTAGTACAGAATTACTGCTACCTACTACACAAGTAAGTATCTTTATATCCTTAAAACATTGAAAACAAATATTTGATAGTCAGATAAATAGTTAGCAAACATAAAAACAAATAAAATAAACACACAAATAAATAAATAAATAAAAATTAGAATCAAATTTATTGTCATATTATAAATTTTTGAATTTTCTGAATGAAATATTCAAAAATTATAATATAACGACTAGTTAAATTTCATTCAGAAAATTCAAAAATTTTTAATCTGACTTTATTCCAAAATGGAGAAATAAATTTTATGTTACAACTTTTATCTCTCATTGATCACAAAATTAATTATGAATGAAAATGAAAATGAATATGCTTCAAAAACGATTAAAATTAACGACTTCTTTTTTTAAAATATCTCTACTATTTATTCAAAACTTGATAATTTTTGCACCAATGATATAATCGGTATGACACCGTAAATTACGCGGTCTAATATTGACAAACGATTTAACTTGTGATTCAAAAGACCAGTTCATTAGGATCACCTTTACCCATAAATAATAATTTAATGGCATGTACACCTGCACGGTTATAAGGTTCTCTCAACTCCGTAACTTCAGTTATTTAATCTTAATCATAAGATCATCAAAACCATATTTATAATTAATTTTCGCAGCTTTTTTGAATAATTATTTCATAATTATTATTTTCTATCGAACTTCATAGTGTTTTTTTTGTGAAAAGCGTATTTATTAATTCTAGTTTAGCTCGTTCTATTATTTCTGTGACAGCATGATTTGTGAAATAATTAGTTTGTAACTGTAGCGTAACGTACCGTATTGAAGTAAATTTTGTTTTTCTAATTTTTGTTCGCGTTTCATGTTAGCAAAAATACATAATGATCAAGTTTTTTCGACATGACATTTTCCTGCATAAATGTACCGTATGTCTCAACTTCTATGTTGTCTCTAAATAAATATAGTATGATCCATAATACCATCTATATAATTTGCCATTCACTTTTTAGTGCTCGGAATCTCACGTTGCTTCACATTACCGTTTTAGTGTTTTATTACCCACAACATTCGCTTGGTGTGCTAGGAACAAAAATGAAAATAATGTTAATAAGAAACGAATAAGATAAACATTAAAAATAAATAAATAAATAAACAAATAAATAAATAAATAAGTAAATGAATGAATGAATGAATAAATAAATAAATAAATAAATAAATAAATAAAATTCATACGTTTTTGTGGAGATAATCTGCCAAAACTTTGAAAAACAATCTGCGTGTTAATTATGAAATTATAACACTTTTTTAATACCGCGTTGAGTGTGACACAATACAATACAATATAGTTTATTAAAGCCTCATCATATACACACACGTAAAATACATACATATTATCTAAAAAGTGTACACATGCCACTCTTAAAAGAGTTATAAGAGACTATAAAATATATAAAAACACATAAAATGACATTGAATATAAAACATAGATGTAACCCATATAAAATCATTTATATAAAAAAAACTTCTAAACTTCATTAAAACATTATTGCAGAATTTTACACTATATTTGACCATATCTTTATGGGCTAGAATCACAGATAATTTAGTCGAGTCATCTAAAAAATCAAAATTAAAACCATAATCAAAACGGATATTTCTGGCAACCTCAATCAAATGAAACCTTAAATCACCGAATGATTCACAATATAATATAACATGTGATTCTGATTCAATACAGTCTACATAGTGGATGCATGTTCGGTTTTTCCTGTGCTAGTCCTTCGAACCTTCCTTTTCGATCCTGATCGGTACTGTATCACATCTAAATTTGGCAAATTTGACACATAACACATGTTTTATAAAGTTTATCAATATACTGTTAGCGAATTTGAAAAAGTGAAACTATAAAATTTGAAAGACAAACTGTCTATTGCTATAAAGCCCAAAGTTCATCTTAGAAAAACTTATTTAGCACACAAAATGAATTGCTGATATTCTTGCCAAATGATTTGTTATATGAACTGAACAAGAAAACAAATATAAAAACCAATAAATATTTAATCTTTGTACTTAATACGTTGTTCTCTTTCCTTAGTTAATGAAATACCTTTTACAACTCTAAAATGATATATTGATATTTTTGGTTTTTTTAAAGAAAGTATAAGGACAATTTTCATAAGGTATCCTCAAACGTTTGTCAGCTTTATACATGTAGTTCATCACAGCTACACGATGAAGACTAAATTATAAAGTTGTTTTATATGTAGCTTATATTTCATGCTTTAACATTTTCATCCCATTTCCCTTCTCTTTTTGTACACTGAGCCCGTTTCTTTACAATAACAATAAGCGTGGGGATAGATTCTTTCTGTCTTTCAGTCTACAGTTGACATAGTTATTGAAAACGGTATCAACATGTATATTCAGACACATACGATTGAATTTATTTCTTGCTTACCATACTGTTCAAAACTTTACCGTCCAAACCGAAAACGGAAAATAGACATTTACAAATTTATTTGTTGACCGATTTACCTCCAATTTGAAATATAGAAAGATGCATAAACATTTAAAAAAAAAAGATACTTAGTATACGATATAAGACTGAAAAATTTTAAGTAAACAAATTTTATTGCACGTTTCCTTAGTTTGTTTTAATCAGCGGTTTCCTGTGGTTAAGAATATCATACCATATTTTCCTTTGGTTAAATTACAGGCCTTGGACATAATATCATCTATTAAAACGCTGGTTAACAGCTCAAAGCGGCTCTCAACACTCAAACAAAAATCCCTGTGTAAAAAGTTTGTCAGTCATGCCGAAGGTATTATTCGGGCACTTCGGCTTCCTCTATTACAAACCAAAAACCTGACCACCTCATTAACATAAAAGAATCTCGACTTAGGCGTTAACTTCTATAACTTATTTCATCCTTTTAGACCGTTTTGAGAGTATAAAAGCTTGTGTCCCAAACACAGAAGAAAATAATGATAAATGAAAAGAAGTTTTAGTTTTCTGACACACTAACCAATACATGAACTAAAATTATTTTGATATTCAGTCAGATCTTTTAACAACCAAAGAAAAAAATGTAATATCGCCATAATGACAAAACACTTCACAGTTGAGTGTTTCTGCAATTAGTACTCAGGTTTTAAATGGAAATTTCATACATGTTGGCTTCCATCTCGGGTATAGCAGCTTTCAAGTTTTTATATACCTCTCAACGATTTCAATTTAGGAGATAATATTTCCTTACATAATATGAATAATAAATGTAACTATAATAATATTCACTTTGAAATATCATTTTGGTATACAGCAATCTCTGGTAAAATTATTCCCGTGAGCGACCGTGCGCAAATCCGCGTGAAACGCTATCAAGGAGATTCATGAATATTTGAAATGTTTCAGACATACATCACAGTTTAGCCATGACCATGTATTATTGGTCTAGCGATTTTAAGAGGAAATACAGAGTTTTCTCATAATTATTTAATAGATTCTGGGGGTTAGTTAAATATGTTGTTAAACGCTGAATCGGGTGGTAATTGCTTTGAACAATAAGACGTCCCCGTCGCAAACAAGCCTAATGGCTTACAAATGAGTTTGCATATATCAAGTTTTCTATATGTTCAGTCATTTCGTTTCAGGATGTGTTCATTATAAATCCCAAAAGCGATTTTTGTTTTCATTTGCTTTATTAATTAGCCGTACGGAATTTACCTGTACGCTGAGCTTTCAGCAATTCAAATTTGTTTTCTGTTAATTATTAATTATCTCTGTGTTCAACTACAAACGATAAATCAGTAAAATGAGCAACAATCGTTCAATATTTGTCAGAAACATTGTAAGTAAAAATAAAACTATATGGAATAAAAAACGCGTGAAGAAGTCAACATTATCGTTATGAATATTCTCTTATCAATAACGTTACCTTGGAAAATATGAAACTTAAAATAAATGAAAACAAAATGTTACTACCGGGATCGAGGTTTTTAAAAACCTTTTTAGAAAAAAAAATAGTTGCTACATGAAAACTTTTGCCGATCATGACGATTTTTTCTTTATTACAATGACCGCTTCTTCTACGATTTAAAAAATATTTCTATTTATTTATTTTTATGTTTGATTTCATTGGAATTAAGTTCAATTTCCCACCAGGAATCCTTTAGCGGGATATCTTACGTTAGTGACGTATAAATACAATAATGACTTATAGTCTCGGAGAAAAAAGATCTCATATCAAGTTAGGTCACACATCACGATGAAACGCTTAGAAGAACATTTGATAGACTAATTGAAATATAAATTTAGACATTAAAACTATATTACCAATAGATACTATTTTATCATAAAACTCACCCTGAGCCAATGATTTTATCGATATTTTTCTGATGTCTATTACAGTTTTTGCCTGTTTCATGTTCCTAGTTGCATTAAATGTTGCCAAATACATGTTTGTTTTCCCCTTCCCCTTTTACCACTACGATAGCTTACTTGGTAGAGTGTTTGTTTAGTATGTGGGAAGTCGGGTTCTAACCCCGGCCAAATCTCAACAAGACTTGAAAATTAGTAGTGGCTGTTCTTTCGCCAAGCACTCGGCATTCAGAATGAAAGTCATAAGGTCATTAGGAAGCCCCGTGTCACGGCAGGTATGGCACGTTAAAGAAACCTCGCTGCACATTGCCCTAAGCGCACTGCAAAGGTAAAAATTTTTGCCACTTCACCTATAGCTGGTGATGTCTCGATATAAGTGAAATATTCTAACTTGGACGTAAAACCCCATTAAATCAATGAATCAATTAATCGTTCCCCCTTTTCTGATTTTCTTTATATTAAATTATTAGGTGCTTACATATATTTATTTATTTCATCAATTATTTATCTTTTTAAATTATCCATTCATTTTTTAAGAATTATATTTATTTCTAACTGTTGCAATTTCATGTTGTTTTAAAAATATTTTATATGTTATTTTCAGGGAGACTAGTTTATATAAGAGTCCATCTTTTGTTCTGGAATCTCTTATTTGTGTAATATAAATTTGTTTTACGTATAATTATTAAATGGAATAAATACTGTTTAAACTAAAAACATGCTTAGCTACAGGTTGTTTTATTCCGTTTGATTGAAATCTGTTTAAAACAAACTATGGTTTAGCTGTAGAGTTATATGTTATCTCGATATTTGATTTTTTATTCCTGCACTTCTCTCTATCTCCATTTTTATACACGGAAGAGTACCATTTCTTATGTAATATTTAATTTGTTCAATCTCAAGAACTCAAGAATTCAAAATAAACCAACACGGAGTAGGGAGGTTTTCTTGCCTACTTTCAATATTTAAAAATAGGTAGCTTTCCATGTAACGATTGAGAAAAAAAAAAAAAAAAAAAAAAAAAAAAAAAAAAAAAAAAACCAAGCAATCAATTCAAGCAATTGAAAACTTCATACAAGAAGTTATTGTGCCAAATGTCGAAAAAAATGAAAATTTTATTTTCTCAACAAAGTGTGATGTTTATTCGTGCCAAAACCTGTGCGTTAATTTTAAACAAACGACGTGATTTTATTTATAGTTGTAAATAATGTTTATATATATCGTCTCTCATAACTCTGTACAGAATGGCTTTTTAATACGTAATGTTTTAATATATAATGTACATATAATGTTTAACTTAAGGTAAGACGTTAATAAAATATTGAATTGAATTGAAAATATTAAATTGCTTTAACACAATAAATACATGTGCATTTTTAAAAAATTCAGCCTATATGCCCTAAGGATTAGCGGTCATCTTATTTCAAAGTATAAATGAACTAATATATATGTTCACTTGATATAAATAACAAACACATCTTTGTTGTAACGGATAGGCGAAGGAGCACTTAAGGTTACCTCAGATGATACAGCATTGAATGATATCTCATTTTCGGTAATTAATAAAGCTTGTTCCCCTGTAGATGCTACCACCTTGGCGGAAAAATTGAAAAAATATTTAAATGGGCAACCTTTCATATATCTCTTAGCTAATCACGTATCATAACTAATCACTATTATATAACTTTTGATAAAACTGTACTCGTGACAGCCAGGTAAAAAAAAAAATTTGGGAGCACCCGTTTGGTTAAAGGCAACTACAAAAAATAAATCAAAGACACTCGTTCAGTTATAGACACTTCGATAACTTCAAAACGTTCCGAAATATTAATTTGTATTAAATGAAAGTATGTTTAAAATGTTGACACGTGACCCCCATGAATTTTAAAAAATACCTGTAAAACAAAAATGTAAATTGACGAGGAAAAGTTATTATTAAAAGCCTTGTCTTACTTTCATGTTATTTTGATTTTTTGAACATTTTTATTACATCTGTTGCATCATGTATGAGGGAAGTATTTATTATACAAATTACTATGTAATGAGTTTCTTCTGACACACGCCATCAAAATCAGTTTCAGGTCTGCCAAAAAAAAATAATAAAAAAATAAAGAAAAATAAAAAAATAAAGAAAAATAACAAAGAAATGTTAAAATTAACCAATCAGTTTAAGTGAAAAATCAATTTAAAAAATCATTCCATTAGTTTTTAACTTATGAAAGTTAAACGAATGCATAAAAGTGATTTGTTGTAGCATAACGTCTTTTGATACTTTTATAATTACATGTTTCCACCCAGTGCTCGTTGTAAAAAGTCGGAGGAAACTACATACAGAAGCGGATTGAGTGCTATTTGCAGCTAAATAACTTGCAATAAGCACACAAAAGGAAACCAAAAATTTTAGAACAGAAAGATATAAGAACCAAGGTACAAGTGAAACAAGTATTAAAACAACTGGTTTTAAAAGATATTCGGTGGCCTAGAGGTATAAAACGCAGATCTACGCTCACAGCATACCTCGCATCCCACTAAGGCAAATATTAATATGTAAAAAAGTTTGCCAGTTTTCTTGCCGAAAGGTCGGTGGCCAGGTTTTCTTCCCGATTTCGGATTTTGAATATTTGCCCCTTTCCACTAACATAAAATCCTAAACTTCGTGTTGAAATCTAAATAACTGCATTTGTTTGTGCGTTTCATTACAAAGAGCTTAACAATCCGACCAATTTAACCATCAGTGGTCTCTAAAACAATTTTTAAAATTTTACAGATATGCCTTTTTTATCCAAAAGTAGGCAAGCAGTCCAGCACCATTTTCTTATATTTGTTATTTTGGTATTGTCATGTATGAATTTTTGAATTTATTATCTATAAAAATTTAATAAGTGATACATGGCAGTTTAAATGTACTGTTTTATAGAGTTTTTATGAGAATTATTTCATTTCATTGTTAAGATTTTACACACAAGCGCTTACATACATACATACAATATATATATATATATATATATATATATATATATATATATATATATATATATATATATATATATATATATATATATATATATATATGAAACTAACATTTTAATATTATTATTGCTTAATTTGTAATTAAAAAAGAAAATTAACGTTTTCAGGATCTATCACTATATACTAACACGGGAGGTTGTAAAATGATATTAGAAAATTCAATAATTTTTTTGTAAATCAAATGAAGCTGGAAATTAAACTTTGAAAATAGAGATAAGAAGGGAAAACTTATTTCTTCTATTTCCAGAAAAAAATATCAAGATAAGATACGGAAACAGCAGATAAAAAGTAAAAAAAAAATTAAGCTATCCTGAACGAAAACAATTACTGTTCAGGAAATTGATAAATTCTAAATTTGAATTAAATAATATTCGAAATAAAAAATTAAAAGAATTTATCAACGCATCAAAGAGCAACCTAGTTGGTGAAGTAACTCTATATAGTTGAAATAAGCTGATGACTTCCATCTTTTTGATGAAATAGTTATTTTTTATCACGGAATGTTGTCCTCAAGACACAAGGCCGGTAATGAGAGTTGAAAAATAACTAGGAATCATAAATAAAGAATTGTGTTGCATTTATACCTCTGCATATTAAAATACATGATATTATTATAAAAACCTGTTTCTTCCTACATTGTCTACTTTTATATTGATTCATTGTTACAAGTCCTTCGACTGGCTCTAGTTTCAAAATCATTACTCAATTAAAAGTTTCTTCAATAATAACTATTTTTACATTTTGTTGACAAAAGGTGTATATAAACACCAAAAGCTTTAACAGTCCTTAATATAACAATATAACAACATGAGAACTAAGAAAACTATCCTGATTTCAAAGTTGCTTGATTTAAGTTGATTTAAAGTACTGAAGATGAAAAACTGGAACCAGATATGAATAAATAATAATTCTTTTCAGTAAAATGCCAATGTATTTTTAACATTGAAAAACGGATGAAAAATTTATTTGTTAGAATTTAAAAAAATGTTCCTGGAAACAGCAAAGTATTGAGAAGAAAGAAATAATGATAAAAATAACAGGAAAATAATAATAATAATAAAATAATTGTAAAACATGTCAATAGGACAAACATATATTGCGACCACTTATCATTAAAACCCTCGGCTTTGTATTGGCACTGATTTTTAAAATATCAAATGGTATGGTTATACCGATATAATAAAAATAATAATAATAATGATGATGATGATGATAATAATAATAATAATATAATAATAATAATAATAATAATTATTATTATTATTCAAATTTTGATATTAAATAAAAATAAAACCTTCCATAATATACATCGTACTTTGATATTAATACATGTACAAATTTAAAAAAAGATGTATTTACTTTTGTTCTTACTTTTATATAATTACAACAAACAGATAAATTATTTCTAACCTCTCATTTCTAGGTTTTTAATTTACAATAACAACAACAACAACAACAAAAACAACGACAACAACAAAATTTTAAAAAAAATAAGAAAGTCAACATAAATGGTTCAATCCCTATCATGAACATGTTAAAGTTTACATCATGATGTCACCCGGAACAACTCTAACTTGCCAAAAAAAAAATTTGCTATGCAAAATAGGAAAAGAATACTAAATGATATATAAGAATCACAACATTAATCTTAACGTATTTGTCACAAAGATTTTTTTCGGAACGATCACTTTTTAAAAACCTGTTAAAACTCGAGAGCTAAACATATTGATTTGGCGATGATTATTTTGTCTGTTTAGATATGAAATATCAAAAAAAAAAAAAAAAAAAAAAAAAAAAAAAAATGACTGTTAATTGTTCCGACTGCCGATCTCGAGTTTGAACAGGGATTAATATTCTTAGCCTTTGTCTAGCTACAAAAATTAATTTTTCTCGTCAAAAATATGAAAGAACAAAAATAGCAAATTTAGAAAGTTTTTTGTGGTAATTTATAGTCGAGTTAAACTGTCATTAAGTTGAAATGAATAGCGTGTTTTAAAACAAACGAGACAATCTAATTGCATAAAAAAACCTGCAAAATACGGTATTTGATAGCAGGCACGATTGTGTTATAACAAATTGCGATGTCGACACGTGCCGAATAAATTTATTTTATGTTCTCTGAAAAAATGACCTATTGTAAACTTTAGCATAGATTTTGTTATGAGGTCAAAATTTACATTTCATAATTACTCAGTTTAATGAAAAATTTAGGAGACGGCAAACGTATTGTATTGCAACTTTAAAAAGGCCATTTGATTCAAACTTTAACGCAGTGTTATGTTTAAATACCCCGAAATAGCTCAAGTTACAAAACCTTATTGATTAAAAAACTTCAAAGAGTTTAAATAAAAACAATTTAAATACAAAGAAATTGTGTAACTTTTATATCATTGTTTATAATTATATAAAAGTATTACTAGTATTCATTTTTATTTGAATCTGTATGCCGAACACTCTTCGGGAAAAAACTTTCCTTATTAAAGTCAATGCATTGTGAAAATACATGTATTTTACACAAAGAAGTTAAATTCGAAATATGACTTATTTCATTGCATAATTTTAAAACGAAGACAAAGATTGATGATGGACACTAGCCTGTGGCTCTAATCCAACCGAAAGTGTAGAAGTTGTTAAAAGGTTTTTTGACTTTTGTTTATATGCAACAACCCGAAAATATTATGCTTAGAGTCATATTCTCGTAACCGTTCTATTTCATCATTTTCAACCGTTTGGCTAATATTTTTTCTCTATCACACTATTTCGGCCCCTAATGCAACTGATGAGGAATGATTTTACAAAATGTGCACTATATGGCACATCAGAATTTAACAAGTATTTTTGTTTTATAATTAAGACTATGAAAATTATTCGGTGGTCGGGTTTCAGATCCGAGGTCTCCACCGCAGAAATTTGGGCAGATCCAAGTGGAAGTTTATCAGTTCAATTATTGGAGTTCTATTTTCCATCACCAACCATTTTACTTATCGGGGTCGATGTATTTCTCTGGACACCTAAATTTTACTTCGCCTTTCTTTAACTGACCGCATCGATACCAATTAATTAATTAATTATTATTATTATTTCATGGTGGCACTTATTTCATTAGACATCAAAAGAACATATTAGACAGATGAATAAATTTTGCTTTTAAAATAGGAAAGAAATGTTGCATTGTAACTATTACAATATGATCGCCATAAAAACTTCTTTTCAAATAAGTGCATCATAAGTTAGCAGGTAGACGCTCCTTGCCTGGCAAAGTTTGCAATGATTTAAGCTTAAAATAAAATAATGATAATGTTTTAAATGCTTATTTGCAACTCCTTATGACAAAGCACAAACAAGACATATACGATTAATTAGTATGACTGTAAAGGTGTCACATTATAATTTTTTGAATTTTCTGAATGAAATATTCATAAATTTATAATATGACAACGTGTCATTTTATAAATTTTTGAATATTTCCTTCAGAAAATTCAAAAATTTATAATATGACAAAGGACTAAGTGAAATGTACAATCAGATGAGATAAATAGAGTGTGTGAATGTGATATGATCGATAAAGTGCGTATGTTCGCGCGCACGCAAATATGTGTTTGTATTATTTATAGGTGGTGTTTAACAAATAATTATAATGCATTAAAACACATATACTATTATTTAATATCTTGACTTGGCTTCATTAATATGCAATCATCAGTTTGTACTCCAATCTGTAAATTCTTCCAGAGCATTTGATAAATTATCTCGTAACTTGATTTTGTCAAAATCTGTTTGTTTTCAATGCACAAAATTTAACTTTGCAGCAGGAAAAATGAAAATTTATATTAGGGGTTTTACAGCTGTTGAAAGCTTATTCAATGACAAATTGAGGAAATGATTGTTAGATATTTACTTAAAATCCAATATTAAAGATAACAAAAATATCATAATATTAAAAACCATTTAAATCAATGATAGACGTCAATCCGATTTATCGCTTCCGACTCTAATATTATATTTTAAAATAGTAGGAGCATTTATGTAAAAAAAGGTATTATAAGGATTTTATCAAGATTTTATAAAAATTTTATTCATTCATTCAATATTTATTTCCTCTATTTAGAGATTGATAAGAATGTTGTACAATTCAAATGTTAAGTAATATAAACATACTAACTAAATTATACAAAAAGAAAAATATATCTAACATATTTACAACATATAAACATTACTTTACATGGTATTTGTTAGAGAATACCACATTTAAATGACAAGCAATGCAGCATAACAAAATGTGTGGCTGGGTGCTATCCCCACCAACACTAAGACGGATTGCTTATATTTTAAAGGTGGGTCAATAAATGTCACACGACTTATATTACACTGGCTGAATGTCTAAGTGGGCTCTTGACTATGCTCGACAATGGCCGCTAACTTGGAAGTCCTGTATACAAATTTGAAACAACAGAATGTAGCATCGTGTTTGTGTTATCCTGAAAGTCTATGTTGAGTATATTACCTAGTAACAGTTGAAGGACATGTTCATCTCTTGAGTATGTTGCTGATAACTCTGCCTGTATATTAGGATGAAGTTGCTGTAGTGAGGAAAAGAGACGGCTTCGACTCCAGCTAAACGCCGTGCACTGTACTAATATGTGTCGAAAAGAGTCCGTATATGGTTCGTAACATAAGTGACAAAAACGTATTTCGTGATAAATAGGTTTCATCCACAAACTCACAATAAACTTTACGATAAAGAGTTCATTTGTAGAAGTTGGTAGTCTCCATATGTTAGGAAGTCCTGAAAATGGATGAAGATTGCAGAACCTGGTAGAATCAGGATCTCAATTCATTCTTGTGTGTCTACTGTGTCGATTGATTTGTTAACGATATGTTTCGATTGTAGCTGTGTGGGGAACTGTCCTGTTGAAATGTAGTTTTGTATATGTTCAGTAAGTCCGTATTTGTTCAACACTTTAAGAATATCTTAAATAAAACAAGTTCTGCACCGTTGTGGATTCAAGAGGTATTCGTAAAGCCTGTGGATAAATATCTGTTTTGTTAGACAATGTTCCATTCTGCATAATTTATCAACAAACAACAATTTTCTTCTACAAATTTCCGCTGGTAAAGGGAACAGTCCAGAGACACTTTCGATGGAATCTGACCTTGTTTGCTTTGGAAGACCTTGAATATGCTTCAAGACAAAATGAACGGACTACACTCTATATGTGATATATTTTTGGAGGTACACGACGTGTCTGCTATTTACTATATGCTAGGCAAACCAAATGCTCACTAATTTGGAAAAAAAAAATTTACGATCGTAAAAAAACTACCTCTGTGATCGCAAAACAAGAATTTTCGACCGTAGCGCAAGAACTCGTTTTAACAAATACTTTTTACTTTGAACATGCGTATTCGCGATTAATAAAATTTATGACAGCAAAACCTGGTTTTACGACCGTAAAAGTAGGTTTTAAGGTTATAAAACAAGGTTTAAGTGGCGTGAATATTGGAGTATTTTTAATTATTGCGATTTTTTCCGCTTTTAAAGATGAATACTACGAATGTTATTTATAATTACTACAGTAAAAGACGTTTACGTCTTAAATAAAGTTTTGCAAATTATTAGCATTTTGCTATCCAAATATATGAAATTCAGCATTCGCATTGTTGAAAAGGATAAAATGTAATCAAAATGAAAAAAAAAAAAAAAAAAAACAATTTTTCGTATGTTGAATTGTAAATTCTATAGGCGGATGCCTTGACTTATTGAGAATCAACCTTTAATTTTACATGGAACAGTTTTTTTTCAAAATCACGGCTGACAGAATAAATAATAAATAAATAAATAAATAAATAAATAAATAAATAAATAAATAAATATTATGTAAAGCACCACAAAATAATATAACGATAATGTAAAATTCAATACGCGGATGTTTTCTTACGTTACGGAGTGTAGGGGAGTGGAGGTAAACGTGTTTTATGCCCCTGTCAAGACTCTTTCACTTATTTCGAGACGTTTAGTTCTGGAATGTTGTAAGAAACCGAAATGCCCGGAGAAAACCGTCGACCTTCGGCATGCGAACTGACAAACTTTCTCACACTAGGATCTGTCCCGAGTGGGATTCGAACCCTGACGTTGAGTGGCGAATTTTGGATATGACTGGACACGGAAGTTTTTGCCAAGAAGCATCAAACTAAGGCACTTTTAATCCCAAAACTGGGCTAACATAATATGTTTTTTATTTCAATTTTTAGTGTCCGTGTATATTTTATTTAAGGCAAAGTCCAAGATGGCCATCAGGGTTGGTAAAGTTTTATGGCGTCAAAACATCACTAAATCTGTTAAATTTTTCATGTAAAAAGTCAAACGTATTCCGCTTTTGTCTTAAGTTAACACTAAAAACAATCTAATGAACAACTAAAAAGTTAAAAAGGTGATAATTCGGACGCATTGTCCTCATTTCTTTTTTCAAACAATCGTCAGAATGTCCAATTACCCTCAGGCAATGGATATGGTCAAGCTGAAATTCTTCATTTAGAAGTTAACTAACTTGTAATTAGAAGGCCGTTTCACACATTTTCATGTCATTGTTGTAATTCGCTTTCCTTGTTTAATCAGGTGTAATTGTCAAGCGCTATTGTACAATATTAAAGTGCGGTAGTAATGCTCTCTTGTGCATGCAATTTATCTTAAGTTTAAATGCAATGTTCTATCCTTTTTTATCATTGTTGTATAAATATCTGGCCCCAGTTTAGTTTTACCATGACAGTGCTGTAACAAGGAAGTGTATTGAAAAAAATGTGCAGTCAATTACATAAAAACTATAGGTTGGAAAATAAAGTTTTCATTTTTTATACCAGTGAATATTTTTACCAATACTTACCTTTGTGCAAATGAACTTGGTTGTTTCACTAACAAAGAAAGACGATATTTATCCTAGTAGAAAAAGTTTATTTGTAATCTGTTGGATAAAGTCCTACTACGTGACTATGTGAAAGGCAAGTTATCATTATTTTGGTATATTTCTTGCATTTTTCAAAAGAAAAAATATTTGCTGAAATGTATCTTAGAGGACGAGATATAATGATAATTGTGTTTAGGTCGATAATAATGTTATTCTATCTTTAAGTGAAAATAATAATAATAATAATAATAATAATAATAATAATAAAACAAATTATGAAGGTGATGATGTTGGTGGAGTTGGTAATGATGATGATGATGATGCACTGAAACTGGTTTTTTTAATCTGGTTATTTTCTTTCAGATATCACAAATAAATTAATACAGATTTAAAATAAACCAGGCGCATTCAAGTTGTTCCGTCAAAAATCGAAGCCAGAAGTTATAAAATTGATTTATAATTTGTAAATTATTGGACATTTCATAAATAAGTAATTGAGGATATTTGATAACTGACTTAACACTGCTATTTATACCCTGAAGGATGTGTCATTTGATATTTATCTACTGTCAGTGATGAAACATTTAAAGCTGCATTAAGTTTTCCTAGGAAAAAATTTAAAACGGTGCTGATCTAATTAATGATGTTTCTAATGAAAATTTTACATTTGGTTCAACGATAAAAGCTCGAATGAATACAGAAATAACAATAATTTCCCAGCGAGATGCAGCCTGTTAGATCTAAATTTAGAAAGTGGTTTCTTCATAAAAAACCGGGTCATTTAAATTTCAGAAAATTGAAAAAAACTTAATGCAGCTTTTATTATTTTTATTAAATATTATCCTCTATTAAAGCGTAAAAAATATTGTTTAAAATTTTCATTACTTTTTGAAAATCCTGTTTAATTTTGAAATATTTTGAATAAAATGGTTTTCGCTTTCAAATGGATGTTTTAAAAAATATTGTAACATTTGTTCTGTAAGTCCAAACCGTTCCATCAAATTTCTTTTGGTCTCAGATGATACAGTTATAAAAACATGACACAAGTAACAGATATCTTTACAACAAATACAAGCTATGCCATACATAATGATATGCCACAATTCAATGCGAATATTTTTTTTTATAGTTTTTTAAAGAAACATTTAAAAAATTGGTCTAACAAAAGATTTTAACTGTAACGTTCTGAAACATGTAAGATAAACCAACGCTTAGATGGGTACCAAAAATCATTATTTCCGGGTTGATTGAACCTGTTATAAAGTTATTAATATCTCTAATATCTTCAATATCTCTAAGCAAGTTAGTTTTCGGTGACCGGATGATTTGTCAATCAGGTTAACTCTGTCATATCTAAACTGACCGCCTCGATACAAGTGAAAGATTCTAAGCTGACCGCCTCGATACAAGTGAAAGAACATGACTTTGGAGTGAACACAATTACTCAAGTCTATAACAAGTATTGGCAATCCTAGTCTTGTAAGTTAAGCAGTGTTGTACGCGTAATGTAAATATGATAATACATGTCTCTAAACGTTCTGAATACCTCCATATTTAATGGACTACAAAAGAAACAAGAGAAAACTACAGAAACATTTCAAGTTTTTTTGCCAGTTTTGAACTGCCACAATACTTATCCATGAATATTTAGACAATTTATTTATAAATAGGTAAATGCATTTAGTAATTAAAGTGCAATGGATAATTCCTAGATAATTAACCATTTCAGTATACTTATGTAACTATGACCTTGACCTTTGAACATATGAACTTCAACCACATATCAAAATGATCGCCATATCAATACATACAATAATAGATACAATATTCTGATATACATGCCTATACAAAAAGTTAACAGTTTTCAAGATAATTAACAATTTTAGTCTTCTTATCCTTGATCTTTATGACATTGAACAATATATCAAAATCATCTTTATATAAATGCCTACAATATTCAAATTTATATGCCTACACAAAATATTGATAGTGTTTCAAGATTATTAATAATTTAAGCCTTGTTATGCATCTATGACCTTGGTCTTTAAATGTATGACCTTGAACCACATATCAAAATAATCATCATATCAATACCTAAAATATTCTAATACACATGACTATATAAAAAGCTAACGATTTTCAAGAAAATAAGCAATTTAAGTTCTCTTATGCAGTTATGACCTTGACCTTCAAACTTATGACCTTGAACCACATATCAATATGATTGCCATGTCAATGCCTACAATATTTTAATACTGGTATACATACCTAAACAAAAAGGTAATAGTTTTCGAGGTAATTAACAATTTCAGTCTTCTTTTGCAGCTGTTACCTCGACCTTAAAACGTATGACCTTGAATCATATATTAAAATGATTGATGTATCCATACCTACAATGTTTCGTATACATGCCTATACAAAAAGTTGATATTTTTGAAGATATATTTAGCATGTATATTTAAATATATAATATTTAGCAATTTCCCCCACTAAGCCCTTGCCATTTCCCCATTTTAGCCCCATGTCTAATATTTCTGAAAATCTGAAACTAGATGACCTAAGAAAATTATACATGAAATAAGTAAGGTATATATCTTGTACATTCAGAGAAGATTTTTAAAGTTTTCACTATTACCCCACTTTTTGGGCCCCAAGGGGACATAACTCCTTTATTTGTGCAAATCTGAAAGGCTTTCAACCAGGCATGATGGTAACAAAGTTTCATTTAATTTGGCCCAATGGTTTTGCAGGAGAAAATTAAAATGTTAAAAGTTTACGCACGACGTACATCGGACTTGTTAGTGAGGATAGCCGGTTTGGAGATTGCAAGATGACGAATCCAATCCGTATTTTGACGGTGTCTTACCCAAAGACCATATGTTTTGATGGGATTTTTAAAATAAAAAAAGTAATAAAAACGAACTTTATTTTTAGCTTGTTCCGGGAAATTGTGTTACTGACAAAAGAAAAAAAAAAAAAAAAACGTCAAAATAATAAACTGCCAAATAAATTCTCAAAAATGTGTTTTGAAAATATTACACGTGACATGCTCTTCTTTCAAATTGTTTAATCTCATAAAAAAATCAAATGTACCACATTAAACACGTTAAATAGTTTGTCATTAATGTAACCGACCAACCAAACAATCATGATTCCATTAGAGAATTAAGTAATCCAGTCATATACCAAGAGTGTTTCCTCATTTTTATATAATTATTTCATAATCTGTACTTATCTAGGTGTGTTGTTTTGGTTGGTTTATTATTTATTTATCTATCTCTTTTACATATTACCATTTATTTATTTTTATTTATCAATGAATGGCATAACGAAAACACCTTTTTTGGAGGTAATTCCATATTAGTTTCCGGAATAATTTGTGAATTAAAACTAACGTTAAATGAATCAAAGCTGTCCAAACATATCCATTTTGTTTAAAAGTTTCCGGGTTCTAGTATACACTTTTAATGATGTAGCATTTTTAATTCATATTTGTACTCTTAGTTAAAATTATATTTCATCATTAACAATATACTGTAATGTCATGTGCTACTTTTAAATTTTTATAAAATGATACAGTTCAAAAGTAGCACATGACATTACAGTATATTGTGATATGACTTTGTAAAATGAAAGTATTGGCAGTTAAAATGTAGAGAAATTGTAAGAACACCAAAGTAGTAAAAGTAAAAATAACAGCTTAGTAAATGGAATTACACAAACATTTATATAGTAAAACTGCTAGTGTAGAACTTTAACCACTTATAAAGAATTGACATTAAAATTGTTTTAAAACACCCCTTGTAAAAGGTTGTTAGATATACCAATAACTATTTCTTTGAAAGTTAAAATAACAATGTTTGGTGCATCAGACTTCAGTTTCTTTATAATTTTTTAACAAAATGGTTCCTTAACTAATAGCTGACATTTTAAATCGAAATTATTTGTTTCCACAATTTTTGCCTCTTGTATTGATTTTTAATACATTTGGTTTTTTTTTAATCAATTTTAAATTATAATTAACAGATTTTTGGGGAAAACTGACATGGCATGCTGAAAAATAAATTGTAAAAAATAAAAATAGTGAAGATTTTAAAATTAGCAACGAAGGGCACTGAAATGTAATGCGTTCGAAGAAAAACCAAAGTATGGTTGCTTAGTTTTAAAACATTATTTGAAATTGAAAAATTACCAAAAAGATCGAGCGGGGGGGGGGGGGGTGTAGACAGAGTTTTAATAGCTTTTTCTAATATTTCTATTTTGAAATGTTAAAAACAATGTCATTAGTTTTTATCTGCGCTACTGGAGCTCTGAACTAAGTGCAAGTGCAACTTAGAAGTAAATATATACAAATAGTTTTTTAGTTTCCATATTTTATATTATACTTGCAACTCATAGATCCAAGCGTATAAAAATTATCTGAATACATATGTGTCTATTAGATATTACAATAATACTAACAATCAAATTATTACTGTATTTAACTGCGTGTAAGTTGAAATGCACATCTTTGAAGTCTTATTGTGTCTGAGAATTACGTAGTCTATTATTATTTAGTAGTGTGTTACGGTTTTGCAATTCATGCTTTTGTCTTTGATTCTGGTTACAGGTTATGTAAATGACCTTGAAATGAAATGAAGAATCTTGTTGGAGATCACGTTTTCGCCTGGAAAAGTAACTCTTGAAATAAAACAAGTAAAAGACTGAGGTTTTTTGTAAATTAATCATTGAAAACTCGCGTGTGAAAAAAAATCAGCTTTTTAATCAGGATAGACCTTTTTAAACGCAGCTAAAGTAAGATTTCTACGCACTAGAGGTAGGAATCATAACATATTTGGCACCACTGACTAAAGTGAATATGATGGTGTGGTTTAAGTCCCGCAAAAGTCATTTATCCAAAACAAAAGGAACCAGATTATAAATATATCAGATACCCGCAGTGTATGAAATTAGCTAGAGAGACACACGATAGTCAACAGGGCCCTTAACTTTTAAAAGTTGGTAGCCCAAATGAATAGTTAATGTACCTGAAATATGGACTTTGCATGTCTCTAACTTTGCCAATTAAACCTCATATAAACTATACTGTATGAATTGTTGTGGCTTTGCTATATTGTCTGTTGTCTGTTGTACTAGTTGTAAAGTATTGTTCAGTAATGTAGATTTTTCATTATACTGAAACTACCACGAATTTAGGCGTCTTGAGGAAACTTCTGTCTGCTATAGGAGAACCGCTGGTTAAACTAAAGAGCCAACCGGACTTGGAACTGTATGAAGTTGGTGAACCGAACAAAAAGTTCATTCACTCGGGCCATCAGGCCCGCAGTAATTTCGCACACTGGATTCCCGTCTGTAGTGTTTGTTTATTTCAAAGTCTGTCTATTTTGGCTTGTATTATTCGTTTTCCACGTATTTCTTGTGACGAGTTGGCTGTGGTCGTTGTTTTTTTATTTTGCCTTTTTGTTTGTGGTGGTGGCTGTTACCATTGCTTTTTTCTCATTTCTTGTTTTGTTGTGTAGTGTTGACTATGCTAATCGTTTATCTCTTGCTTCATTTTGCTGTGCCATAGTATCTGTAGTCACTATTTATTTCGTATGTTGCATTTTGTTTTGTTGTGATGTTCGCGTCAATTTTGAAGCATTTCGAGTTTTGCTGTGTTGTGGTCTGTGTTTATTGATTTTTATTAAGTATTTTGAGTTTCGTTGTGTGGCACAGACTATTGTCATTGTTTATTTAATATATTTCCCATTTTGTTTTATTTTGGATTCTGTGCCCATTCTTTATTACTTTTTTCGCATTCGCTGTGCTGTGGTGGCTGTTATCACTATTTATTTAGTATTTAGCATTTTGCTGTCTCGTGATGACTGTGTCTTTTTTTTTTTTTTTTTTTTTTATTACTTTTCGTTTTGCTGTGTAGTAAGTTATTACATATTTCGCGTTTTGCTTTGTCGCACTGGCTGTGGTTACCATTTAATATTCCGCCTTTTGCTGTATTATGGTGGCTGTGGCCATTGTTTATTTAGTATTTTGCTATTTTGCTGTGTTATGGTGTTAAAAGGTTGAAATAAATAACACGACATGCCTTGAAAAAAGTAAGTCGCGATATCGAGATAGTTATCACGACTGGTCAACATAAGTATCGTGGCATGTCATGTGATTTATCTCAACCTTTTATTTTTGTATCACAAATTTTAATGATATTTTCTCGACTTGTCAAGAAATTAAATCGACATTTGAGATAATTTTATGTCGACTAAAATTATGTCGGTGTCAGAAATAAGCCACCATAACCATAGGATTAATCTAAAAACAAGTTTATGTATGCATGTGATGTGCGATGGATTGTCGTGTAAGCGTGCACTATATAAGTAAGACGTTTTGGTAAGGTGCTAGCTCACCGAGTCAGTATGCCGCAGACAGGCATACAAGCACGACAAGATCAAAGAGGAAATTTGACAAATTAAATATTATTAAAAACATACAAATAAATCGTTTAAAATCAAATTAAAAAGTAATTTATTAAATTACAATAATTATATTTTTACAACATCATAAACTCAATATACAGTTACTTTACTATTACACCCGTTCATATTTTCCTTGTTTAGAAGCAAAACTGAAAACAAAAATAAAAATAAAATTAATTAAAACCTTATGAAAACATGAAACAAGGTCAAAATAACAAAGAACTATTGATTTGCCCCGAACCAGAATAAATGAGTTTAGAACAATACATTGCCAATCTGTTATAAACATAATTGAGAGACGGGGTAAAATGACCAATTACGCGTTTTACAACCACCTCGCGATTCTTACCCCACCGTTAACTTAATATAAAAGCAATATTGATACCTAGGTATGAGCAATTTAACCTTTACAAACGGGAGCAATTTACCTTTTTCAAACGCACCGATGCAACATACTGACAGACAATAGTTATATACCGTTATCTTGTTGTTAAATGTCCATATGGCAAACGTATTCCGGACTTAAACTGTTTAGTTTAGATCATTTTCCGCGTAGATTGTTATTTTTCTTCCTTATACAAAGGCGAGTATTGTTTTAGAAAGTTCCGGGTACATTTGATATTATTAACAGATTTGAAGGAGAATTATCTCACGCAATCATTGTTTATTATTTCTTGTTTCTTTTACGCGTGAAAGTTTTAGGACTGATCCATAAGATTAAAATCAGAAAAATAAAAGAATTCAAAAAATACTGCCTTATATTTCTCAATCTCCTTATCTTTGTATTACTATAAATCCTGAAATACAAAGAAAAACTTACATCTAATTAAATAGTAAAACTAAATACCTCATCATGACGTATGTGCATGTAAAAGAAAGTAAGTAGGACGCCCCTAGTCTTGTAACTTGGTCAGCAATGCAAGCAAAAGATAAATCTCTTAAAGCGTTTTAAGAGTAGACTAAGTATAGTCAATCGGCGCAAGCAACAAATAATGTATGTATGTATGTATGTATGTATGTATGTATGTATGTATGTATAAAGATTAATAAATAAATAAATAAATGGATAAATTTAAAAGATTTTCAAGTAAAAATAATCTAATTTTATTCAATACGAATGAAAAAGAATGTGTAAAATTCGGCTTTGCGTTGAACGTTAATCAGCATTGTAAGTAAAAAATAATTTCGAAATTAAGTTATTATATTTAGCCGTATTTAAATAACCCCGAATTTAATTTAATGCAAATATAGTAAAGTTTTCTGCATTAACTCAAAACATTTTTTTTTATTTTTGAATACAATCTGATACCAGAAATCAAACAGATTACAATGATTTAAAACGTTTTAAATCTGTATCATTTATTATTTATATTTCATATTCTAAACACGTGTTGTAGATTAAGCCTTTTCCCGATTCAACTTCATCATAATAATCTCTCACCTTTTTTTAAAAAAAATCCATCATTGATATTTTTGAAATGTCATAATTTTATTGAATATAATAATGATAATAATAATAATAATAACAATAATAATAATAATAATAATGATGATGATAATAATAATAATAATAATAATAATAATAATAATAATAATAACAATAATAATAATAATAATAATAATAATAATAATAATAATAATAATAATGATGATGATGATGATAATAATAATAATAATAATAATAATAATAATAATAATAATAATAATAATAATAATAATGATAATAATAATAATAATAATAATAATAAAGAATAATAATATGACAACTTTTCATATGATTATTTAAAAAATATTTCATTTAAAACTTAATAAAATGACAATATGAACATTTTCACCTAGAATGGAGATCAAAACAAAATAATAAATTTTTAAAAATGTTTTTGAAAGGACTAAGACTATAAAACCCATCTTGATTTAGTTTTAATTACTGTATTCTCTGAATTAAAACATTAGTAATTTTACTTAAAAGGTCCAAACAGCACGTTGCATGTTAGGATATTTGTAAAAACGGACTGAGAAGAAAACATTCCTCGTGTAATTAAACCAATAATTAGCTCTTTTTAATCAGTTTTATCCGTCCAAAAACTATTTCCACACATTAGAACGTAACCTAATCAATCTCGTTCTTGTTTTTTAGTAATTTTAGTTTTGATTTCCGAGGTCTGTTTAATCTCGTACCTCACACTTCATCACGTTAAATCACGCAATTTCTCCTTTGGTGTCTAGGAGTACTAAGGTTGAATTCGTTACTAATGAGACGGTTTGGGTAGATTTTAATGGCGATAAGATGATCTATCCAAATTTATAGTTCTCATGTGGAAGCGCAAGGTTCATAATCATCACGATATACTAACACAAAGTCAAAGAAATAATCAAAACAAGATGATTGGTTTATTGTTGGAATTCCCGCAAACATCAAGGTAAGGAAAACACTTGGAATCTTACCCATAATAAAACTTGAACTCTAATGTCTTGTGGATGGGACTATAAAAAGCGTGGCTTGAATTCTATAAACCTCACTGCCCTCTTGCAAAGGTATAACTTTTGAAACTTAATAAAAGTGAAATTACCGCTTCTATTTATCAATTTAAATCCGATTTCGCTCACTCACGTACATGCTACTGATGCACCTGTAATGAAACAATATTTGTCACATCACTTTTTTGTGTATTTTATATACGAGTATATATAAGCTGTTAAACTAAAAGTATTTTATCCTTCTAAAAACTTATGTTGAATTTTTTTTTCATTGTTTGATGTTTCTAAATCAAAAGATAACGATGCAATGATTGGATAATAAGCATTATGTTTTGAAATAGTTTTCAGAGCAGCCATAACATTCAAAGTCAATGTTCACCCATTGCGGGTTAAACCTTAGTTGAAGTGTTATCTTGTCATAGACTCCCATTGGTTAGTTCGACATCAAATTTAACCCTAATTTCTATCTTCTGATGAATTCGCTGCAATATATTTAAATAATATAACTGCAAACATTGAAATGAATAATTTAAAAAAGCTCCGAAAATGTTTGATGGATAACAACCACACCGAATAGCTTACGAGCTCCATTTTTATTGGATATTAAGTCGGTCACTATTAATTCTTCAATAAGCCGAAGCATATTATATAACAAGGGACTGGGGCGTCCTTAGTCTTGCCTAGTATTAGCTGTATGGAAAAATGAATACACGTGCTGAAGCTTCTTTGTATAATAAACTGTGGACAAGACTGAAACAAATCACCTGTTAATTTCTTGTCATATTTATAATGTCAGAAATGCCCGACCACTTATATGATAATATGAACAGATGGAAGCAATAATTATATAATCATTATGATTAGTTAAGGTGAAATGGTGCCCTCAGATGAAAACTAAAATTGAAACAGAAACAAAAACAAAGATTATTTAAAAAATCTAAAAAATTAGTTTAATTAATTAATCAATCTAATATGTATATCACATCTTTAAGAATTTTAGTAAAATTCTATGAACAAAACGAAAAAAAATGTTACAATTTTTCTTATCCACGGTCTGTTTGTAACACCACAATAGAAAAAATACCACAGAAGTCGGTCTTAATCATAAATACATTAGAGCCAAGACGTTAAACATTATCGATATTGTTTATTAAGTTTATTGATACGAAGGTTGTTTTAACGATTTTTCTATAGCTTAGGTCTAACATTTACACCTGTCCAGAGTATATTACCTGTCTATTTGTAATCAAGCAAAAGGTGTCTTGATTAAAAGACAAATCTAATCAAGAGGAATCTAGTGTTTGAGTAAAATTTAATTATAAAGCTACCGGAATGTTTGTGGAAATGAATTAAGCAACTCAAGCTTAGCGAGTATAAGACATCTGGCTATGATAACATGACTTCTACCGAGGTGTATTAGACACGAAAAGGCAATAAATGAGAAACTACAATATTATATAGTCCATTGTCTTAAAGATTCCTTTCTTTTATATTACCTGTAGTGTTTTGTTGTAGGTGAAACTCCCGCAATTTTGAAAACCTTTTATTAAACCTTTAGACAGAGTAGCGAAGTATTAGGCTAAATTCCCCGTTTTAATTTACATGTGTGTGTGTCAGTCCGTCTGTCTGTTCGTTTTCTGTTTGTTTCTTTATTGAATACTTTGGAAACAGATCAGAGAAACGGTTTTCAAAATTTAAAAAATTATGTATTGAAGTCAAAATCTATTTTTGCCACTTAAATCCATTTGTAGGGAAAAAACGGTGTGGATGGGCGTAAGGTTGAGATAATAAATATATAAATTAAGACGTGTCGACTAGATGCCTTTTTATACCTGTAATTGGAGTGCAACAATCCAACATTTGATAAAAGATTTTGGTAACACTTTTCTAATTTTTAAATAGTCATTTATTTCTTGAAGTATCATATATACAATATGATTATATTGTTTTTGAAGTGTATTTTTTGATTGCTTTATACGACAGGTACCGGTTAGGTATGTAAAAATAAAGGAAAATAAATCACACACAAAAAAAATCTTAATGTATATTTGTTTATAAAAAGGATTTAACAATGTGTCTTGGTTTTACTTCTCTCGATTCATGCAATTTTTCTAGCAGGAACTTCAGGAATAATGGATATAATAATAATAATAATAATAATAATAATAATAATAATAATAATAATAATAATAATAATAACAACAACAACAACAACAGCAGCAATAATAATAATAATAATAATAATAATAATAATAATAATAATAATAATAATAATAATAATAAAAATAATAATCCAATCAAGGACATGAAGTAAGAAATCATTTGAACAAGGAAACTAGAAAAAAGTTTTTTTTTAAAAAAAACAACTGACTTTACGGAAACACTCGACTTGTCAGGAAAAGAATTCATTTACAAAATAGTTCCCAACTGTGTAGTTAAAATATTGTTAGAAGGTCCCCAACTATCGAACTTCTTGTCTATAGATACAAATATACTTTCATTCCTCCATTTAAAATATATTTAACACAGACTAAAGACTGAGAGCTAATACATTCAGTAGTGTTGATTTCTGTTTAAGTTTTTTCACAATCAAGGTAATCCTTGATAATAGTTTGCATATTTAATCAGATGTCGTATATGTCAAATATCTTCAGTTATGAAATTTTCAAAGGTGTCATAAGTTAATGGTAAGGTTTATTACAGTTTCCATTAATATTTCATCGTCTGAAGGATTAGTATTGTAGAAATGTACATCCTTTTCAAAGCTATCCTTGTCTAAGGTTTTTAAAGTTTAATTAATATTTCCTGTTGTCATTTTTCGTGCAAGTTGCATCATTTGCAAAAAGACTACAGAGTGTATTTTTGTTGCATATTTAAAGTTTTTCAGCCCTCTATTCAACGTGTGAGGTAACATTACACTGTTCTTGGTTTCGATATTTATGTCAGATCTTATTTATCAGAATCTGGGAGAGTTCGGTCTGTTGCATAAATTCAAATAACCGTTTTAAATCTTTTAATCATTGAAATATCACTATAGAATTTTTTGGGCGCTGTTCCAATAAAAATATAATATGTATTGGTAGCAAACGTTGAGAGTTCTATAACCATTTACGTATCTTGTCTCGAAAGCAAGTTTGTTTTGTTCGTTTGTCATGACATGTTCCTTTGTGGCTTTGGGTTTTTTAACGTGCATGCTTTCCAGTTGCAAATATTGATATTCTATTTCACTTCCTGCTTTATCAATGACCCTCATATTTATTTTTTTTTTTACTTTTTACTTATATTTACTTTATATTTAAATGCAGGATGCTTTTTGTTTGTCAATTTGACAACTAAGTCACTACATCTTGCTGGATATATTATTCTGTTATTTTCTATCATCTTATTTTGTTATTTATTTGTTATATTTTGTTGTTGTTGTTGTTTTTGTTTTGTACTTTAGTGTTTATGCTTTCACTTGCTTGTGGATGTTAAAATAACCCACCTTTAGCACCCTCATATGGCTAACAAGCATTAAAATCCATTAGCAAGGTTTATACTTAGTCATTTTTGAAATGTCATAAAATGTTTTAATTAAAAGAAAAATATGTTTTGTGTCTTTAATTCTTCAATTAAATAGACACACCCCAAACCTTTTGCAGAAACATTAATCATAATTATTCTAATGTACAAAATTCACTTTTGATACATCAAAACATTTTGAGCTTGTTAAATTTTATGACAAAGTGTGTATGCACAAGTGGTAAAAGCAACTGGTAAAACTCGGAATGTAACATTACCATTCGAACGTGCGTGATTTTGTATAATTTGTATAATGTGCATATGATATCAAGATCATTGCTTTAAAGTGATTTATTACCATACAGTGATTTTTAATGCCTGAAGTTCGCTAAAGTTTGCCTAACTTAGGTCAATGACATGTTTTCATTAATTTAGTGTAAATTACATAATATTTGTCTTTGAAGATTTCATTTAATGTATCTTTTTAACTATGCTTACTTCTGCATGTAATAAAATAAATTAACCATTATTATAAATTTGGAATAAATTACAACAGCTTTGTCTTCAAGAATTTCATTTCATTTAGATGTACATGTAACTGTTTAAGTGTGTCAACATCTGTATAAAGTTAAAATATGTAATTTATAGATGAAATTTGAATACGAAAAAATAAAACAATAAACAAATAATCAGTATAGGTAATATGGACACGCAATGAGTTCACAGATTATGAAACCTTCTGTCATGTGATGGTTTTTAATGCATTATTTTAATAGAAATTCAAAATCAGCACATGACACTTCTATTGCACAAAGGTATTGTTTGTGATCAAAGTAATTTAAACGGACTCACACATTTGTATAAAACTTATACTTTGTGATTATTTTGTTTTTGATTTTTTGTGCTGCATGTCTACAACACTCTCTCATTCACAGAATTATTATTCTTTGGTGCGAAGAAGGCTCTACATTTTAGTTACACCTTTTTATTTCTTAACAACCATCCTCACTTACATGTACATTTGTACATTGTGGACCCTTAGTGTAGAATGCAAGTAAACTTTTATCCTGTAAAACACGACATTGGACAGAAACAGAATAGCATTAGAAAAAAATTGTATTTTGTCGCTGAATGTTGGTTAATTATTGCCAAATATTTGAATTTGTAAAATAACTTATGCAAATATTTCGAATATTTTCATGAAGATTTAAAAATCTGCACATTATATATTATTGTTTTTGTTTGAGTCTTCTTATCCCCTATATAATATTTCGTTTTAATTTCAACCACGGATAAAATAGATTTCAAATGTTTCGTTTGGGGACCCAAAATTGTAAAATACGTTATAGAGAAAATAAATAAAACACAGCACTTGGTTCCAATCGCTATCATAATATAAAGGCCCCTTTCATAGTTTGGAGACGTATATTCAGTGTTTTATATTGTTATTTGTTTTTATTTCAGTTTTTCCTTTGTTCTTCGATGTGTTAGCTAGTACCAAGTATCTATTTTTATCTGAACATAACAGCATCGCATTTTAGATTTCTTTCTCATTTTTGTTGGGTTTATTTTAATGTTCATATTACTCTGGTGAATAGAAAAGATTTTCATAAAGTATATATTTTCAAAGAATAGTATAGTACTATAATCAGCCAATCTTGCCTTTATTAATTACAGTCACTGTTGGTCCAAAGTCAGGCCTTTTATAATCTGTGGTGTTATATGCTTATGTTTGAATTACTTTTTCATTTTTGCGTGTTTCATTCATTTATTGTTTTGTATTCTTATTTGTATTATCTATTCTTATGTTGTAATCAATGCAAAAACCATGTTAATTCTTCCCTATTCATTCAAAGTTTTTACCTTGCATGTTTGAGAACCGAGGTAAAAAAATGTTCAGTAAAATAAGTCATATTGTTGGTGGCCAATAAAAGTCATTAAACAACAGCACTGAATACTAAATAATTTGTCAATAATCTGAATAATTCCAGTGTTCATCCGATGTAATATGTAGTAAAAAACAACAGCAAAGAACACCGTTTTGTCAATTGTCCCAGTGTTCGTCCGAAATAATAGTGATAAACCACAGCACTGAACACCGTTTTGTCAATTGTTCTAGTGTTCGTCCGAAATAAAATGTAGTAATAAACCACAGCACTGAACACCGTTTAGTCAATTGTTCCATTGTTCGTCCGAAGTAATATGTAGTAATAAACAACAGCACTTAACACCTTTTTGTCAATTGTTCCAGTGTTCAACTGATGTAATATGTAGTAATAAACCACAGCACTGAACACCGTTTTGTCAATTGTTCCAGTGTTCGTCCGAAATAATAGTGATAAACCACAGCACTGAACACCGTTTTGTCAATTGTTCCAGTGTTCGTCCGAAATAAAATGTAGCACTGAACACCGTTTTGTCAATTGTTCCAGTGTTCGTCCGAAATAATAGTGATAAACCACAGCACTGAACACAGTTTTGTGAATTGTTCCAGTGTTCGTCCGAAATGATAGTAATAAACCACAGCACTGAACACCGTTTTGTGAATTGTTCCAGTGTTCGTCCGAAATAATATGTAGTAATAAACCTACAGCACTGAACACCGTTTTGTCAATTGTTCCAGTGTTCGTCCGAAATAATAGTGATAAACCACAGCACTGATAACCGTTTCGTCAATTGCTCCAGTGTTCGTCCAAAATAAAATGTAGTAATAAACAACAGCACTGATCACCGTTTAGTCAATTGTTCCAGTGTTCGTCCGAAATGATTGTGATAAACCACAGCACTGTACACCGTTTTGTCAATTGTTCCATTGTTCGTCCGAAATATTAGTTATAAACCACAGCACTGAACACCGTTTTGTGAATTGTTCCAGTGTTTGTCCGAAATAAAAGTAATAAACCACGGCACTGGATACCGTTTTGTTTATTCTTCCAGTGTCCGTCCGAAATATTAGAAATAAACCACAGTACTGAATACCGTTTTGTCAATTGTTCCAGTATTCGTCCGAAATAAAATGTAGTATTAAACCACAGCACTGAATACCGTTTTGTCAATTGTTCCGGTGTTCGTCCGAAGTAATAGTACTAAACGATAGCACTGAACACCGTTTTGTCAATTTTTACAGTGTTCGTCCAAAATAATAGTGATAAACCACAGCACTCAACACCGTTTTGTCTGTTGTTCCAGTGTTCGTCCGAAATGATAGTGATAAACCACAGCACTGAACACTGTTTTGTCAGTTGTTCCAGTGTTCGTCGGAAGTAATAGTACTAAACCATAGCACTGAACACCGTTTTGTCAATTTTTACAGTGTTCGTCCGAAATAATAGTGATAAACCATAGCACTGAACACCGTTTTGTCAATTGTTCCAGTGTTCGTCCGAAATATTAATAATAAACCACAACACTGAACACCGTTTCGTCAATTGTTCCAGTGCTCGTCCGAAGTATGAGATTTACATTCTAAATTGTGTTTATCTTGTCTTGTTTCGTTATTTCATCCATTCAGTGGTTAGTGTTTTTAGCTGTTTAAGTAAAAAGTATGTTTTCCTGCAACATAGTTTTCTCCAATTTTCTTGTTATTAAAACGTCGCAAAACAAATTTAAAATTTTTCCCCAACCGTTGCTTTTATTTTGATTCCACACCAATAGTCAATGTTTTTAAAAAACATTTCACATTTTAAAAACAATGTCACAAAACTGTTCTATATTTTGGAACATACAATAGAAAAACAAGATCCATTAAATGAAAATTACGCAAAAAGCTCAATTTTACGACCAATTTTCATACATACATTTCAAACACTGAATTTGATTTCAAACCGATACATTTCTTTTACCAAAAAATAATTATCCATGAACTGAGAAACTAATATGTTTTCACGTATGCATTTTACTCTTTGAAATAAACATTCAAAAGACATTTTCGCTAAATTAACTTAGCCACTGAATGCGGCGCCCAGAATTCTCAGGAGAAAAATGTGTCATAAACACAAAACTTCATAAATAATTTTTAATTTTTTAAATAAATACCTTTCAATTATTCTTTTTCGCAAAAAATATCCACACACTGCTACTATTAGAGAAATGGATTAAGTGTGGTCAAAATTACTGTAACAATATAATTTGAAATTAATTAATCGATTAAATTTTCCAAGAATTACAGCTATGGCACCAGTCTGGCTCAAGATACACTTTAGTTTAAAAAGATCGACTCATTGCTCCTTTTAAAAAATAAACAGAAAGTGCGTTTGGCATATTGTCATTGTTTCTTTAAAAAAAAACTTTAATATGTTCACAACCCTTATACATTTTAAAACAAATTAGTTTGCCTTTTATTCAGTGTTTTAGATGACACACGATACATGTATTTAGAACTAAACTGGAGGGCGACAAAACGTTAGAACACGGGGATCAGTCAAGCGTGGCACAAAATTTCTTTTCATATTTAGACAAAACAACATATCACCACTTTAGATATATTAAATTCACTTGATACATTTGTGTGATTCTAGACGAAAAAGTTTAGCAATACGATGTTTGTAGTCCAGGCACCGCCTCAAATGGTCAACTGAATTTAAACGTCGATGAAGCTTTCATAAAGATGATACACGGCCAACTCGGGAAAATCTTAGGATATTAAAGATATTTGCACGATTGTGACCGCCCACCCCCGAAAACTCGATGCGCTGGATCGCTTCCAAATACTTTATTTGAGTTAAAATAAGAAACCCAGAGAGTTTCGATGTCTGTTACGTGACTGGTGATGAAACAAGGACTCATCAAATCAATAAAATGGAAGCAATACTCCAAACGTCCAACCATTAGCCATAGTGATTGTGTTTTGGATTTATAAAGGTCCTGTGTTTGTCATTTATGAACCTGCTGAATTGCTACCATTTGGTGCCTACAATGCAGAACTAAAAAAGTAGCTTCATTCATTGAATTAAAAAAGGGTTCTTGATAATGAAATACATGATCCTTTCTGTAAATGTAGGTTCGAACAGCCAAAACACCCAAACTTGATTGATCTGATCCTCCTTGATCTACACCTATCTATAAATTTATTTATGAATTTAAATCCCGTTTCTGTCGAAAAGATTCCCAAATGATGATGATGATGATGATGATGATGATGATATTGTTGGTGCATGGTTAGCTAAACTATATAAAACTTCTTCAATGAATTGCTTGACCTACTCAGAAAGTATCTAAGCACTGGGGGATTTGTTTAGAAACTTTTCAATGTCTTATTGTCTGGTCTTCCAAGCTTATTTGTGTCATATAAACTATTTTTGAATGTATTTTATGATTAAATTAAAAATTGGTATATGACATTATGTCAATCAGTACGAATAAGGATTTAATAATTCGTGAATAGTTTGAGTTTACAATTTGGAATTGTAAGTAACTGGTTCTGTGTACTATTTATTCATTTCTGTGTACTTTTATTGCTGAAGTATAAATACAAGTGCCATGTACCATTTTTGAATGTATTTTATGATTAAATATGACACAGGGGCAAAATCTGTATCGAAAGTTTTAGAGTTAAAATAAAAATTAAACTTATGACATTGTGTTGTACCGTGACGTTGTATTTTACTAACATTTACAAGACATTATAATGAAAGTTGTCTTGTAATCACCTGATGCTGCTTGGTGATATAACTCTTTCCAATCGTCTGCTACTTTTATTTGGGTTTGGGATACTGGCAGACGATCTTCAATTATTAAATACTAATTTTGTATCCAACCGTCACATAATTAGGTGGATAACACAGTCTTAAAATAGTCTAATCGGGGCGTCACGACTAATAGACATACATTTCCAATTAAACTGCAGCTGGTAATGTTATGTTTGCACATGTATTGTAGCTATATTTTTCTGTTATATCGTTAAAATTTTGCAAGTTAATGCTAAGAATTTTAAAATAGGGAGTTTAAAAGAAAAACAGACGTTAGACACAATGGAACTCGCCAGTGTATCACGTGATCAATACTTCTTGACGTTTATACGGAATGAAATGGATAACGATTACGTCAAATATTCCCAAAAAACGTCGTTATTACGGGATTTCAAATGCCACTTTATGCAATTCCATTGACAATAGAAATAATTGTCCCGCACAAACGCTATGGGGTATCACGTGGTACACTGGCGAATTGCATTCACCATATCTGCTTTGCTCACGACTTACAAATGTCTGGTATCTGATATTTGCAAAAGGTTGACATGAAAAATCGTGGCAGATACGACAGACGAAAATTGCAGCATCAAAAACGATCTTATAAACTATATATTTGACTTACGGATAAATAATAAGCTTTTAAAAAGATAAAGGTAAAGTATGTGGTGAAAATTGAATATAATTTTTTTTTAAAAAAAATCCCATTTTGTAATTTGACAATGTAAAAACGTCAAAGTGTATACAATAACCATTTATTTGCATTTCTTTTTTTTTTTTTTTTTTTTATCTAATTACATGGAATTTATCCGTGAGTAGAGAAATGAATAATTCTATACGTAATAACAGATGTCGTTGTGTTAGTAGTATATCCATGTACAATCTTGGGACGAATATTATATTTTCGAATGCACGTTTTTAAGAAAGCCTAATGCTCTTAAGATGTACACTTTATTTTCATTTTATAATCGTTCTGTATAAAATTTACTTTCAATTGTTAAGAAATTGTTTAGTTGTTACGTGTGTGTGTGTGTGTGTGTGTGTGTGTGTGTGTGTGTGATAATAACTGTCGTATGTCGAAAAATATATAGTTATGGATATGATTTCTCGTAAACCACCTACGTTGGTGTAAATTTAATAAAAAATTTAAACTAGAACCTCCCCCTCTATTTTACATTTCATACAAGATTTAATTATTTTTAATAACCCTAATTTTCCCTGTAAATTGCCATTTTTACCAATAACAATTTTTCTAAGATTTATTTCTTCAATATGGGTCAAATTTAAAAAATTATTTTAAATACAGCTTTATGCAATATAATTATAGGAAAATAATTTAAATGTAATCAATCCATTCATTTCTTTTTAAACTTAATTTGATATAATATGTTGGTATGCCTTTACAGAAAGGGAAATCAAATTATGTTCACATTTACCGTCTAACATATGACGGCCTATATATACATAGCAATTATCAACATCAGCAACAAGGTGTGTAATTCGAAAACGAGGCTAAATTGTCGGTTTCTTTGAAGTAGTTATATTACAGGTAATTTGCACACGCCTTCCTACTAGTCATATGGCATGCTATTCGTCCAATCAGTGGTAGCCACAGGATTACAGTTATTAAGTATCTGTGTAATATTATTAATGTACACTTAAAAACATGGTCAGTTCAGTTATTATTTACGAGAAATAAGTAACGTTTACTTAGTAAAGGAAAAAACTGAAGATCGTCTGCCCGACTCCTGCACCCCAGTATATAAGTAGCAGACGACTTTCATTTCCATCTTCAAATATGTCCTCCTATGGCTTATATCATCCGCATCAGGTGAGTACAAGACAACTTTCAGTTTCTTTTTAATCTTTAATGTCTTTTAATACGTAACCATCCAAAGAGATTTTGAAATATTAAAAGCGGATTAGGTATGAGGTTAATGAATGAAATTGAGTGACATCCGTTATCAATGCTTCATTCTTTATGAATGAGAAGTATTAAATTTTTGATAATTTTCTCACATAAACTGACATAATTATAGTTTGTAGCTGATAAATAATAATTTATAATTATCAGGATAATACCTCCAGCATCGGTAGAAAAAATAATGTTGTAAATTAATGTTAATAATGTTGTTAAAGAAAATTAAAGATTTAAAAAAGTGTGTTTAGAGTGTATTATTTTTTTTAATGTTTGTTTATTAAATTTCAAGGCCGAAACGAAAGACAGTTATTTTTATTTTTTAAAATTTTTGCAAGGAATTTAATAAAAATATTTATTTTATTGTATTTTATGGTTAAATGTTTTTATTTTATGTCAAAAAAGCGAGTAAAGCCATATTAATCATCCTAGGCTCCGGTATTTGTTTTTATTATCCGATTTTTAATTTTTATATTATTTTTAATGTATCATCTATTTAGAAGGTCTTGACAAATTTCCGAAAAAAAAAAATAATTGAACATTCAAAAGATTTTTAAGAAACAAAAATATTCACAAATGTTCGAAAATTTTTTTCTCTTTCTCTCTCCTAATTAAGTATAAAATATTAAACGAAATCACGCGTAATTAAGTATAAAATATTAAACGAAATCACACGAAATAGTTTAAGCTCACAAAAAATAAAACCATGAAGAGGATAAATATATGTTGTTTCAACAAATTGTCCCCAAAGGAGATTCAGAGTCAACGGATAAATTAATTGATTTTGTTACATTTCGTCCCTTGAGCAGTTAGACACACAAGTTTCATTTTGTTGCAGACATTCTAATATTTAGACATTTATGTTTTATAGTTTCATATTGAGACGTAAAAGAGATATTTTCTTTTTTCTCTATTTTTCATATTATAACATGTCGAAAGGTTAAACATTTGTTCTAGTCTGCATACACAGGTTGTTGTCTCTGAGGACTTTTTGCGCACTGGAAAATCATATCTTTTCTGTTGAATTGTCATTTAAATACGTTTAAGATAGATTAATTTGTCAAAAAATTGACTGGTTATAATATTGAAAATTTTAATCAACATTTACGGTCAGTAAATTGGTTTTTAAATGCAGAAAAATGAATTGCATTGGTTAATTTTTACATCATTCGTTCAGCAACAGTCTGTTTTATTGTAGGCACTTGTTGAACATGATAAAATAATGGTTACCTTACTCTGTATTGCCAGTGAGAAGAATGCAATAGAGTATATATTTATTTTAAAACAAGGTTCTTCATATATATTTTTTGCAAATGACGCATTTGTATTTATGGGTTAAATAAATTCCGCAGGTGCAAAGAATATGGTTGCCAGGTTTACTTATGTTATATCTTTTCAATTCCGAAACATCAAATATATCAATTTATTCTTTTTGTGAAAATCAAATTTAATCAAATTAAATAAAAATTATTATACATGTAGCACTTGGTTATTTTGATTATAACGCTATTTATTAAATTATTAGAGAGTAATAAATAAAGGGAGGGAAAATAAATAAATAAATAAATAAATAAATAAATAAATAAATAAATAAATAAATAAATAAATAAATAAATAAATAAATAATTGTTTACCTATCCATATTTTGACTATTTTCATTGTTCAAAATTTTACATATCAAAAATCAAATTGAATTAGATTTTAAATGCCTATCATAGACAATGCCAGTTTATGGTAAATGATCAGTAAGATGTGTCATGATATAAGTCATTAAGCTACAATCAGCATAATTCATCTAAATCGCGATTTGTCATGGTTTGCTTATAAACATCGTATTTGTTTTTCCTACGGGTATGAAACTGAAAATAATCAAATATATAAACGAATTCACACAATAACACGTCTAGGGAAATCCACCTTTAGTAACAAATTTACCTTTAAAGTATTTTTTCGTCAATTCGTAATAACCACACATCAACAACACGTGCAGTTACCTTGCACGTGCAGCCATGAATTGTTTCTGTCGAGCAAATTATATAAAAATTACAATCTCAGAAATTTGAGTAAATTAGAAAATAATTAACATGGATGACATTGGTTCAGAATAATTTGTACCCTTAATTAAGCGATTATAAACATTATTTTCTCTTTAAACTTGAGTCAGTTAGCCGTAATTAATCGTCGGATGTGATATCATATAATCTTAATTTGACAAACAAACCCGTAATTTTATCACCTTTTTGTTGGTATAAGGTGTGATTGAACGTGCACCTTTTTTTCTGTGCAGGTTACAAAAAAGTTAAGATGCATTGTTCTTCGTGTGGATTTTATGTCAACAGTAAAACATTAAAAGCGAATTGTGCGACATCTTAAAAAAAAATAAAATCAATGTCAAGGCATTTTTTTATTTTATCGAAAACATCATAAAACTAAGAATAGATCGATAAATTACAATGAGCTATTTGTAATGTCTTTTTTTTAATTTTTTTTTTTATCGAAAAATGAGATTTATTACTTCATCTATTTTTTGTATATAGTTTTTTCTTCAATTAATATCAAGAAAAGAATATTAACGTCCCAAAACTGTAATATTTCATTCATTATCTCAAGCAAGTGGAGTTCAAATCAATAAGAAATGTATCCATTTTGTGTCATTTGTTATGATACACTCATCCGTTTTGGAAGGTTGAAATCAAAACAATGATATTCTCTCCCGTTAAAAATAAATGAAATTTTTTTGATAAATATTATTTATAAAGTTTTCCCTCTTTTTAAAAAAAATCTGTCAACAAATAATTTCCAACAGGTGTCCAATTTTTAAATTCTAAATATCTGAATTTGTTAAAATAAAAGAAACTTTTTTACATTAACAAAAACTCTTCCATAATAAAAACAGCCTTTTTTCAAAAAGTTTAAATACTAATGTAAAAATAGAAGAACAAAAACAGAATAATTGCACTGAATGAATGAATGAATGAATGAATGAACCTTTTTGGAACTTAAAATGAAAATAACACAATAACTAATTTTCAGTTTTTTTAAATAATAACAAACGAACGCTCAAGTAAATAAATAAATAAATAAATAAATAAATAAATAATAAATAAATAAATAATAATAAACAACAAATAAACAAACAAATAGACAAATAAATAAATAAATAAATAAACAAACAAGTAAACAAACAAATAGACAAATAAATAAATAAATAAATAAATAAATAAATAATAAATAAATAAATAAATACGAATCTCATAATTAATATCACCGAGATTTTATTGTTATTTTTACATATACTATTCAATCTGAACAAAATTCGTTGATTTTTCTTAAAATTTTATGTTTATTTTAAACAAAGAAAGTGTGTCCCAAAACATAAAATTGTTACCTTTTTCTGTATCGTAAAGGGAACAATAACAGTTGGGCTGCTTGTTGGCAATCAGATTACGAAGTTACACTTTATTGTGAGAAAAACATCAACATAAATAAAATTTGTAGAATTTCTTTTGATTTTTTTCAATCGTCATTGAACCCTAAAATTGACTAATTACATGACATATTGTGCCTGTCGTCTGTTCGGCACGCGCCAGCCAGAGACCACCATTATGTTATTTAGTGAAGCGACACCACATTTATCTGGATCAAATTTAAGTGATTTAATACAGGCAAATATACCTGTTCTTGTCGGAATTATCCAAGCGCAAACAATGCAATTTGATTTTAGTATTGTTAAACGCGAGAGAGTTTACAAATTTTGACATTTGCCACCTGTGCTTCAAATTTCTTTAAAAATATCAGACTTTTATCATGTGAGCGAGAAACATGAAAAGGAACTAACATAAAAAGCCCCGTTTCCCGTTAACAAATCATCAGACATAATTCGATAAGGTTTAATTTCCAATTTATTTGATCCCGTTATCCTTTTGTGAAAACGCATCGAGAAAGTAGCGCTATAGACAAAGAAGAAAATACGGTTACATGTACAAACGGAAAAAAGAAAAAAAAATGCTGAAATTTCCGACAGAAAATTTTAAATTGTTTTCCTGTTTTTTTTTTATCGATTTAGAATTTAATTGATTTAAGAGAGAAAAGATAAAAACAGTTTAACGAAAAATAATACACAGGGAAAAAGTTGATTTATATAACCCGGAAACTTTGAGCACAATATTTTGTTTCATTTTTACAAATAAACGGAGTTACTACAATTAAGTGTCTTATCTTTTTTTATTTCCGATAAAATAAAGTCGATTTTTATTTATCAGTTGCAAAATCGCACAATTAATAAGAGTAAATTCTGCTTGCATCAATATAACAAAATTGTTTGTACTTCTGTGGCAAATCAGTAATTAGTTACAACTTTTATAGACTTTTTTTTTTTTTTTTTTTTTTTTTTTTTTGAGAGAGAGAGAGAGAGAGAGAGAGAGAGAGAGAGAGAGTTATTTCAGGAAGAATATCGCTCACGGTATAGATTGGATACTAACGGGAAAGCGATACTAGTAAATCTACAGGTATTTGAAAATCTTTAAAATAATGTTTCAAGAAGTGAGAATTTCGCAATTATTGATGCATGGTTTATTTACAACTTAGTTAAATCGGGTTTTCTTGGGAAAATGTAAGCTGTTGCTTTGAACAAGAAAAACCCGTCAAAACCTTCAAGACATAGAACAATTTAGTAGCAACTGTAGAATATATATCGCTTTCTAAAATGAAACTATATAAAATGCATAGAAAGTAACAATAACACAATGTCCTGAAAAGTATTGAATAAACAGAACCACAATTACCTATATATTAAACAAATCATCCTAAACATCCATGCAGATGTTAAATAAACATGTGGTTCAGGCATTATCATTCAAACAGGCTTTTTACCGTTGTGGGTTCGAACCAGACTGTCGAAATTGAGAAGGTATTTTCTTTGACACATGCCTCTAACACTGGCTCGATACCGTTAACGGAACAGCCCGGGATCTTTGACATTGTGGACAAGTGCACTATCACCCTAAAGGTCTTCATAAGTACACACTCCTAAATAGTATAAAGCCCATAAGAAGCACTTGTACAATAACCCGTACACCGCGAGAACTTGTGTTTCGATTTATCACTGAAATTTGTCCTGACAAGTATCATTAAGCAACCAACCTATAAATCTTCAGTGAGCACAGTTAAGTAAATAAACATAGATGTAGAAGCCCAAAATTTGAAAAAAATGAGTAATCGTAACCCTTTGCAGTTACTCAGTTCAAATTTGCACTCTTTCCCCATTAAAAACGATGAAATGTTGACTTTTGATCACATGACCTTGGTGTCTGTAGTGACCTTCAAAATAATATTATTTTGCCAAGTCAAGTCGTACAATTTTATACCAAAGTCTCTTGCCTTTGTTGCAATAATATACTAGTATGTAGTCCTAAAATGCACATATTACCTGTAAAATTATTAAAAGTTGCCCGCTTTGGAAAGGGTAAGGATATAAGCAATGAACCGTGTCTTGAATCGCTTGATGCATCTGAAATACACGTATATATACTAGATAAAGTCAATCAAAACGGAAACGATTCAACAGATGTGCAGATCATAGAAATTATTAATATATTGTTAAATAGCAAAAATAACAAAATGATTTTCAGTTATATTTCTTAAAAGCAGTAGCCGATGTTTAAGCTACCAGGAGGTAGCAGTGATAGTTAATATTGTTTACTAAGAACTCGTATATCCGTACCTGCCACGGAACGTGTTAAAAAGAACCAATTAATAATAATGCACACGATTACATAACATAAACTAATCTGTTTAAAAATGAAATCAGACGAAAATTAAAATAGCCCCCAATTTGTTCTTAAACACTGAATAATTTGTTTCACAAAATGAATACCAGCAATTATTCATTTTAATTTAGCGCTATACCCAAACTTAGTAATGTTCTTCCCTGGTGCGAATTTACTTTTCCGAGAATAAGTGCTATTGTGAAGCATCAGTGAGCCGTGTATCTCATGACGATTTCAACCATTCAGCAAGCTGTTCATATTCATTTTAACAGACTTTAACGCCACGGGATGTTGTAACATGTTTCATCAAATATAGTTTTAATTTTAATGTATTAAATGGGAACATTTGAAAATAAATAACAAATTGACCCGACCAGTGTTTGAGCCAATTTATCGCTGTCTGCCGACGTGGAAATGTGTCCCTGACGACCAGAACTTTGCTTCTAGTTCGTCGCTTTGGCGCACGATAGGTTGATTAATTTTTTCACCTTTCGAGTTAATTTTTACTCGACTTAATTAATTTTTTTGCGTTTGGTTTTTTTGACACATAACTACAGGAATAGAATTTTTTAAAAAGATAAAAATTGAATTCACGATAATGTCATAGTTTAAATCTTCCGTGATTGTGAAGAGGCTTTTTACGCATCAGGTGATGGCGCATTTTCTAGATATTATTTTAAATACACATAGATTGAGAAATAATAATTTTCTGTTTGTGTCATGTGTGAGTTTATATATTAATTAAATTTAAAAATTAAACCATTCAAAACACCACAAGAAAACAGTTTAACGAAGACCTCCCTGTTTCTGTATCAAGGTTAGATCCTTTTATGATGCCTTTATTTAATATAATTTTTTTCATCTGGTAATTTCTTAAATACAAATACATACCAACTGGTACATCTTTTGAAATTGTCACAAGTAACAAAATTAATGGTAATTCTATGAAATAGGGTTTTTCAGTAAATCTTTGTTACAGTTGAAAGCCAAGCTTGTTTCATTTTTTTCTCCTTAATTTACACAGGCTACAATATCTGATTTTTAAATATTTCTTTGTTTAATTTTTTTTTATTGTAGACGTTAACGACATTAGGAGCTCCAAGAGAATTTTCTGGTGGCGAACACGAACAGTATCTATGGAATAAGGTATGTAGTTTATAGGAGTTGTCTCCCTTTGTGCGAATTTGTATTCCGTAGCATCTAACGATTCACATCGCTGCAGAGAATGAAGAAAATAACAATGTTTCTTTCTTTCTTTTTTTAAATTAAAAACAGCTGTCTGTCTAAGGATTTAAAATTTTTTTTTACCATAGGAAAATATTTTTTTTTCATTAAAAAGGAAATACGTAAAGAATCAAAGTATAATTTAACTTATTTCTGATAGCAGGGAAACCGAGACTTGATTGGACGTGTGGAAAATCGATTAAACACTAGCATCATCCTTTTTCTGTAACAAGAAATCGACCAATTAAAACAAGGCTCAGTTAAAGGAGATAAATTAACAACGAACTGAGAAACTAAACCGGGAAAGTAATGATTAAATAAAGAAACAAATTATGCTATTAAGAAATGCTGGTGAAATTGAACATTGATCAAATCAGAGACGTCTTAGATTAATTTTCAGTAGTAGCAGGGGTCTTTCAATCTGGTTTCCTGTCTAGTTTTTCATTTTGTGATTCCTTGTTTTGCTATTTAGGTGAAAGGCTTTTGTTATTTCCTTTTTGGGCTACTTAAAAAAATTAGATGCTTACTAAAGGGTCAAGATAAATACTAGTAGTTTAAAATGATTCGGATTTTGCACAGTGCACACTGATCAACAAAAAAAAAAAAAAAAAAAAAAAAAAAAAAATACTACTACTACTACTTCTATTTTTTATTTTGATTTTAATTCTTTCCCGGTGTTAGATCTTTTTTACTTTGAAATTTGAATTTTTAAATTCTTTCTCGGTGTTTGATTTCTCTCTCTCTCTCTCTCTCTCTCTCTCTCTCTCTCTCTCTCTCTCTCTCTCTCTCTCTCTCTCTCTCTCTCAACCTTGAGTAATTGAGAAATTATCAGGACATCTAATTATGTGAGAATAGAGGGCTGAAGCGAGATACATTTGTCATTTTGGTGGCTGAAGCCGAGCTATTTCCCTCCAGGCTTAAAATGAACGTTGACATTTAGTAGATTAAATTTACTACAGCCATAATGATGATATTTAGCAAAAGATTATTATCTTCTTCTGACACTTTAAATCAATATCAAAACAAATATATATATATATATATATATATATATATATATATATATATATATATATATATATATATATATATATCACACACACACACACACACACACACACACACACACACACACACTTTTCCTCAGTTTGACCTGGAAATTGTTTGAAATAATACTTTGACAGACCATTTCTTTTAGAATTGCGTGGTAAAAGTCTGCATTTTGAACACGGCTAAATTATTTTTAAAAGATTTAAAGCTTTATTCAAAATGAAAAGTTTATAATGAGAATAAAGCTTAAACTTTAAATATGCGATATTTAAAAAGCTTACGGACAATTAAATAAAAGCTTAAAGCACTAATTTGTTTATTCATAATACAACTACCCTGTTTTAATAAAGAAAGCCACACGAAACTTATGCAGTAAAGGTTTTAGAACAATTCATAGTTTTTTTTATATTTTAATACAGGGAATAAACGGAATCAAGTACAAATAAAACTGATGTCAAGGTTATCACCACTCAGAGGCGGTGTTAAAATAAAATAAATATTCGATAAAACAATAATTTTCACAATAGTAATACATGATTGTCAGTTTGTATTTCTTGATTTATATTGATGTTTCATGCTGCATTTCGCCCCATAGCATCTAGGATAAGTGTTACTTAGAATACCAGGAACTGTCCCATCAGTGAGCCGAAATGCCTACAGCGAAAACCATTAGCCGATGAAAACAGCGTTAGAAAGATTAATACTATCACATGCGCTATGATACTGTCCCATGATAATCTCAACGCAGAGATAATTTTACCCACAAATTAATAAAAACTGATAGTTCTGTTATTCAACACATATATATGAAGTTTTCAAACAAATTAAGTAACGGTACTTCTTTTGTATTTTGTTTTTGTACATCTATTCACAACTCTTCATGAAAAGAATATAACTCTCTGAAATGGCCACATTTATGCATTTTTTAAAATGATTGAACAAAATTGAAGTTGATTTTAATATCTGAAAGGATTTGAGACCTTTTTCTAACTGACGGAACAAGGTTTGTTTTCTTTCAGTTTTGAGTATCTTTGTGCAATTTTTTGTGTGTTTTGAATAGGATACGATTGTACAAGGTCACGTCACGTTTTCATTATATAGGCATGAGTATAAGTTAAAGAACGTACGGAATAAAATGAAATAATGAGTCAAGCTTATAATGTAGGTAAGCAACTTTGAACTGCTCATCAACTTTCAACAGGTCGTTTTGTAAAGTAAACATGTTTGTGGCAAATGTTGTACTTTTCGATTTTAAATAATTAAATATCTGCATATAACATATGCCTAACGTGTATGCTTTATTTGAGGACAAAGTGGTAAACTCTGTTTTTTTTATTGTCACTGGTAATAAGCTGTATTTTTTTTAAAAATCTTTTAAAAATAAAATGTTAAAACATTGATCATTTGACAAAACAATATTTTTAAAAAAATATTCCATTCAGAAAAATAAAAAATAATACTAATATGGCACTGACAACATCGGCTGTTTCACATTGTACAAACTACTTCTTATTTTAATTATAGATGTATTTTGAAAAAAAAATTCAGATACTGAGAAATACCAAAACAACATTTTTACCTGTCAAAAATATCGCTATATAATTTAGTTTATAGTTTCATCACAGGTAAATTGACACTAGTTCATGATTATTTTGAGATCATGAACTGTGTTCCATTGAAAGAAATACATGGGTCTTATTCATTTCAAATGTTTTACAACATTGAAGAAATATCCATTATATTTAATTAATATGAAACAATTTAAATTGCTTTGAGCAAACAGTTTAATATTGAAAAAGGCAAGGTTATCTCGTGCCAATTTTCTAATTCTATTGCCACGTGCAGCCCTTGAGATAGTCAGTCGCGTGTTGGACGTCATCATGCGCACGCCCGTGGGCCATGTCATCTTCTCACTCGTCTGCAAACTTAAACACGTGTTGTAGTGAAACCAAAAAGTAGATTATTGGATGATAAAGATGGTTTAGTGTAATCACAAATATCAGAGGAAATAGATCAGGAAGGAAATTAATGAACTAAATGATGTTAGATGACTAATCGGGTGTTTCCCTTATTTCTCTTTGAAATCAACAATATGTTTGATGCCATTTGTTCCAAAGTAGGACGGTTCCTTTTTTTATTGGGTCGTTAAAAAATAACATGATTATGTAACGAATCAGACATTTTTAATTCGAAATAGAATATTTTATTTTTTTCTAAAATCAACAATTTGTCTGATTGTCATTTGTGTCATAGCAGGAGAGTTTCATTTTTCTTGTCATGATTAGTTTGTTTGAAAAAAACCTGTTATTGAAACAAAGAGATATTTTTTCAGTAAAGTGGAATTTTTAAAATATCTTTTGTAAAAGCATCAATGATGTCTTTGAAAACATCCATCCCGTTATTAGGATTGTCTGTTGTTCTATTCTCTCGATTATGTAACAAAAAGACTTTGAAAGAAAATAATTTTTCGCTTTAAAATGATGATTAACGGTAACCTGAAGTGTCTTTATAAAATTATGAATTCGTTAAATTGACAACAAATAAGAGTCCAAGACAGCGACATTTAACAACACGTGTTAAGTTTAAAGAACAAATATGAACGTAATTAATTATTTAGGTTTTACCTTGTTGTAATGTCATGGTGTATGATCTGTGATAAACTTTATTGACAGTTAAAATGTTTCAATCTCTTAACATTTTGTTAATATTTCTATTTCAATTTGCATTCAATCATAAATTGTTCTAAAAGAAAATGTATAAAATTTTTAAAGGACTTCTGAAATGTTTGATAGGGAAAAAAGACTCATTCTTGCTGATGTTAACGTTCTGCTAATTTTAAAATTTTTGTAAATAAAGTTTTTAAAAATCAGCAAATAAAGATGTTTGATTACTTTATTCTTTTCTTGATAAAAAATAAAATAAAATACTAGCACAGGACACTAACATTAGATCAAATATACCTATTACTGAATGCATTTGAATATAAAAAAAATTGCTGCATTTATCGGAAAAAACTAGTCTGATCCTCCTACTGCACAAAGTCTTAGAACTGTAATCGAATTCTTGTAAGATATTTTTTAAACGTATGTTGAAGTATACATTGTACTTTGTTTCTTGAAAGTGGCCATGATTTCAGGTATTCCGTCATGACCCATTAACTAGCCTCTACGTTCTGTATTTTATCCATTCTTCAACATACATTTTTCTGTGATTAAAATACCCCATAAAACAAAAACAAAATGTAATTATTATACATCATTTTTATGGTTAACAAAACAACGTATTATTGGTTCGCTATTGGGTAAAAAGGCCTTTTTTCAATTCTTTTAATGTGCATATTTAATGACCCCTAAATGTGAAATAGTGGACTGATATTTTGATTATTATTGTAGAAATAGTTGAATCACAGTACTGTTACTGTATTGTCTAGAGATAGTTGTTTTATTATATGTGATCACCCAATGTGTGCTTTATTCTTGTCTTGGGTACTTGTTTTGTATTGTTTAAAACACTGAGATAACAAGTAACTTCATTCGTTTATAAGTAATATACAAGATATACTGAGCATCACTGTCATATGTTCACCTTATTTTGTTTTTAAATAATGCATGAAAAAGTTGTTGTCCTACTTCTGAATGCAATAATTCAAAAAATAATCAAATGTTCAAGTATTGAGTGATTAATACTTCATTTTATCATGACCTTGGTGTTTCTTTTAATAATATTAATATTGACAAGCATGTGAACACGGAGCATGTAACAATATACCCAGTAACTTCAATACTTATCTATAATCACAGTGTTTACATATAAAGTAAATGGGGTTCTGACCGGATTTCAATATCATATATATATATATATATATATATATATATATATATATATATATATATATATATATATATATATATATATATATATATATTGAATTATATGTTAGAAGTGTCACCGATGTAAATATTCAATTTTCAACAGGAAATATTAATATTTAGATTCGATTTTCTCAATAACTCCTTCAACACGGTCGTATAAAGCACGCTATTTACAAATATACCAGGTACACAAATTTTTAACTGGATTTTAATTTTAGAAGAATATATATATTGAATTATATGTAAAAAGTGTCAACGATGTAAATACTTCGAAGGAAATATTAAGATTCGATTTTCTTTCTTTTTGTACTCCGTTACATGTTTACTTTCTGTTTGTTTTATTTACTTTAGAAATATACTATAAAGATTGAAAATTAAACAATTCTGATACCTAATCAATGTATGTTTTCATGTGCCTCTACACGTCGGCTTCAATGATCAATCCTCTAATCGATAACATTGTCCTGTTTATTGAGAACTTTTTAGGGTAACCTATTTTAAGTGTTTAATTTTGTGTGTGTGTGTGTGTGTGTGTTTCTCTCTCTCTCTCTCTCTCTCTCTCTCACACACACACACACACACACACACACGGTTAATAAAACAAAAAATCTTACATGCGCTTGTCACACACACACACACACACACACACACACACACACACACACACACACATATATATATTCTTACTCTTGTCCATATTTGAACATTCTAGAAGATAAACTTTCAAAGGAGTAATTTGTGACATCTCTCCAATTTACAAACAAAACATCAAATAACGGCAGAAATAATTGAGCTATTGACATGAAGTAATATCATTCTCCAATTGTAGTTAATCTGGCGATAAAACCACAGGAAGTTTGGAAATGATTTAAACAATAGTAATTTGTCTGAGAGAGTGTTTTCTAACATCTCCGGATTCTTGAAGTGTTCCCTACTGTGTTTTGTTCATTGAGGGATTGGATGTCATTTAAACTTTTCTTACTTGCACGTTGACATTGTAATGAGAACAGATTATAAACATGGAAAACAAGGATTTTGAAAATCTCTAAAGGCTTTGCTAATAAGTGTTTTAAATTGCTTGGTTTTAAAGCAAATTAGTTTTTTTTTTAAAACTGTATTGTCATTTTAAAACAGAATATTTAATATAAATAAATAAATATTTTCAAATAATAAAAGTTTTAAATAAATACAAAATAAATAAACAATAAATAAATAAATAATTTAGATAAATAAATTAAATGATTAATATTTTAGATAAATTAATTAACTAATTAATATTTTAGATCAATAAATTAACTAATTTATATTTTAGATAAATAAATATATATATATAAATTAAAAAAAATGAAAACTATGTTTTATACAAGTTAGTAGTTAGTGGGTAGTATTTGATGTTGACTGATAGTGACATGTGGTCTATATAGCCACTATTTGAATAAGCATAAAAGATGTTTTTAACAAATTTAAATTCAAAATAATTTTAAATTTAAAAATATTCACTATTAGAATTGAAAAATGTCTTTAAGGTTGCAATATGTTAAACCGGGAAGGAAAACCAATAACTTTTAAAATAAACAATTTTATTTAACAATAACAATTTAAAGGTATTTAAATCATTCAGTCATATCTAATTATGAAAATTTTCGATTGGAATACATTACGTTCTTTTAAAGGAAGTGTCTCCATACAATTTCCTTATTCGTATTCATTGACAAAATGTTGTTCATCCCGAAACCGCAATTAGCTTGAGAGATGTTAAGTGAATTAAAATGATCAAACAATGGCAACGTGCAGCAGTATTGTAGCAGATATCAACATCCATAATGTCAGTCCTTTAATAAATGAGCGAATACTAATGTCAAATTCCTCTCAACATCGATAATGTTACAAGTTACTAACATTAATCAAACAAAAAATCTACACAAATAATTTGTCTATAATAGAAGTGATCTTAAGAGAGCATGCGCTACTTCTGATGAATTAAAGACCACGTGACGAGCGCGCGGAGAACAGGTGCTGTAGAATTCAATGTACTCTATTAGGAACTAATATCCATTTCTTTTGCTGCCGAAAGGCAGTTTGAGGTCTCGTTTGCTAACTTCCAGGAAGTGAGTTAATATTCCGACACAGAAAGAACATAAGGGGCCTTTGGCCGCTTCAGTTCACTTTAATTCCAATAAGTGCCAAATGATGCTGAATGGAAAAACAGGAATGGGACTTAACCCTGGACATGTATCAGGCAGATACACCCCTCCTTACCGCTCCCCCGAGCGCGTGCGTTGTATGACAGCCAGTACGGTACGTGTGACAGAATCTGTCAATAGTTCAAACTGACTTGGTATTCAATCACCGTTATTAGCTATTCAGTGTAGTCGATCAGCGCAAAGTAATTCATTATTTGCCATGTTTCATATTTTATGAACTTAGTTTTATCTTCTCACTTTGAATATGCCATGTGTATATTAACTACTTTACCTGACTGGTGTCAATGACAAGTGATGAAATGTGTTATTTAAACACTTATACGATTTATTTTGGATATACTTAATGTGTTTATTTTGGCATTTAATTACTCATTGCTGGACTAATGTATATTTAAATATTTTATTTATTTCAGGGAAACTTTTTCGATGATGGTTTGTTGGCAAGAGCAGAAGTTTTGGCGGCTGTTGATATTTCTAAGCAGACTTCACAGCATGTGATGAAACATGATGGACACATATATGGTCATACGGCCGAAATCGGTGGACAAAATGCTACCCCTTCAAGACCACAGATGCCAATGCATTCGCATTCTGTCTTTGGACCAACGGATTCGATGCTTGACCAGTTGGGAAATCAAAGTATGTCTTTGGCTGGCATGGATCACCATAATAATGGTGTAAGTTCACATAACCACCACCAAATGTATCCCCCGATATACTCACACCCAGGGCCCATGGGAGGGCACCATGGATTTACACCGCACCACCCAGTTCATCATACTATGCATGATACCGAATGTGACCCTAGAGAATTGGAATTATTTGCTGAGAGATTTAAGCAAAGGAGAATTAAATTGGGCGTAACACAGGCGGACGTTGGAGGTGCTTTAGCAAATCTTAAACTTCCTGGAGTTGGTTCGTTAAGCCAGAGTACTATTTGCAGATTTGAATCATTAACTCTCAGTCATAATAATATGATTGCGTTAAAACCTATTTTACAAGCGTGGCTAGAAGAAGCTGAAAAAGCTGCACGTGAAAAAAAGGAAGCGGAAGCAAATGGACTATCAAGGGAAGAAAAGAAACGAAAACGAACTTCAATTGCTGCACCTGAAAAACGTTCTTTAGAAGCTTATTTTGCTGTTCAGCCTCGACCCTCTGGAGAAAAAATTGCTCAGATAGCTGAAAAATTAGACTTAAAGAAAAATGTTGTTCGGGTTTGGTTCTGTAATCAGAGACAAAAACAAAAACGAATGAAATTTTCAGCGGTTACGGCACATTGAACTAGAATAATTGGTTTCCGATTGTTTACAGAATATTCTCATGCATAGTTTCATTGCTAAATGAGAAAAGAATTTTTTAAAGAAAAATACGAATTGAAAGGAATCGTAGCTACTTAATGTGCAATGTGTAACATACCTCAATCATATACGTTTTAATAAGAACATGTGCAGATTCTCCCACCGAAAGAAATGGATTTATTGAGATATTCGATTTTGTATACAAACTTATTTTATTTTCCAAATACTGTAAGTACACTATTAAGTCATATGTTCATTCGTAAATCGTTATATTTGAAATTTTGTCGGTATTTTTTGTTTTGTCACAAGAAAAATTTGAAACGTGTAATTTATTATTATTATTTACATTACTTATTTTGTAAATAGTTATAATTTATTTATTATTGCAAAATTGAACACACTGTGTTTTGTAAATATTGAGTTTTATCATAAAAAACTTCTAAATGTCCCATGGTTTTTTATATATATGGAATTGTTATAAATTAATTATAAACAGGGTTTAAATGTTTGATTTACAACGGCTCTTTTAAGTTTTGAGTTCATCTGTGCTGCTTATTTAAACGCACTTGAATAGTTTTAATGCTATTTGATAAATGTAAAATATGATTATTATTTGCTGTTTTTATTGTGTTTTTAAGTATGCAAAATTTTATTTTTTTTTAATTTTACAAATATGGACGGGTTGCTTTAAGAAAAAGAATATTGCATATTAAACATTCATGCTTATTCGTTATATCGTAAAATATTAGCGGAATGTTTATTTTTTAACCATGCGAATTGTCAAAATTGGAAAATCTTGGTATCTCGATTTTTGCAAATAAAATAGAATTTTTAGAAATAAAATTACTAGGTAAATAATTGAGTCTGAAATATCATATTTCATTAATTGCAATATTTTAAGAGAAAATTCCATTAAAGGCGCTTTTTAATCTTATAATCTTGAGAAATCATTTGAAATTTGCCTCTGTAATCGATATTAGAAACCATAATTTGATGATAATGATCCAATAACCGTACTCTTCTTTACAAGAATAATGTAATTGCTTTCATAAAGAGTGAATATAAATTGTCAATTTTAAATAGAGAGTTGCTGAGAGTCAATTGTTGGTATTGGTGATAAAAGTAACATTATGCCTTTAGCCCCTCCAGCAACCATTCTCCGTTCACATTAACATGTATAACAACACCTGCTCTGTTTTCAGATTATATTTGTTTAACATCTCAATTTCAATGTTCCCACAACTTAGATTGCTCATTCCGTAATTTAAAATTACATTAAATGTTTTGTTTGTTTCTGTTTTCTAATATATTCTGCTCATTGTGTTTTGCGAATTTTTCTATCATTCCTGATATTTTGTTTTAAATATCTAGTCGTTTTGTAACTTCTTGTGTTTTATTTATTTATTTATTTATATATTTACTTATTTATATTTTCTATGTATAATATCTAATTTAAAACTATTGTCTATTGATAAACACATATTTATTGTTGAAATTGTTTACATTTTTTATTTTGTTTATTCATAATAAAAGAATAATAAAAAGCTTTTTAATAAAAAAAATGTTTCGTTATGTTTTCACTTGTGACATAATATACTGCAGAAGTATTGTGTAGTATTTTCGTGTAAATTTTAATTGAAATGTGCAGAAAACTATTACCTGAGTAAAAAAATTTTTAAAAGTTTTTGCTATTTATTTTTGGTATCATATCGTTTTCTTTCAAGTTATCATAATGCGATACATAACATAAGGTGTCTTATGTATATCTTTCAAGCCTATCATTATTATTATTTTTATTATTACAAAAATGCAAACGTAAATACCATAATATCTGCACATAATGACAATTATTTTGTCACGTATAAAATGTTGAATTTTTTACAAAAAGAAATATATAAAATTTTGAACATGACAAAATTTTGAAAATTTCTTTTCATAAAAATTTAAAATTTTGCACATGACAATTTGCATGAACATGATTTATTCATAGATAAATATTACAAAGAGAGTCTTATTTATCATTGAGCTACCAGTCAACATTGAAGCATATGTTACATATTTAAAGTTTATACTATCTAAACAGATTTCCCTTGAACAGTGCTGTTATATACCATTTTTTAAATGTATTGAATGGTAAAATTCCAAAAAAAAGGTTTTTGACAGTACTACTACTGTCACAGTTATTGCGACGGAAAACTATCATTACGTGTATTTCTTGAATCATGCATCACGAGCATCATAATTAATCTCTGGAAAAAGAGGTACGTTATAACTGGTCTCGCATATAGGAATTCTTTTATGTTGATTTTTTAAAGAATTTTTTTAGCGCGTGTTCTTAACAAGTTTGCATGTTTAGTGACCTTACAGCTGGTTTTATAGTCATATAGTACTTATTGATAAAACCCTTTTCATAACCTTTCCAATGCAACACATATATTTATAAAGTACCTGTTCAGCACAATGTTTAACTGACGACTTAATTGTTTAATGTGGCATCGGATTTAGCTTCAGCAAACTTTTCTGACTAGTGAATCCAACGAGGTTGAAGGATATAGGCCACCGCAGCTACCAGCAAAGTTTCCTTCAATACTACACAATTACCTTTCAATTCAAACAGGGAGAGGTGTTTTCATTTGTTCTTCTAATGTTTAATAACTGTTAACCTGTACCACAATTACAAATATATAGATAGGTTTTGTTACTACTGCCCATATAACATGTTGTTTCCATTCTTATTTTAACTTTTAAAAATTATTTTTATTTAATCAAATTAAATTATTTTAAAACCAAAAATCTGGTGCCTTTTGCGAGCAATAAGAAGTAAAGTAGGCGCCAGGCCAAGTGTGAACATTCTTATGTATGTTGAAAGTCTAGAATTTGTGACGACGTTTCTGAAGTGTGAAATTTATAAAAGGAATTAATTTTAAGATTTTGTAAAAATGTGTTGGAAACAGACGTTTAGAGAAATGAAAATAAAATGAATAAAGTGTATTATCTCGCACTAACCAGAGCCATTAAGAGACGAACGGCTATTTAAGTATCAGAACACTACAGTGAGAACAGTTAAAATACGAATAACAGGGACACCCATGCTATTACAACCTATTGTAAAACTGCTGAAATAAGACTAACGTCAGTCTCGGTGTCCAGTGATATGGTTAAAGTTTGCAACTTTCTCGCGTGTTTTGCTAGTATTTTGTTTAAAACTTCAAATGTTACTGTTATAAACGATAGGGCCAATAAATATGCCTCAACATTATGGTATGGATACTGTCAATCAGAATTAAAACGAGAAATCAGTGGAGTTTCGATATATGGTTGCCATGTCGTGCACGTGTTATTGTTTACATTGCCTTTCGCAAAGGTAAGGCAACGACGGGGACGACTGAAGCGAAACTTAAACTCGGCTAAGGTAAAAATGCGTTCAAATTCAACGTAATTAAAACCTCATCTAATTTAAAATATGCTTAAATAAAAAAAAAAATAATCAAATGTAAACTTATTCAGTACTTGGATTTTTCCTGCTACGGTAATAATGAATTTTGGTCATTCTGATAATTTTAAAACAAATTTACACTAGTCACTAAATTTTATACTTACTTTTTGGTTAATTGAAAGCACATAACAAACGGTCAAAATTAAATATTGTACAAGAAAGCTTAAAAACGTGTATAATTAACTTTTTTGCTACAATACAGTTGTCATATGAATTTTGAATATTTTATTTTTCGTATGAGATATTTCGAATATTTTATTTTATAAAAATTCAAAATTTCGCACTTGACACTGCTTTATATGTTAGACCAGGAATCATCTAGTACATTGATATTTGATACCTTCACGCTTATTTACTACACAGTAACAGACTAAATGAACACCATCAATCGAGATGTAGCAAGATGTTAAGCTTTTAGTTAACAGTGTCTTTAGGTCTTGTCAATAATTTTAAGAGCAAATTATTTACAAAAAAAAAAAAAAAAAAAAAAAAAAAAAAAAAAAAAAATAATAATAATAATAATAATAATAATAATAATTATAATAATAATAATAATAATAATAATAATAATAATAATAATAATAATAATAATAATTAAGAAACAAACATTTTTTTGGTGTTACTAAACCAACCATTTAATCAACTCATCTGTTTTGGATGTTTACATTTTGAGCCAACTTAGAGTATTGGCACATGATTTGAAAACGCATAAAATTATACACATACATAAGCAGTGTCCTTTATAGGAGGTGTTACTGTAATAATAAAAAAGATATACTAGCTAAAACGATACAATTATAAAACTTAAGTATGTGGAGCTTTTTGTTAGAAAACGTAAATCTTATCTGTAAAACCATAATGCTAATATTAAAATATTGATATAATCTGTATGTTATTGTAGTTAATAAGTGACCATATGTTCACACGATCGAACAAAAAATATTTAATTGCAAATTAATTTGATTGAACAAAAATTATACACGTAGTTGGTTTTGATTTAAAAAAAAAAAAAAAAAAACTTGATCTGAATCAAGCGTGTCGATAATGGTCGCAATTTGGGAATGCGTGAACAAGTAAAAAATTTAAGCCCTATCATTAAAAGACAAATTTAATTTTTAAATGCAAATTGCAAGTCTGAAACATACCATATGTGATGTGTTGTTTTATTTCATATGTAGGTTTCATGTTTGTAAGCATTAACATGATACGGGATATTACACTTTTCTGCTTTTCACTAATTGTTAGAATTGTATAATGATAAAATGGACCTTCTCTACCAAATGGAACATATTTTAATTATTAAATAATAGAATTTAAGTATTAATTTGAACTTTTTTCTGTATACTGGCATTTTTCTAAATAATAAATCAACGATTATGAAATATTAATCATTGTTAAGATATAAAACATTAGAAATTAAAATATCACGTCAAAGCCTTATTATCTTAATTTAGTAAAATCTTTTCGCGACATATGATTTTATAAACTATGAAAATTATAAGTATTCAACACGTGACACATGAAAACCCTATTGGATGGAGTTCTATTTGACCTCCAAGTTGCCGTTGGTAAAAAACACGTTTACAACCTACTAACGGCAAATAGCGGCACATCTCTCTCGCTCTCTCTCTATGCTTTCGTTTATTGTTTTTTTTTAAACTGAATAAAACCTTGTCGCATATTCCAACAAAGGTTTTTACATGCTGAAGACAGTGACTAATAAACAGGTTGCTTTTATTGTCGCATCAGCGATTTTTAAAGCTAATTGCGACGAGGGCAAGTTTATAAATCTTTTAGGATTAATCTTTTAACTAGTTAATCTATGTGTGAGGTGTTTTAGTGTGTACATGGTTTGCCCTGTTCTAGCGCGCAGTCAGTGCCTTTTTGTTTGTTAAAGTGCTGGCTCGCTGAGTCAATATCCTGCATACAGGATAAATTTATGCAACATCACTTCTTAATTCACATTATTCTGTTACCGGGTGAACCAGTCGATAATCTGTCCTCCCTAATTCCGAACACCAGGTGAAGAAACAGTATCTTAAATTCAAAAGTTTAATGAATGCAGGGTTCAAATTCCGCTCTCGAGACGGACGGTTTAAAACTGAGCCACCGAGGCGGCCATCGACAAAAGGAAATTATTCCTTTTATTCTTTGCATAGCATATGACAAATAAAACCTTAAAAGTAAAACCAAATTGATGTTCAATTCAATAGCAGTGAAAAATTCTCCATATTAATAATCTATTTTCCACAAAGTCTAGTGATCTAATAATGTTATTGATATGAACTTTAGTAAGGATTAACAAGAGAAACTACAATCATCTCCATATGACCTTTAAATGCCAAATACATGCATTGTCTGACACAAACAAAGAAAAGCTTTTACAGCAACCATTTTTAAAAATATATTATTCTACAGATATTCTTTGTATGTAAATGAATCGGAACAGTACCATTTTTTCATATGGCAGTTATTCCAAAATATAAAATTCATCTTAGTAAAATATTTTGTGTACTATATATCTTTAAAGCGTGACAACTTTTGCTTTAACGTGCACACTTATAGTCTGTACGGGATGCAGTGCTGCAAAAGGTAGTAGTCGATGGACATAAACGAACATCTTAAAATATGTGCAATTTTAAGTTTAATGTTTGACCCTTTTATTGTAAAATACATATTTTCTGAAAGGGATAAATAACCCTACATATAATATGTCATGTGACCTTTAATAAATTGTCCAGAAAAGTGGACAAATGACCTTTTTTATAAAACACAAAATGTTGGGGACGTAAGATTGAAGTGACTTTATTGAAGAGGACGTAGAAGTACAGTTTTCTTTTTAAATCAACTTATAATTTATAAAATTTATAAAATTGAAACGTCTACCGGAAAATTGAATTTATACGTATGAAAGCAAATTTAAGGCAAGTTAAAGAAAGTAAAACTTTGACTCGGCAATTATCTTTTAATTAAAAGAGCATATACTGTCTGGAAAAGGAATAAATTGTTTTATATATAAAGTAATTGTACAAGCACTTTTAAAGCAACCAAGACAACACAGTTTAAACCCAAAGTGATCTTAAAATTTAAGAGGACTATTATAGAGTGCTTGAAAACTACAAAACATGTCAATTAGAGCTAATTCATCTTATAATTATTGACATTAACAACAGCTAGATGAAGCATGGTATGTTTGATCTGGGAGTTCAGTACTCTTAACACTAAGCTTTATGCATCAGGAGAAATGTCAAGTTACATCGATTGGTTTCCATTGATGTTGTTACAATATAATTGTCATGTTAGCGATCAAGTGATAAGCTACATATGTTTTAACTTCTGTTAATTATGATTAATGTTAACACGCATGATACGGACTAAAATACGTACTGTGGTGTAAATAAAGATATTTAGGGGTTGTGTTTTGAACAACAATTTGGGTAAACATCAAAAAGAATAAAGGGATCTTGGCTTGAAGTACAGGTTGTAATGCACATCCAAAGTGATAAAGGGATTTTGGCTTGAAGTACAGGTTGTAATGCACATCCAAAGTGATAAAGGGATCTTGGCTTGAAGTACAGGTTGTAATGCACATCCAAAGTGATAAAGGGATCTTGGCTTGAAGTAAAGGTTGTAATGCACATCCAAAGTGATAAAGGGATCTTGGCTTGAAGTACAGGTTGTAATGCACATCCAAAGTGATAAAGGGATCTTGGCTTGAAGTACAGGTTGTAATGCACATCCAAAATGATAAAGGGATCTTGGCTTGAAGTACAGGTTGTAATGCACATCCAAAGTGATAAAGGGATCTTGGCTTGAAGTACAGGTTGTAATGCACATCCAAAGTGATAAAGGGATCTTGGCTTGAAGTACAGGTTGTAATGCATATCCAAAGTGATAAAGGGATCTTGGCTTGAAGTACAGGTTGTAATGCACATCCAAAGTGATAAAGGGATCTTGGCTTGAAGAACAGGTTGTAATGCACATCCAAAGTGATAAAGGGATCTTGGCTTGAAGTACAAATTTTGATGATCATTCAAAATAATTAGATGGTCTTGGTTAGAAGTAAATAATCTGGCTTTACCCCCATCCCCTTATTCACTTCGGACGGACATCAGGCCCAAGGTTCACTATCATTCACTCAATTGAGTGTACACTCAACTTAAAATATTCCAATTTTTTCTCCCGTCAATCTTTTAAAAATGTTAGGTTTTACGACACAATGTTTTATTATGTTGAACAACCCTTCATTAAACATTTTGAATATAACATTAGATTATTAAATTTTAATCTTAAAAATTGACAATGAAATAATCCCTAATTTGAATTGAGTGTACACTTAATTAAATGAATAATTGTGAACCTGGGGGCCTGATGTGAATAAGGGTCTGGGGGGTAGGGGAGGGGGCTGGTTTGAAGTACTGATTTTAATGTCCATCCAAAGTGATTAGAGAACACTGGTTTAAAGTACAGATTTGTGATGTTCACTTACAATTACTTGCGGTCATAGTTTAAATAACAAATTGTGACGATCGCCTTAAGTACTAGTATTAGTTTACAGGTTTATGAAGTCATACTCGATCCTAGTTTGATGCAGAATGTTGTTTAATCTAAAGGGTTAAGGAATCCTTCTTAAAAAGATTTTGATTTACCTCTAAAGAGACAATGTGGCCCAATTTGATGTATAGATTGTGATGTACATCCAAAGGAATGAAAAGATTCTGGTTTAAAGTACATGTTGTAATGATGAATTTGGATGATCTTGTTTTTTTTTTTTTTTTTTTTCATACAAATATTTTTATTATTTATTTTATATTTTGTCTCTAAATCCTTGTTATAAAGCCACGTGAAAATCATTATACACAAGTACAACATCATTGGTATTCCAAATTATTAGTGTAACGGGAAATAACGTAATCTTTTGTGTAGTGTGTCGTTTGTGTATTGCCAACGCATTTAAACGTTTTTTGTATAGTTAGAAATAAATCCATTACAAAGACGACATTTTTTGGAAAATACAATAAAAGAATCATATATCCATGTTCATAAAATAATGAATTAATTCAACACATTAATATAAATAATTGTTCATGCAACTCACTTAAAGTTTGGGGCACCAAAATTAGCCAAACGCATTTATAAATTCAACATTTCACAGATACGTGTATAGTTCTTTTTGTTGTTTTAAACGGCTTGTTTGCTTATAAAAATTATATATCGCTTGGTTTTGAATTAAAGAAATATTTTTAAAGACTAACGACAAGAAATACTTGTTGATGATGACAGGCATCTGATCTACCAAATCAAACACAAACGAATCGCTTCATATTCTATATTCTTGAGAATGTCTTAGTAATGCCCTAATTAAAAGCTGAACCATATATTCCCAAGAAACACCTATCCCCGCACACTCTCAAAATAAAAAGTGTGTAATCAACTGCTTAATTGTTAATTTTGTATATATGTGCATTTTTCTGAAATCAGTTTTCCGGACAATTCGTTTTCTTAAAACTAATGTCATTGTAATTAATTATGTAACTCTTAACATTGAACTTATGAAAACGTATTTATTATTGTTTTGTAAAATAAGTCATTTGTAGGTACAAAATCGCTATTCAAATACATGTATATAATTTATACAACTGAATACATTTCTCAAACTAGTGTCACAGAGAGCAATATCTCTGTTATAGTTTCAGCAAATCTTCCCATTGCTTAATGTTTAAAAGTATCAAAAATGAGTGCAGGCCTTTTGTATTTCTCTTCAGTGAAATCTATTAAGCAATTTTAGCAGTTGATTTTGATAAAAGTTTATTTCAAGATATAATCTCCTGATAGTTCAAACTTTATTTGTTCGATTTGTATTTTATTGTTGTTGGCTGTTGTAATAATTGTGGTTATGATATGTGAAATGGCTGAAGAATTTTTTTTATCAAGTTTACACGGTTGGGTCTGTTAGCAGTTTGCATAGTAGCTGATGCATTCAAATGGTTTATTTACACAGGCTAATCCGAGAAATAAGGGTATCAATGGGTTTAAATCCGTTTTCATCTCCCTATTTTATTTTTTAAAAAGACGTGTCTGCCATTTGTTTAGCGTATCAGATAGATTGTTATCAAATGCATCAAGCGGAAACAGTCTTTGTTATTTTAAAAACTCGACATTTGTAAAACGAGGAAAATCTAGTTCAATAGATTTGCGAACTACAAAACAAACATCCTATTGATCTTTTTAAGGCATATGGTTGATTGGTCAACTTTAACGGATCGCGTGCTGCTCGTGTGTTGCTCGCGTGCCACCTTTTCTTATTCCTTTCGAATTAGCCCCTATTAAATTAACATTAAATATAACTGTACTTATTTCCATGTTTTAAAGTAACCACGATGATAAAAATGGACATTTTTCGATAATTTATATTTTTCGTCTGTTTAGTTCTCAAGTTCATTATTCTGATAATGCTATTGGTTTAGCAGACGACAATTAAATAATGCAACAGTTATATGATCTTTTAAAAGCAAATTTAAAAGGAAATATGAAATAAATCAACTGTTTAAATAAATCACCAGAGACTAATGTTTACAAGAAATAAAAAATATTTAAATTTTAAATTGTTTATTCAACTGTACATTTTCACTTTTTAAAGAAATATTTTAATATGATTATACAATGATATTATTATTAAAACTGAAAGTAATAGACTCATTTCAGTTTTATTCTTTATAAAAAGACACACTCAGAAATATTTTGCTGGATTAGTTATAATAATAATGTCATGTGCTGATTTGGAATTTCTATTAAAATCATACATTCAAAATTAGCTGTCATGTGCTGATTTTGAATGCTGATTCTATTCATTTTAATAGAAATTCAAAATCAGCACATAATAATAATAATAATAATAATAAATAATAATAATAACAATAATAACCATAATAATATTGATAATAAAATATAATAATAATAATAATAATAATAACAACAACAACAACAAAAACAACAACAACAACAACAATAATAATAATAATAATAATAATAATAATAATAATGGAGGTGGTATGATTAAATGGCTGTAATTATAAATTTAAATCTATTCTTGTGTCTGATACTTGAAAAGACACACTTAAATCAAAATAAATTAAAGAAAATCAAATTAAAATTAAATTGTTTATTGTAGAAAATATACATAAAACGAAAACAAAAATTGTGGATGAAAAGGCATTTACATCAGGAATATTCGAAATGGGATGAATGAAAGATACAAGTATTATTAAACCATAACATGTATATAAATACAGCCGTGATCTACAGTCCCGTACTATAGGAGAAAAGCACACCCATTATTTTTATAGGAGAAACATGTGAAAAATAATACTGAAAATAAAAGTAGGGGAAACAATTTCTGAAATCTACAAGTCTGTAGTTAAGAAAAGCACATAATCAAAATCTATACTTGAGAAATGATACATTAAAAAGATATTAAAAATGGATCAATTTAATGTCAGAAATTTGCAGTTCCGTACATACTTCAGATATAAAGATAAAAGAAAAGAAACAACAGTAATAAATTAAAATCATCAAATGTCTTCAAATACGTCCGCTTATATAAGGCAGTTTCACCTTTGTGTTAATTTGTCTAACCTGTAATTAAGAATAAATTAAAATCAATATAAACGACCTAGCCTATGACTCAGTCAATATAACGTTTAAAGAATCGGATGTCTCAGAAGGAGTTTGCTTTGTTGTGTTACACGATAAATTGTGTATCTTTCACATTTATATTGATCCACTTCACCTTAACTGTCACCTGTTGTGGGGCCATTGTAAGGGAATAATAGTTAAAATTTAATAAATAGGTATGAAACGAATTTTAATGAAGCGAATAATATAAATCATATTGAAAACAATTATATTATTAAAGTTTGGTAAAATTTAATAAATATAAAGTCAAAAATTAAAAAGAAACATTAATGAAATGTTTTTTGAAAGAAAATGATCATGTTTAAATTTAAATTTAAAGTTTGATTGTTTAAGTTACACCTTAAAGTAGCATAAAACCCTTTCAAAAATTAGACGGAAGTTCCCTTTCGAATCAACGTAAAGCTATCTTTTATACGATATTGATCATTTACCTGTCTAATATGTTGCTGTTAGATGACCTTATTACAAGTTTAAAAAACATCGTACGAACTAGTAATGTCTTAACAAGATAATGCAATAAAATATAAACAAAGATTCAATAAACAGAAACATTTATCTTTAACTGGTTAAGTGCGTTCAATTGACAAGTCAAATATTTTTGCATACATATATCGAAATTTTGTAAATTCAATGAAGAAAAATCTGAAAATGAATAGATTTCTGTCATACTGGAAAACATTGTTTTAAAATTACCTGTTTTATTATATTTAAATTTTCGAATTTGTGTGTATCAACCATGTTTGATCAAATGGGTCCCTATGTTGGTTGTTAATGACGCTCCACGTTTTGAGTTTAATTTGTTCTTTCTCATTCAACTGGCTTTTAAATCAAAATGCATTTAATTGATACTTGTGTATATCACAATAAATTCTTAAACAAAATACAAAGAATTTGCCTTTGTGATATATGCTTAAAACATTATACAGATTTTGCAAGCTCTTTTATTTTTATTTTAGGTTCGTTAGAATTCACTCAAAAGTACTTAAACCACACCACAACATTTGATTTAAATATGTCTGATGGCGTTTCAAAATGAATTAATCTTGCGTGTTTGCGATTGCTTTCTCTGTAAATTAAGTTTCCTTTTTTAATACATTTTATGGATTTGTCCTTTTTTTTGTTTCTCAGATTATTTCAATTTTATCTTCTACAAAACAATTAAACCAGTGTATAGCGATTATTTACAATGATAATTATAGTTGAAAAAAGTTTGTTTTTATCACACAGAACTATATTGTAAAAATGATGTAGAAAATGTTCTAGAAATACTGACTGTTATTGCAATTGTCTTATAAAATTTAGCTTTTTATTAAATAGTACATAAAGTACAGTTTTTTGTGTAAAGAAAGATTTTTAGAAAAGGGAAAACATGACGAAATTTAACTTCGTCTGTCTGGTCTTAACATACTATTGTATATACATCATTTAGACAATCTTTTTCTCTGTAAGGATTTGTTCAAAGTGACAGTTACGATATGAATTGGATGCTTTTTTTTTCAATGTGTTTCTAAATTTGAAACGATGTCGCATAAAGAAAAATAAATTTTACACAAAATCGTATTGATTCAGAAATATTCATAATAATTCTATTTTATGTCAATGAATTTCATTATGAGTATGGCTTTGGACTATAAATGCGAAAAGGCAGAATGGAGCGAATTAGATACAATGAATAGGGATTTTTTTTGTATTTTATCAGTATAGAAAGAACACAGATAATAGTTGAATGATATATTAATGATAAGTAATTGTCACATATTTAGAAAAATAAAAAGACAGAAAGAAAGTGATCAACTACCCTATAAAAACTTATTCTTTTTTCGGCATGGGCGTATACTTATCGCAGAAAAATTACATTGATAAAAAATACTCCATTGTTAAGGGTTAACTTCAGTGATAATATTTTATGACAATTTATTTCTATGAGGGTTATTAAAAACAAAAAGATTTCTTCCAAACCGAGCTCCCTCCTAGCATTTGTTGACGTACAGCCAATACATAATATCGCGATTAATGTTTAGCTTTTGAACACTAGAAGGGCAATTGAAAACAAGATTTTAGGTCTGTATTTGAGAGATCATCTTACACGCCAGACAACGAGAACAATGGATTATTTTGTAATTACCCGTATAAATTGTTAAGGGCTTGTTATGTTATATCAATTGCATTAATTGTATCCTTTGGTTAGACACGTGATCTAACGGCGGCCATTATTGTCAGGTACTACAATTGAAGTGTCATTTGACCTTATATTGACATGTGACTTCGTAATCACGTGATTAAAACGTCAATAGTGCTAGACACTTCATCCATCACTTTTTCGTTTTTCATTGTGTAATAATTATTTTTAATTAAGGACGTACATGTCAACATGCTGTAAGTCTTATCAGCAACATACAATATGACTCTATAAATATGGTTTTTATTTCTAAGTCATTCAACTTACGTCAAACATGATTGAGTTTGCCTTTTGCCAAAACAATATAAAAAGCTTGTTTCTCCTATATACAATATCCCGGTTCCAGCGTCCTATCAAGGGATATTTCCTACATAACCTAAGGGACTGTATTCATGTCTGACATTTATGATCAAATGTGTTCTTAATTTGTAATTAAATTTTTTAATTTTGATTTTGAAGAAGTCATTGTAAATCGTCATAAACGTACGGACTTACTTTACTTGTCATTAGTAATTAGTTTAGACGCTTCGAAAACCTGGGTTTAAATCCAACTCGGGGACAAAACTTGTGCTACAAAATTGGTATTGTTGACGGTCAGTGGTTTTTATCAGGCACTCCAGTTTTCCAAATGTTTTAGAACCAACTACCTTGACTGGGGCATCAAACAACACTTTATCCTTACCGACTGATTGAAGTATAGGTTACATGTCAATTTTTGTTAATTAAGTTAACTTGTTTAATTATTGCTTTCATAGAATACATTCTAAGCATTTCACAATACTTGAGTGACAATTTCAAACCAGCACAATGCTGATTCATCATACGTTTGTGATCATTCCAAATATCTCTAATGCTTTATCACAGCATAGAGGATCCATTGATCGTACCAAAGATTTTGACACATAAATTATTGATAATATCTATAAGTTATACCAAAAGACATAGGACACGTGCACATCTTCATTATTTTCCCTCTACTTCTGTTCTGACAGGATTAGATAACTAGAGGCCTCACAAGTACTAAATGCACCAAGATGACCTTTATAGTTTCAACCCATCATTGGTATCACTCGTACACTAATACACAGAACATAATTCCGATCTCCGTCTATTGGTCCGTCCTGGAGGATTTAGAACCCGAACGAACATCACCAAGTAGGTCTTTACGTAACTTATTCATCATTAGTATAAGTATCATATGATCTGTAAGTTGTATACAATAACGGAGAACATATTTTCTATGTGGTTCTGACAGGTTTATATATGTCCAATAAATTTACTGATTACATCTGTAGATCATCATTAAACTAACTACAAAATTTCATGTTCTGACAAAACATGTCAATACAAAAATCTTCGAGATTGTTTATGGCGTCAGTCTATAAAAGGGACATTCCACACACACCACAAATGGATCTAAGTTGATTAATTGAGATTACCTCTCAAGAAATCATATCTGTATTAAGGGATTAAAACATATGTTATCTTATTAGTTTGAGAGTCAAAAGGCTCATTCAAAGCGATTTATTGACTATCACACGCGTTACAGTACTCTTTTGGGAATTAATCATGCGCGTGTTATTCTTGCCATTAATGCAAACATTCAAAGTCATAACATCGTGTTGGTGCGAACATGTTTCAGCTTTGTCATGAATTCCAACAACATTGTTTTTTTACGTTTCTTCATAAAATCGTGAATTATCAACAGCGAAACATTTCTTAATTATAATGTACAGCAAATACTTTTGCATGCACGCGGTTCCATTTAAGATTTATGTTATTATTGTAATGTATCATCCATGGTCTAAAATTTGATTTTGCCTTTCCCCTGCTGCTGACTTACTCATTTGTTTTTTGTTTTTTGTTTTACATGAAAAAAATTGTCCATAAAAGTCATAAGGCCTCTATTGGCTTCGTTTAAAGTCTTTGATTTGTATATTATTTAAGATATGAAATTATTTCATAAGTTTGTGATAGACACAAGGCATTGTTGTCAGTTAAATCATAAAATGATCATATGTTAGATTACGTCAATTAACACATTACCCTATCACACTTATTGTTCTTTACCCGGAAATCGTAAATTCACGCTGGTTACGAGACGAGACTTACAGACACTCCCATCCACATGTAAGTTTTCATGCCGAAAATTTCAAAAATCAAAATCTCCTAGAATCATTCGTCGTTATACACTCATGTTTACAATTTTATTTCTTAAACCTGTATTTCATAACGACATTTCTGAATCACAATGCAAAATAAAAAGAATCTTTAGCTAAAGTAGCTGTACTTGACAAAAGCAAAATGAAATCAACAAAACAAAAAGTGCTTGAGTGTAAGGACATACAAGCATTCTTCTTTTATAGAAGACGTTTGTTTAGCCATGGCAAGTTTCAAATATGAATAGAGAAAACGTATAGGTATTCCGTATATAAGAAAATTAAAGTTTTTAATTTGATAAAAAAGCAGATAATATACTTTTATTAAACTCACATTACTATCCCCTTTGTATATTGACTTCTAAACTTACGTTATATATTATACAATTTATAATCAGACTTAGATTTTTATTAAAAATAGTAATCTTATATTTACTTCTTGTTTAGTTTCAAAATTTCAAACAGACCACCAGTTGTATAATAGAAATGGTTCGGATCAGCCAAAAAGTACTATATGACCGCACCCCTGTTCGTCCTTGTATGCCTATTTTAATTTGGAGCTTTATAGTCAGTTAATCAAAGTATCCAACTTTCTTGGTTTTTTTTGTTTGGCTTTTTCTATCAGTTACTTGTATTTTGTTTTTTGATAGTATTAGCTGATGCGGATGTTTTTCAGTTTTATTTATTTTTTTCTAGTAAAAGATGCTTTAAATGCTGTATATATAGGCAGTTAAAACAAGTAACTGATATTAATGGCATTGTACTAATTGTAATAAAATATTAATCTTAACGTTTTGAGTATTTTATTAAGTTGTATTTTGATTCATTCAGCACCAACAATTCTCAGCTATTCCCGTGATGATATAAAGTTCACACACCAAATCTAAAAATCCATGTAGTACTTTTAATGTATAAGTGTTAGTGCACGCCGTTTGCAACATAAAATTACCTGTATATCTGCCCGCAAATCGACATACCACCCATGTCATTACATTTCAAAAATTTAAAATGATACAGAAATCGAAATCCTTAACAAACAAAACTCTCTCTCTCTCTCTCTCTCTCTCTCTCTCTCTCTCTCTCTCTCTCTCTCGTTGTTTAAACGCATTCAGCAACGCCTTTAAACTAAAGGCTATCAACACAGGAATTAAAACGAGAAATTGAAAATCCCTGGTAAGTATATTCTTTGATCTGACATTTATATTACTATGAAGTTAATATGATAGAATTACAAACAAGTTAAAACAAAGTCTGAAGCAATACAAAGTTTTTTATGTTCAACTTTTGAATTGTTTTGAATAACAACACATGGAATCCATTAAAAGTTAAACCTGCAGTGACAGACAATGTGATAAAAAACTAGAGCTTAAGTCCGTTCAGCCACGAATTTCCTGCAACGTCAAAAAAAATAATATTTTTAGAGATTGAAATGAAAATCAAAAATCATTTCTTTTATTTTACGCATCAGTATATTCCACGTGTTTATTGATGTCAAAATAAGATTGTTGGTATAGATTAAAATTAGGCATTAATTGTTTTATTTTCCGAAAAGCGAACATCTTTGAAAGCATAAAGAAAAACAAATAATACAGATATATATCTGGTTTGTGGAGATTAAACATAAATAATGCATAGCTCATGCTAACGTTGGCCTAATTAATAGCCATCTGGGGCCGTAACGCTTGTTTCTATATCGTGCTTAAATTGTTTGAATGAAATAGCAAAAACTGGTTTGTGTTTGAAATGTGATGTGGAAGAGTGGTTTTAAGACATTTGATTTTTATTATTACTATTTTTTTGAGTTTGTTTTTATCTCCTTAAATTGACATAAAATATAATTTTTAGAATTTGTAATAAATGAAATTTTGTTGATTACTTTTGTCATTCTATAGTTTATCCTCTTTTTGCACTTACATGACAGCAAATCTCTAGAAATTGATGGTTCCATTCCTATTGAAATATTCTTATCAATGATGGTGCATGAAGTGTGACGCGTTGTTTCTTTTTACAAATTCCATTTATTTGCTGTACCTCGAATGATGTTGGAATTTAAAATTTTGATAACATGTTGAATAGGATTTAAAAAAATAAGAAAACCGTTATTTAAAATGAAAAAAAATAAAAATGCTGCCAAAATCAAAAAGTTAATATATAGATAAATAAATAAATAAATAAATAAATAAATAATTGATACAATGATTTGATTTTCGACGGATTATTTTTTATAGGTAAAATATTGGAAAATGTTAATACTGAAAATAAAACCAATTTCTGTTTTGACTGCCTGCTTCAACATTATGTAGAAGTGACCATAATTATAATCGGAATAACAAATGAAATAGTAAAATGTGTAGCTTAAAACACGTATTTTGCAATAGTCATGCAGTGCAACTGTCATATACCACTTTATGAATGTATTTTTATAATTTACTGCTGACAGTTTGAAATATGCCGTCATACAGAGAAGTTGGGCAACATCGACGTCGGTCTCATGTTAAAGTTTTCGTGATTAGCGTATCACAGCATTTTTGATTTATGCAAAGTTTTACGCTTGTATCATAGTTTGCGCTATTGATGTGAAAAAAGTAGTTAAAACAGCAGACTAATACACATATTTAGTTGGCGCTATTGATGTAAAAAAAGTAGTTAAAACAGCAGACTAATACACATATTTAGTTGGCGCTATTGATGTGAAAAAGTAATAAAACAGCAGACTAATACACATATTTAGTTTGCGCTATTGCTGTGAAAAAAGTAGTTTAAACAGCAGACTAATACATATATTTAGTTTGCGCTATTGATGTGAAAAAAGTAGTTAAAACAGCAGACTAATACTCATATTTATCATAAGGCCAAAATAAAAATATAGTTTGTTTGCCCTTGCGCGACCGACCGTAAAAAATCCCGCCGACTGAAAAATTTTTATTGAAAAATGTTTTTTTTTGTTTTTGTTTTCGCGATTCTGTGCTAATAGATTCCGGTTCGTTTCTCTTTCCTTTTCACGATTTAGTCGCCAACCTTCTTAGTTGTCAAGACGTATACAGTTATAATTCAACGCGATACAAACGCCGTAGTGATGAAGAAGTACTAGTAAACACACAAGGTGACATGTGAAGAATGTTTCCTAACCAGAAAATAAAACTAAGAGGGGAAAAAAAGCCTACCTACCTACCTACCCAATATCAGAAGTAAGGGTAGGGCAAGGGGAAACAAAGATATTTTTAATTGTGGCCTAAGTGATTGGAGATATTTCTCTTTGACTCTTCAGATTTGCACCTATCGAATCTTTAAAGTTTATCTTTGTTTTATTTGGCGACTTTTTTTTTTTTAATTTTCAATATGCAATATCCGTTTTTTAAAATTTCTTGTGCTTTTAAAATCATAAACAACTAAACATACAAAGCATAAAATATTGTAAAAATTCTTAGAAGTCAAGTGTTTCGCACACCTTACAGTCTCCGTGTTTGTGCCAAATGTCCATCCAGTTTGTTGAACCTAATGTTTTTTTTTAATGTAAAGTATAAAGTAAACTCATATTAAAACCGATTGAAAATCGAATATCAACACTTCGAACGTCAAAAACAAAACACAAATAAAACAATATAAAACACAAAAATTTATTTATTTGATTTTTTTATTGATAGACACGTTTGAAGTGTTAACCAAATTGTCTAATACAAAGTACATTCATCTCAGTTTTTAGCTTTTAAACTAATTTCATGAAATGTCTTTCAAGACTGTACAGTGCTCATAATTTGCACCGTATTCCATTTTTCTCTCTTATTTCAATAACACCATTTATAGACCAAAAAGCCATTTACGTCTTGAAAGCATCTGGATATGTTGTGAACCAAATTCAATTATAGCCAACTAAGGATCTGAGAGAAGATAGCTTCCGTCGTAGAAATTCTACCACTCCTGTGGAATGAAACATAGCCCGGCATCTTAATTGATGTAGAATGCCGGTATAAGAGCGACTCGGGTGTGAAGATCGATGGCATTTTAGAAGGCAGGTGTGAGTATGACATATGTACAGATTTAATCGACATGACAATTTGGCAGTAATCGCAAAACTAATTCTTAAACAAAGAAGATTATTTTTTGTTGCAAAAATATAAAAAAAGATCTTTGGTTAGAGTATGCAGCTCATCATCTCCAGTTGATTTGATAAACATAAAAAGAGAATAAGGTTCACAGTAGTATTCGTTGAATATATATATATATATATATATATATATATATATATATATATATATATATATATATATATATATATATATATACATATATATGGAAAAACAAATTCTTTCACACACACACACACACACACACACACACACACACACACACACACACACACATATGTTTGAAGGCATACATTTTAAATCTACCTGGGTTATTGTAAACTTTAATTTTGAATTTTTAAAACTCACTTTTTCTAGAATGTCTTTTTGTAAAAAATTAGTATCGCAAAACAACACTAAGTTCTTTAATTTTAAATATTCATTATTCTGTTTTCTTAAATGGATGTTATGATAAACTGTGAACAGTGTAATTATTTAAGCAATTTTCGCGCTAAGACAATAGCGCTATTTCAAATGCACCGCTAAAATACATGTTTTGACTTATAGTCTGTTTCTCAAAAGTCGTTTTGTGCTAATTTAAATCCTCGCAAATTAAGCCGAGAATGTATACTGAGCTAAAACATATACACGCTAAAATTAGTACGTTTTCATAATTGTGTGTCTCAAAGTATTCCAAAGTATCTAATGTGTACTTGGTGTAGTCACTTGCCAGTGGACAAGACAGAAACAGGACAAACGTAGTGATACTTGGTGATACTTGGTCTTCAGAAAGCAAACCTCGTCAGGAAAGTTGTCAACTTTAACAACGAAAAGCAATGAATGTGTATTTCTGTTATATATTCATCCAAAACTGTCTTTAAATGTATTAAGTACTTGGTTACTAATTAAATATAAATGACTGCTGCTAAACTTTGTAATTTAAGCATTTTGATAAGATTATAGGGAATACGTTATATTAAGGTTATTCAATGTTGTATGGTGTAATCTATAGCATATCATTTAAGTTCATATTAGTCAAGTTTATAAACTGCTTAACGTATGAAACCAGAAATGATACACATTTCAAACTTGCAATGGACTTTAACTACTACTCAGGGGTTTGAACTAGTTATAAAATGCTGCAGTGTGTAATGCAAAGTAATGTTGTACGCTTGTCTAAGAACAAGACTTTACCAATAGATTGTGACGATACAAAAACAACAATCCCCCCCCCTCTCTCTCTCTGTTGAATTTGAATTTTAAAGAATTTAAATCATTCCTTTTTAAATACACACGGATGTATGATCGTGTAATGAGGTGATATTTCTTTTTTCTATCTCACCCAGTAAGTAAACAGAACAGAAAACCCCATTTGTATTGCGGTGTCTAATAAACAAATGGAAAAGCGTATGGCATCAATAATTCTCTTGTTTAGTTGTCGTAGTCAAATTTCACTAATTTAGTACAGACCTAATTCTCTTTTGTATAACACAGTGTTTTATGCAACCCTAATTTTGTCTTTTTTTAAGAAGTGCAAAAATTTGAAAATCTCCCAAGAGAGAAAGAAAAAAGCCATGAAAATGTCAATGTGAAATAATCGTCTACAAATTCGTGTCTAATTTTCGGCGACTGGGAGAATTTTATTAGGTGCAAACAAACAGAAAATCAAACAAATTAAAGGATAATGTTACCAATTTTCATATATCAATTTCAAAGAAAAAAAAAACTCTGCTCTTTTTAATTAAATTGTGTATTAGATAATAGTAGTTAATAGAAAAGTACGCTTTTTCAAAATATTAATGTTGATGAAAAATTATACCGTCAAATAATGTTCTATTCTCGTACAAATTAAAATAAATCGATTATAAGCAGAGAAATGGGAAGTGAACAATATGATGGCATTAAATTTTGCGGGACATGTAATGTTATGCGATATATTGTCCAGAATCGATACTAGAAACAGAAGGGGAGAGAGACAACTTCATTTATTATTGATGTTTTCTTAGGCAGAAAATTGCATTATTATTGGAAACTAGGGAAATAACAAATAAACACTTCTTTGGCGAATATATCTTTGGTCTGGTAAAATTAGACATGTAACATATGGGTTATATAGAAATAAGCTTCGTCTCAATTATGTAAATAGTAAATGGAGATTCAGGGGAATAGTTGTTTTAAAACAAAAAATAGAATGTATCCAAGATAAAAAAATTGAAGTTGTTTAGAAACAACAAAAATTACTGCACTGTAAATTTATTCGTCTGAATTGCCGTTTGATTGGGTTGAATTTCAAATTGTAAACCAAACAACAAAACACATAAGGTTAAAGAATGAAAATGTCTTTTTAAGAATGTTTGCATGAGAGAGAGAGAGAGAGAGAGAGAGAGAGAGAGAGAGAGAGAGAGAGAGAGAGAGAGAGAGAGAGAGAGAAATAGTACAAGAAAATAAAACTTTATTGCATCAAGTTTACAAAAACTTACAGCAAGTACAGAGTTAAGTACATATTATAAATCATGGCTAGAAATTAATTACATACTATTATTTTAGAGAGAGATTTCAATAACTTTTTTCTAGCAAAAAATTTCAAACTTGTTGCAAATGAATTCAATTTGGTAACATATGCAAACGTATACGAAGTTGTCATCAGTTTCTGATCAGTGAATTCAAATTGTTTTGCGTGAGATAACGCGTCTTACAGACAAAACAAAAAGAAAAGAAAAAAAAAAACGGAAAAGAATTTCCAAGACATACCATAAATACTCAAAAGTATAATTTAATTTTATTATTGGTTTTATTTTCATGCCTTTTAAACTGTTAATAATATTTTGCGTCATGTGGTGTTTTATTTAAATGATATGACAAATACCTTATTGTACAATTTATTTTAAAAATTAGTTTATGACACATGCACTGAATTTAACGTTAACTTACTTTTTGAAATAAGAACCATATCAAGTCCTATATGGTATATAATTCTTTTTAACATTATTTTTTCAAAACATGTTTAAGAAATTATTTTTTCGAAGTGAAGATTATATTTTATGTTGTTTTTAAAATGCCATTCTGTTTTTCCCGATAAATAACTCATATCGACATAGAATCAGATTAAACTGAATGAAACAAAATCACACACACACACACACACACACACACACACACACACACACACCTTATTTAAAGTGAAGCCCCTACCCACCCACACACCGTTTTCTTGTCACCGACGGGATTTAATACAGTTTAGCCAAAAATCACCTAACATTATACTCTATATGAAATGAACAAAACAAAAAAATATATTGTTTCTATCGTCCTTTCTGTGGTATTAATTATTCAAAATTGTCGCTGAAATTAGACATGTGAGTTTCCTCCAGGGCACGTTTGACAAGACACAGAGACTGTAGAATCAAGCTTAAATACAACGCTATATATGGAAATGTGTTATAAATTTTGCATTACTATTGAGTATTCTGAAGCTTACTTTAGACCTTAACAGAATAGAAATGCAGCTGCCCTTTTTGAATTATTAAACCCTTTCCTTGATTCAGTAGCTATATAAACACCAACATAAAATCCTGTCCTTTAATTCTCTTAGTATTGTGGATTAATATAGGTCTAGAGATTAAGAAAAAAACTTTTAGGTACGTATGGTGAATTCATATTTTTCTCAAAGTGAACATTTTTTCCCATGATAAATTCAAACGTTTACCAAACCTGCACGGGGTACCAAAGGTTTAGAAATGAGGAAAACCTTGTAGATCCGTACGGTTAATTCTTTTCTGTTCCCTAAGAAACTTAAACACATTAAGCTGCTCTGTCTGATAATTCTGTAATTATTTAAATTATTATGATATTCAAAACGTAAATTTATTTATTATTATTATTCGTTTTTTGCGCGCGTCAGTTTTTGGAATTTTTTCCCTTGGTCAAGTATCTGTAGGCATTTTGTGCATTTAAATGTTTATTTATTTACTTTTTTATTTATATATTTAAGAAATTACCACAACTTAATCAAACTCTTGAAATGTTCTGAAAAATACTTTTTTGTGAATTAAGCTTTAGTATCTGACGAAATCATGTTAACTTATTTCCTCTTTTTTAATCTAAAACATTTCCCTTTTTTTTTGTATTTACAAAGGAACGTAGTGTAATAAATTCTTTTTTCAGTCAGTGTTGAACTAGAATAAATTCTCTTGATAATTCAGTAAATTAACAAGTTTTATTACATGAATAAAACTTTAATGTATATTTTTCGGCAAACATTTTTGTCAGTAAAGATAAGGTTTCATTTAGCATTTTTATTAAATCTTAAAAAAAAAAAAAAAAAAAAAAAAAAAAAAAAAAAAAAAAAAAAAAACCCACCATATCACATATTTTCGTCCCATATAATTTTTTGTTATAAGCATTTTTTTTTAATTCTATTGTTAAAATACATATAAAAAATGCTTAAATGAATGTATTTAACAATAAAATTCGAAAAAATGCTTTAAGACATGTTAAAACGCCTATTTAAATTTTGCATGTAGTTTGAATAATTTATTTTTTTCAAAATATTACTAAAAAAGAAGGTTTTTTTTTAAATAAATTCAACAGATTTTTCTCATTAGATTTTTTGTTTTTCCTTATAAGTAAGACCTACTATCACTATTTACATAACACTGATGAATTTATTCCCGATTTTTATTGCACACACAACTACAAAAAATTCTACACATGGCAATATAAATAGTGTAGTTGATATTTCTGCAAATATAATTTATGTTTTAGTCGTTAACATTTTAATGACCTTTAATTTATTTATTTATTTTAAAAATGCGATGTTTACCGTCCGATTTATATTTAATATTTTTTCGTTTCGTTTTTTAAATATAAATATACATACATACATACATACATACATACATACATACATATATATATATATTTCACAAACCGAAATGTCATCGAACAATAAAATAACAGATTCTCTTAAAATATTCTGCATCTTCATAGAATAATAACTATTAATAATTTCAAAAGTAGATATTAAAATTAATGAATGAGTAAATATAGAGCACAAATATCAGTTAAATTTTACAGTGCCAGATGTGTACATTTCGAAAATTAATTCACTTCATTACATGAAATAAAAAAAATGTCTAAACGATAAATCTAGTGTTTTTGAAAAATTTGTATTTACAAAGTAAATTGAAATTATATAATTTATTTTATTAAACATGTCACTTACCAAAAAAAAAAAAAAAAAAAAAAGAAAAAACAACAAACCATAAAAACATACACGATACAACGAAAAAATATCATGACATTTTTCCTAAAAGACTTACAGACTTACGTTACACTTAAAACATGACTGTTTTTTTCATACTTATAACATAGAGTGGTAACGTTAAGGATTTAGCGATCCGTCGTCGAGTAATTGTTTTCGCGCAGTTTTATAAAAAATATTTTCAACGCTATCATATTATTATTATCTTTTTTATAGTCAAATAAAAATCTATGTTTAATGTATATTATAATGCAATTGAATATTCTTTTTGTTGCAAATTGTACGATGTTGGAAACATGAAAATAAATGTAAATATTGCTAAAGCGAGTAAATTTCGATTAGGTTTACCATCTTTTATCGTGTTACATCTAAGGATTTACAGTTATGAAAAAACTTAAGTAAAAATTTATTATGTAATAATAATTGTAATAATAATAATAATAATAATAATGATAATAATCTTTTACTTAGAAATGACTATGTGTTAAATGGTGCTCTTGTTGGAAACAACGCGAAGAACTATTGTCGCTATTATTGGAAACAAAACAATCAAATAAAAAACAAAAATTAAAAAAAAAATTAATGAGATTGCCAAGGTGCAATGAAACAACTGAAACAAAATTAAATCATCGTTATAAAGGACATATGGTTAATGCATAATCCTTTATTTATTTTCTGGACTCGTTTAATTCACTGATTAAGAAATGGAATCATCCAGAATACTTGCTTACAGCAGGGGACAGCAAAGTATTGTAAAAATGTAAATAAAATATTCTTGTATACAAGTATACAATACTTGAATACATGTTTATAAAAAACTTTAATTACAGCTGAATTTTAAAAATTTATAGATAAAATTCTTTGTTTCATTTATATGTTCTATACGTGTCAGTTCAATCATCAGATAGGGGGCCTCGGTGGCCGAGGGTCTAAAGCGCGCGCTTACGGATCACAGTGCCTCTCACCGCCTGGGTTAGAATCCCACTCGGGACAGATCCTAGTGTGAGAAAGCTTGTCAGTTCGCTTGCCAAAGGTCGGAGGTTTTCTCCGGGCACTCCGGTTTCCTCCACCATCCCAGAACTGACCGCTTCGAAATAAGTGAAAGAATCTTGACTGGGTTAGGGCGTAAAACACTATCACTCCACTCTATCATCAGATAAGTTAAGTTACAATATCAAATAAGCAATAGAAACAAAATCGTTTCACTATGTTGAGAAAATGAAAAAAAAAATTATCTGAAACCAGTGAGATTTCAACGCTATTAAATATAGTGTCTTAGGTTCACTATTTTTTAATCTAAAACAGGAAAAAGCAATATAATTTTACATAAGTATTCTTTAAAAATTGTAAGTTAATTTTTGTAATTTTTCAATTACATTATAATTTAGATATCAAACGAGAAGATATGATTGAAAAAGAGTATCGGACAAATTGGTTAAAGTGTGTGTGTGTGTGTGTGTGTGTGTGTGTGTGTGTGTGTGTGTGTATTGCCTTATCTGTGCTTTTTCTGAACGGCCAATTTGCAAGGCGGGGAAGCGAAAAGATGAAATAGGTTTATCAACACAGTTTTAAATTGCTCCTTCACAAACAGTAAATGAAGAAAAATATTTCACCATAATTTACAAAGAGATGCATATAATAATCAATGATGATTCGATACATAATGTATGTTCATGTTTATTCATGTACTCGTAACTAAAATATCTTGTAGCATTATAATAAAAATGAAAAGAATTGTCACATAATTTTATCATTATTTTAAACTATCTTTAATTTGTTATTAAAAATTGAACACTAAAAAAATCGGGAAATAAGTTGTTTTTTCCTTTATTGTCTTATTTATACCGAAAATTGAAAATAGTACTTGAAATTATATTTAATTTTACATTTTCAAGTTCTAAACAATTTTTATTATTTGTTATCAGCAATTTTTGTTTACAAAGAGAGACAACTCTTACATGACTACATGCTATAGGCATAACGGTAAATATTATAGTTAAATATTATAATAACGTATAATTGATAATCATAAAAAGAAATATTAAGCGGAATGCATTGGTTTCTTTTTTATACATTGTATTTAGATAACAGTAAATAACATTTCGCTAACAATTCCATGATCAAGGATCCGATTTTCATCATCAATGCTTTTTAGTTTTATCAGAGTATATATCAGAAAAATTAAAACCGCTGCAGAATTTATATCATGTAGTTTGGAATTCTCTTAAGTGCACTGCATGGCAAATCTTCAAATCTCCACCGTGCGCTTGGTTACAGCATATGATGAGAGAAATCAGAATGTCAAACGGGGAATCTCTAACGTAAAAACTGACATTTTGTCTGGAAAAAACCCTGTAATGATGAAGATTATCACAAATGAAGGCTTTAGAATACATATGATGTTTTAGTAACTTACAAAAATTACGTCGATATTAGAAGACGATAGAACGTTCAAGTAATATGAAAGTTACCATAAGCTCTTTTAAAAATATTATAACTTATATTTGAATTACACATACCTAGCATAGCATCAGTGCCTTAGTACCTGGGTGAACCTAAGCGCTTTTCAATAAACCGCAGCCACTTCATGGCAAGTTTTAGATAAGTGTGAAAAACCGAATACCAGAAGAAAACACTGACCAAAGATATTTATCATAATAAAAATGTATGTATTATTATAAAAATAATAATTGGCAATTTTTTTTGTTTTTAGGCTATACTGGATTCATAGGAGTTAAAAAAATGATGTCGTGAAGTGAGATTTAGGTATCCAAAAGTTTAGTTCAAGTGTGACAAGATGTGCTGATTACTGTAAAAGATTTTATAGTCTTCTCTTGGCAACGAGGATTTTTATGAGGAATTCAAGCCGGAAGCAACCCACAAAGCTAGACATGGATTAATAAGTTTAAAATAAAATGGATTATAGTCATTTTTTTTTAAAATTGTTTATTTTACAATGCAATCGTGCACCAACACAAATCCCTTAGCTTATCCTTATATCCTTTAGATTTCATTTCATGATCCATGCAGGAAATAATATTCCCTGCTCACCCAGAGCAAAATATTGTTGAGAATATCTTTTGTTGACAGTGGTTATTTGTTTGTGCTAAATTCAATACAAAATCTATTTCCAGAACAACACATTCTCTTAATTTAAAATTACGATGATCGGCGAATATATCATGTGTTTTGTAGTAAAATAGTATATTTTAAACATTTATTGTCCGATTTATAGCTTCTACGTTGGTTAAGGTCCTCACATAGGTTTTTATTAAGTTCTAATCGCATTAATTACAACCAGGTGAGAGACACAGGCTCTAGTAATGCTACGTTTTATCTTTTAAAACATGGATGTATAAAGGCAGTATCTACACCATTTAAATGACCAACTCATACATAAAAGCGTATTGTAAGGATCACATGTTAAGAATTAGTTGTAATAGTTGGTTCCCAATGTTATTAACCACGTATATACCACTTCACATTTTTTTCTTTACCTTCCAGTCCTCGTCCAAAGATGAGATTCGTCTTTATCTTGTTTCGTATTTCAGCTATATCCATGCTCAGGTTATTCAGCCACAAATAACTTTATATAATTCTATATCGATAAACCTGATTTCGGGATTTGTCATTATCTACCTTTGTCTGTTGATCTTTCTACATGTATCTTATATTTTTGTTACCGAATTTCCTAGAAATGTTTTAAGCTAATAGACTTTTCAAAAATAAAAACATCGAAAATAATTTTCAATGATTTTCCGGTCATTAGGAGGTTTGGAATATAGATAAATCAAATTGTTATCTGTTAGCTTCAAGGAACGCTTTATTCAAGTACCAACAAGAAAAGCATTTGTCGTTAATTTTCTTCATAAAAACACCTGCCTTATATTCATTGTATGAGTTCTATATCCATGATTAAAAAAATAGCTAAAATGACTATTCTAAGATTAACAAAAGGTCCGGAGACATTGTGGTGAAATATTGTAATGACTACGAAGAAAAAAACGTCAGTAAACTAATTTCCGTTTATCGTGAAAAGAATTACTTCAACATCACACAGGAAAATGTAACATGCTGAAACCAATATCCTGAGATATAAAAGATCTCAGGCTGTCAAAATAATTTTCAATTGAAAATAAAAATTTGTTTGTGTTTTAAAAACTAAAATCAGTCGATTTAGCTATATGTAAGGATTTGGTAAATATAAATAATTTGGAAAATAACACAAGTTTGTTTTGAAAACTTCCTAAATTGGATGTTTACAGTAAAGTATTGCCATCTAACTGTTTAGTTCAAATACTTATCACGCTGATCACGCTAAGATAAACAAATTTTGAAAAGTCTGGCTACAAAACTGCTGACAATAAATGTGCATGGTATCGATGATAACACCCAGTCATTTTTATGAAATAATTCTAAAGTACAACGTGATCAGATAAACATAGTTTGAGAATTCAGGTTAAGAAAATTGACTTTGCACGTGTACAAGATCGTACATGGTATCCATCTATTTGCGGGTACTATATCTAAACTATACAATCCAGTTCTTCTCGAATCCGTTTAGTCCAATCCAATTTTCAATGATCGCAACTTCGGACTCATACCGGAAGGCGAGGTGGCGAAAAAGCAAAGGTAACAGAAGTACGAAAAAAAAGGTAAAGAAGCAAGGTTCGGAAAACAATAGAGCAAAGCTCCTATCGCTCTTTCCGCCTCCACAAATTGCCTTCTTCGCTTTCTAAACATGAAATCTAAAGTTATGAAGGTGAACAATCGAAAATTCGAAGGCGAAATTGAAACTTTGAGCTAACTGGATACAGTAAATTGACTTATCTATTTGTATCGTATTGTCCTGTTTTGTTGCAATGCGAGTCGTTACCCCCGGTTATCATAAAATGTTTTATCTCTATTTTTCACTTTTTACCATAAATCCTTTAAATTTTATGTGTTGGGCCGAAACTGGTCTTTATTTAAGTATTTATCAATGATAAAAGAACAACAACTCTTACTTCTCTAGAACAAGTTAGCTTGTTGAACCTGAATTCGACAAATCATCTAAAATCAATTATACTATTACTTTTCAACTAATCTCGCTTTATGCTATGCTCGAAGAACATAATAATGTATGTTGTATATTCTAAATGGTATGTTTTCAACATCCTAAATGTTTATATACCAATTCTTAACTTTAACAACATTTAAATGATCATATGTTCCTAGAAAAAATAAGTTGATAACATATGTTGTATTGATATTCATTGATTTAATTTATTTTTATGAAAAATCAAAATATTATATGAAAGTCTTATTTGAATTTAGCAATAATTATAATTTATATTTATTTATTGTGTCTTAAGAAATGGAGCATATACACCATCATTTGTAGTCCAGAAGCCATAAAAATACCAGATTACAGTATGTCTAATGCTGTTGCTTGGCATTGTCTCAATTAGTACCTGACCATTTTGTTTATGAATTGTAAAACGCTCGAGCCTCAGCAAAGTGAAATATTTATTACCAGGATTATCATTTAAATTACTGGAAATAAATAAAATATTTTTCATAAGTGGTTATACAAGATAGATTGTTGTTTTTTTGTATGGGAAAATGTTTACTTCTAATTATTAAATATACGTATTTATTTAGTATATACCATTGGTTGTTAAAGTGAGATGGTAAAGAGTCAGTCCAATAACACTTTAACCACGCCCACTACACCATACTTTTGTAAAATACATCGAATGTCGGCAGAATACAAGTATGTGTTTCTCCTGCATGTGTGTTTCTTTCATTTATGGACTGTTTCGAAGTACATGAATATATAAGTTTGTTGTTATGTTATTCATATAACACATCAACACAGTATTGTCTTCTTACAATAATTGGTTAGGGTTCGCTATTTCTAATTGCGCAAATCATAATATTTTCTTTGCGTACATGCGTACATCTGCAGACAATGTCGAGGGGAACGGTAGTGCAAAATAATAATAAAAAAATTGCTGAAAAGACGTATAAGTTGACGTTCTTCATAATATTGGCATTCCATACTGTTGTTAAAAAAAACCTTTGGCAGGCAAACTGTCAAATATTCAATATTCTCAGATAAGCGAAACACGGGGTATTAACCTTTCGGCCAATGACACTGAATAAATAAGTGCTTGAATATATAAAATTTCAAAAAAAAAAAAAAAAAAAAAAAAAAAAAAAAAAAAAAAAAAAAAAAACAAAGAAAATGTTTTTATACAACTTTATTTAAAAGCGGTCTATATTTTATATCCGAATGCTGTGTCAGGAAAAAAGAATAAACCTAAATATACAAACGCTACAATGATAGGACTATGACTTAAAATTAAAACATAGTTCTGCAACACATGACATGAACTGCATTAAAATGTCATTTAAATAGCTTAAATAGTGGCAACAAATAAAACTCAAACTATTGATCTTGACCTTGACAGTGGTCTATTTTAAGGGGAATAAAAAAAATTCTCATATCATTATCCATTTTTCTTACCTATGGGAAGAATAAAGCATTTTAAGACAAGGTTTTAAACAGTTATTTAAGAAATGACATTGTTTTGGGGCACTTCATGCTAGTATGATAAGAGCGAAGCTCTTCATGTTAAATTTGTACTCGGAACACCCGGTATCATACTAGCATGAAGTGCCCCCAAAACAATGTCATTTCTTATATTTACAATTTATTTCTTACACCTAATCTGCTATGTGGACTTAAAACTATTACTGCATTTCATTTTTGTTAATTTACTTCCTCCGTTTGTTTTAGTGTATCGTGGAACCCGTCTATCGCATCTCCATAAAGGATTACGTCATTGATAAGTGGGATGACAGGTGACCCCGCCTACTTCCATTGATGAAAAAATAACTAATCCGTTAAATGAAATATTTAATTTTGAAAATATTTTTAAAACAGTTACATTTGCATATTTAAATAAAAAGTACAGTTTGAAAAAGAAGAATTAGAAAATACTCCAGAAGTGTAGGAACTTACTTGTCGTGTAAGGGTATGTGGCTTATTGGTGATTACGCGGTACTGTTGGACCAGTTCAAAAACGTCAAACATACGTGTTCATAGCCGTATGAAGCAAATTTTCGATAATGTTGAGAAATAGCTTTCATAGGCGGAAAGTGGGTGCTTTTGTAAATATAAAGTTATGATTCATGATGATGGTTTCCTGTTCAAAAACAGTTTAACAAGGCATCAAAAATTGAATTTTGCATCTAAAATATTCTAAATGATAAAAAAAAAAGAATTAGATCATGACTTCAATCTATTACTTTGGCAAATTTCCCGGACATTTAAAAAAACCATTTTAACTCTTAATTGTATGTCCTTTCATAACAAAAGTCAAGATATTCAAGCAATTCAAAACAAATTTACAAACTCCTCGAATTTTAACAAAAAATCACGAACTTTTTTTACATCCTACAAATAAAATGTTTTATTTGATTTTAGACTGTAACCTTTAGTTTTGAAGAAGATGATCTTTAAAAAGTAGCAACAGTGATCCCACTTTTAATTTCTATCGCACGTGCAAACATACGCACGTATACACATGTAGAAGCTGTGTTATGACATAAGCAAACATTTGTTTGTAAGCTAGATGTGCTTAAAATAACGTAACTGCCAAAAATGAATAATTAAACAGTTGCCAAAACAGAACAGTTCAACAACATGTTCTTACATAAACATGTACAATTAACTGTAACTCAATAATACCACTTGTTTATTTCATGAAAAAATATTAACGTTCAAAAATTATAATTATATTGTTGATAAAATATTATTACAAATAGATGTTTTGAATATAAATGTTACTCTATTACTAACGAGTGCTATAAAGGTCATATAAGTCTCTAAGTATATATATAAAACACCAGATACCAGCGTTGTAAAGAGAAAAGGTTTAGAAAAAACTGTTAAGGTAAGCAACGTTTAAAGAAACTTGTAGATTATATACTGATGTCAAAATAACAAATTAAAAATCTGAGTATGTAAAAATTCATATTTATATACAGTTTTTTTTAAAAATGATTGAAATATAATTAAAAAATAAGTATTAGAAAATAAAAAAGTTAAAGATTAAAAATTAAGTATGTAATTAGTCATATTTATATACAATTTTGTAAGTTACATGTTTCGAATGTAATAAATTGAATTTATATGCGAATATAGATTGTATGGATCTAGAACCTAAATGAGATGATGATAAAGCTATTAAAATGCAAACCAACATCGACTTGGAAGATAGCTTTAGTCCACTAGAAATCGCAATTGATTAAATGCTGCTAACAATTGAACGCTGTAAGTAATTAAAAAAGTATAAAGGTCTCCAAAACTTAACTGTAGTAACATGTAAAACTATATATATGCAATATATATATTGCTTCCAAATTGAAATTTGTCTCATTTTTGGACTAATTTTAATAGAATACAATGCAATCTCAATGGCATGTAAACAATATGCATTCAGAACATCAATGAAAATATTTTATTGCTTTATGATTTAACCAATAATCAGGTCACTAATACTTTCTTTTAAGTTTAGAGTAAACATGTTCAATTTCCGGGGTCTTTGTGTGTTGTTGATAAGGAAATTCAACTGACAGATCAGTTGTTTTTGGTTTGGGGGGCACTTTTGGAGGAACTTTTTCTTTCGATGAAGATGGCCTGTCATGCGTTATCGGAGTAGAGGTAAAGTAGGTGTTGTTTTGGTCTGATTGTTCGTAATTTTCTTTCTTTACTTTAAGATAATCTGAAACATCGATTTCTTTGTTTTGTTTTGATGGAGTTTCATATTCAGAATTCACGGTGTCCTCTAAGAAAGCTGAATTTTGATATTGGTTCGAAATCCTTTTTCCAAATTGACTTGCATCACACCGATCCTGCTCTGTAAACTTGCTGGCAATTGTGACAGGAACATCAGCGACAAGCTTCGGATTTGTTTCAAGATAGTCATATGGCATATCATAAGTTGATACTCTTTGATTGTGAACGTCATCGATCTCTGCGTATTCAACTTGACTGCTAGGTCTATTGTGTTGATCACATTGAGAATTTTCGAACATTTCAGAATATGGGTTATTTCTACAAAAGACGATTTATGAATTAAATTGTGAAAAGACCAATGTAAGTTAATTTATCTGGATGCAGAATATTATTTTTTCAATGGATATATACTTATAGAGATATACAAACATTTACGATTAAAAACTGCCAATCCTTTATGCGAATCAGTTAGTGTTTGGTAGCAACGTTTCAGCTTTTGGTAATTAAATGAATTCTGCGGATAAAAACCGTGTTGTTTATGTAGGTAATTTAAAAATATTTTTAATAAAAAAACCCAAAATATTTTGTTTATTTATTATTCTTTTCTTTCTTTCTTTTTTTAAAGGAAAATGCTTTAAATAGCGTCCGTGGATATTGTTTAAGTGATAATTCCATGTAGGTTTTATATTCACTTATTTTGTAAAATAAATCGAATTTTTATTTTACCGCCTGTCAAATTTAAAACAACCTTTAAATCTTATCAACTGCATTTCGGCAGGGAGAAGTTTCAGATTCGCAGCTTATAGCCACTAGGCCAAAAATCTTAAACTTGTGATCAAAGAAGGAAATATTGTGACGTATTCTTTTGGAATTTTTTTCATGTTTTTGGGGGAATTTCATGTTAAAGAAATATACTAATAAATAACATACTTTTTCGGTTTCCGTTTACAAACTGCTACTAAAACGATAACTATTATTACAATTAGACCGAAACTACCACCGGCACCACCCACAATTCCAGTTATTGGTAAGGCTTTGACCTCTGCTAAATAGATAAAACATTGTTTTTCAAAGAAAATCCTTTAAAATAGTGATATAATTGATAACATATAATTTTAAAAGCATCTCTCTCTCTCTCTCTCTCTCTCTCTCTCTCTCTCTCTCTCTCTCTCACACACACACACAAGAAAATTTTCTGAACCATTGTTTTATAAATTTATATGTGTTTATTAGTTAACACATCAATTTGTTTTAGCTACACAGAGTTGAATCAAACATTAAAAAAGAATAGTTACCTTGAATGTATAAGGTTCATTGAATAATAATTATATTTGTTATTCAAATATATACTGTCCGAAAACAAAACAAGATATTTATGTAAAGAAAAATTGCCAGAAGTTATAGTTTCATTCTGTTTTTCTCTCTCCAATTATTTCAATTTGACCAAAAATGGTTGTTCGTTTTATAATAAAGATTCCGGAGAGGAACAATATATGAAATTCTACCCTTTAAAGCAAAGATGCCACAGTGTTTTATAAAACTTACGAATGGAGGTCACGGTGCGATAATCACTTATTTGACCTTTTAATATTTATATGTTTAATAAGAACTACCTTTACACAACTCATCAGCACTTTTGCTCCATTGGTTGTTACTGTTGCATGTAACATCTTTAATTGCAGGATTTTTGGTATAGCCTGTATTGCACGAATAATTACACTTTTCCAGCGTGGATCCTAAGCATGACTGATCAATTTGTCCATTTTGAATTTTAGTATTGCAATTAGGCACTGACAATGATAAAATGAAAATAAATAATAAAAAACTGATAAATAAGCGTATAGATTTTATCTTAGTAAAAAAAAGCAATAAAAAATTGGAATGATTTTATACTTGTTTATGTGTTTATACCTTTAAAAATGTACATAAAATTCGAACAAATAAGATATTGTACTTTTACATTCAAATAATCATGATCAGTAAATTTGTTATCGGCAATTTTGACAAAAATATCTGCGACAATCTTCTTATTTGTGTCAGTTTCAGGAATGTCATATGGAATATTATTATTTACATTTTTATTGATTTTAATGTAGATGCGAAAAGATCTATTATATTTAAATTTCGCCTTTTAACAAAATGAGAAATAATATGAGGCCACACTATATGGCATCCATCTTTTTAAGCACGCTCAATGGTTATCATGCGGCAATGTTTTTTGAAAATAGCATGGTCTTTTTGTATTGAACGACAAATTTCGACACTTTTAACTTTTGTTTGCTGGCACAACAATAATTTGCTAACGGGAATGAGGAACAAGTAAAGCTAGGAGTTGAAACAAATGACATGAATCTTGTGAATGACGTGGTTTTAACACAAAATGTTTTAAATATTGTGAGTGATAAAATACTGTTTTAGAATTTTATCTTTTTAATTATCTTCATTAGAAAACATAGTTTAACTTTCAGTTAAAAATAAAAATTTAGTTCTTTTTGTTTAAATTTAGTTCATTGACATCAACAATGCTTTTACAATTATAATTTTGACAGCCTTATGATCTGTATTTACCTCTTAAATCAATGTTATAGCCTAAATATATTTTGAGAAAACAGACACATACACACATACACACACACGTTTTTATTTTATCTTCAAATTATTAATAAATATAGTTCATTTCAATTGCACTTGCATGGCTTCAAGATCTTCATTAATTAAGATACTGAAGATATGCTCACGCTATCGACAATCGTATACAGATATTTTGGCACTAAATTTAGTAACACTGCTTAACAATGAATAAACAATGATCTTATTAATCCTACCTTTGCACCATTCATTTTGATGCGGACTCCAAACACCATTTGGTAAACAATGTATGCTGGTGGTTTGAGGATTTTTTAAAAAACCATTAGTGCAACTGTACTGACACACACTGTTTGGATAGCCACTGCAATTGTCATCAAGTTTAACATTTGGTATTTCTGTTTGGCAGGAAATACCTACACAAAAAATTTAGATAATTGTTGAAGACATAACTCGCATCACCATGGTAATATTAATTAGATGATTACCAATAGATTGTGTGCTAAAAGTTTTAGTAAACTATTTTATAAGAAATATAACACCTAATCTTGTTGATTTAATGTTATATATCCTAAAATGGTAAGAAAGGGCCATTTTCTAAAAATTGTAAATGTTTTATTCTTTTTATTCGTCAGATGAGACACAACAAAAGTATGTAGGATGATTAATTCTGTTTTAATACTTACGAACACACAATTCATCAATTGCCTCTGACCATAACCCTGTAGCCAAACAGAAAATTGAAGAGACGCCGCTTTTCTTTTGAAAACCATTGTCACAGTCAAAGTTGCAAGAAGAACCAATGTTTGCTGGACAGATTTTTAAAGTTCCATTTGGAATATTTTTCAAACACTTAATCTCTAAAATGTTCATAAACAAAGTATTTTGAAAACACATGTTTTTTATTTGTTACTCGCATTTTAATTTACTTTATTTCATAGAATAGTCATTTCTTGCTCAATATTTCACCAGTGTATTGTGTAATCAAACACCCATACATTTGATACAACAATAAACTTAAAATCAAATATGAAATTATTTTGTCTGTATATACAGTTATAAGATAAAAGAAATATTTTACAGATTGTCAATGGTTCTACAGTAATTTCTGCATATTTATTAATAAACAAGTCGACCAGACTCGCTGGTTGCTTTAAGTCTGAAAATATTTCCTTTGACTTGCACTGAGATGTTTATATATGGGAATAGGTTTTGTGTTTTTACAAGAAATGCTACTGTAGATTTAGATCTATTTTTGACCATTTTATTTTCTTTCATTTCTTTTGCGCAAAAAACTCAAGACTCAAAAACTAATTGAATTTTTTTCAGTTGAAACAAGGTTCAGTCGCCTCATTATTGAATTTAAAAGACACATGACCTTATAATCTGACAAAGCAAAAATTGAAGAGGTAATGACAACAGGTAAAACAAACAGGTTCTTTTGAGAAACTTTAAATGATGGAAGACTTCGCAAGCGGCTAGCCGCTTGTGTGTTATAATTTGCCATGTATTTCTTTGCGATTTTAACCCTAGTTTGCGGGGAATAAGAGCCGCTTTTTCTTACCCTTTACTTCCCATCCTGCACACGGGGCTGAATAATTGGTCTTCTTCATGTAACGCAATTAACAATAGACATTTTTCTTAGCATTTTAAAGAAAATTATCTGTTCCTTTCGCAATTTTTTTATATTGAAAGTCATTTAACAATAAAACTAGATATGTTTCTTTGAAACAGATGTGTCGCCTGACACTGCAGAAAAATCAATCAAAGGGAAATAATTCAAAAACGGAACAAGATAGAGTTGTGGTTTTCGTGCACTGCACTTCGAGTCATTGCCAGAAACATGTACACCAAGTTTGGAGTCATTTGAACATACTACACCTAAAGTTATGCTCTGGACAAGAAATGCTCTATAAAAATCAATCGAAGGGAAATAATTCAGAAACGGAAAAATATAGAGTTGCGGTTCTTGTGCACTGCACTTCGAGTCATTGCCAGAAACATGCACACCAAGTTTGGAGTCATTCGAACGTACAACCCAATGTTGTGCTCCGGACAAGGAAATCCCGACGCCGCAGACGCCGACGCCGCCGACGACGACGCCGACGATAGTAATTACTATATGTCGCCTAGTCAGGCGACACAAAAAGTATGGAAAAAAGCTTGTCAAAAAGGAGAAAGATTTATTTATGTTACTCGCCTCTGATAAGTTATTTGTTCGATTTTTCAGCCCAACAAACTGTTGGCTTCTTGTATTAACACACACACACACACACACACACACTTTAAATTCAAATTTTTATTACACTTGTTAAGGCATCTATTATTGTTCGGGTTCAAGTACAAAAATTCGTAAAATATAAAATGCATTGTTAAAAAAATTAAACGTTTTTGTCAAGAAATATATTGGTATAAGTTCTTACTACCTTCACATATTGTTTCCACTTGGACATCCCAATCACCATTTACCAAACATGTTAAAGATGAAATAGAAGTGTTTTTTCTGTATCCACTATTACACTGATAACTACATACGTCATCTACATATCGATTACAAGTTGAAATGGCTCCATTTGGAATCGATGATGAGCATTGTTTCCCTTAAAGAAAATAAGATGAGATCAAGAAAATTCTATATTCTCTTACAAAAACCCAAAACATGTGGACGTTATAAAGCCTTTAATTTTCATGAACGATTTTTGTTACAAATCATAACAATACAAACGTAACTGGTTTTTATTAATTCTTTGATGAACTTTTGATAAACCAATAGTTATATGCCTGTATATGCTAATGATATTTTCTCTTCAAAAGGACTAAATGTGCACATCTGGCACATCAAAATTTAACTGGTATTTGTATTTTATATTTACTACCCCTGAGCGGGTACCGCTGCTGGTGGAGTAAAACTCCCCGAGGGTACCCATAACTCAGTAGGCAGTACTTCATGCTGTCAGAAAATGTACCATTTAGCAAACATTTTCAGTCGTCTAAAATTTGAAATTAATTTAAAACTAAGGTTTGTTCCTTCATGCACAGCATTCCTTAACTGGATTTGGATTTATATCATTTTGAAACTTAGATTCATTATTTTCAACTGTGTGGCTTATATTTTTTTATGAATCAAACTTTTCGGTCTTAGTGTCACTGATGAGGAATGAATTTCCGAAATGTGCACATTTGGCACATCAAAATTTAACTGGTATTTGTATTATATATTTACAAGACTGTACACTATAGCTGAACTATGAATTCGATATATCTATGCACTCCTGACCAGCTAAAATACGATTTTAGCACTTTTGACTAGATGCACCATAATTTGTAACATTTTAAATATTTATTAGGTTTAATATATAACACAAAAACCAGTTAAATTTTGATGTGGCAGATGTGTGCATTTCGGAAATTCATTCCTCATCAGTGACACTAAGACCGAAAAGTTTGATAGAAAAAAACATAAGCCAAACAGTTGAAAATTAATGAATCTAAAGTTCCAAAATTATGTAAATCCAAATTCAGCTAAGGAATGCTTGGCATGAGGGAACAAACCTTAGTTTTAAATAAATTTCAAAATTTAAGACGGCTAAAAAGTTGGCAAAATGGTACATTTTTTGACAGCACAAAGTACTGCCTACTGAGTTATGGATACCCTCGGGAAGTTTTACTCCACCAGCAGCGGTACCCGCTCAGGGGTAGTAAATATATATCAAAAATACCTGTTAAATTTTGATGTGCCAGATGTACACATTTAATATGATTACCATGATAATATTTAAATTTACTAAAACAAGTAAGTAATATCGAGTGTTTGAACACAATGAGAAGAAATCTTATGTTTTTACACATCATAAAACTAGCAGAATAAAGTGAACATTTATAAGAAGACATGTTTTATGTAAAAAATGTATAAAACTTACTCAAACATAGCTGATCCGTTGATGGATTCCATACACCAGGCATTGAACATAAAATATTACTATGAGAAGGGTTTTTCTGATATCCAGCGTCACAGTTATATTGACAATAGTTATTTAATGATCCATAGCAATCAGTTGTGAAATTACCATTTGGAATAGTCAAGTTGCATGTAACGGCTATAATAAAACAGAAAAAAAGTTTTATTAGATAGAAAAACAACATATTATTATAATAATGCTTTGTCATGTTTATAATAATATATTGTACTCAAATTTCCTAAATTGAAATTAAAATTTCAGATTTTAAAAAATGTTTTTGTACAGTTACAATTGCAAAAGATATCAATATGCCGTTTTTTACCCCTTCACTTCCCATCCTGCACACGGGACTAGTTTATTGGTCTTCTTCACGTAACTCCATTAACAATAGAAAACTTTCTAAGCCTTTTAAAGAAAATTATCTGTTCCTTTCGCGTTTTTTTATATTGAAAGTCATTTAACAATGAAAAAATTATAGAAAGAAAGCTTGTCAAAAAAGAGAAAGTTTTATTTATGTTACTCGCCTCTGAGATGATTTGTTCGATTTTTCAGCCCAACAAACTGTTGGCTTCTTGTATTAACACACACACACACACACACACACACACACACACACACACACACACACACTTTAAATTCAAATTTTCATTACATTTGTTAAGGCATCATATCATTGTTCGGGTTCAAGTACAAAATTTCGTAAAATATAAAATGTATTGTAAAAAAAATTAAACGTTTTTTTAAAGAAATAATTGGTATAAGTTCTTACTACCTTCACATATTGTTTCCACCTGCATATCCCAATCACCATTTACCAAACATGTTAAAGATGAAATAGAAGTGTTTTTTCTGTATCCACTATTACACTGATAACTACATACTTCATCAACATATCGATTACAAGTTGAAATTGCTCCATTTGGAATCGATGATGAGCATTGTTTCCCTTAAAGAAAATAAGATGAGATCAAGAAAATTCTATATTCTCTTACAAAAACCCAAAACATGTGGACGTTATAAAGCCTTTAATTTTCATGAACGATTTTTGTTACAAATCATAACAATACAAACGTAACTGGTTTTTATTAATTCTTTGATGAACTTTTGATAAACCAATAGTTATATGCCTGTATATGCTAATGATATTTTCTCTTCAAAAGGACTAAATGTGCACATCTGGCACATCAAAATTTATCTGGTATTTGTATTTTATATTTACTACCCCTGAGCGGGTTCCGCTGCTGGTGGAGTAAAACTCCCCGAGGGTATCCCATAACTCAGTAGGCAGTACTTCATGCTGTCAGAAAATGTACCATTTAGCAAACATTTTCAGTCGTCTAAAATTTGAAATTAATTTAAAACTAAGGTTTGTTCCTTCATGCACAGCATTCCTTAACTGGATTTGGATTTATATCATTTTGAAACTTAGATTCATTATTTTCAACTGTGTGGCTTATATTTTTTTTATGAATCAAACTTTTCGGTCTTAGTGTCACTAATGAGGAATGAATTTCCGAAATGTGCACATCTGGCACATCAAAATTTAACTGGTATTTGTATTATATATTTACAAGACTGTACACTATAGCTGAACTATGAATTCGATATATCTATGCACTCCTGACCAGCTAAAATACGTTTTTAGCACTTTTGACTAGATGCACCATAATTTGTAACATTTTAAATATTTATTAGGTTTAATATATAACACTAATACCAGTTAAATTTTGATGTGCCAGATGTGCACATGTCGGAAATTCATTCTTCATCAGTGACACTAAGACCGAAAAGTTTGATAGAAAAAAACATAAGCCAAACAGTTGAAAATTAATGAATCTAAAGTTCCAAAATTATGTAAATCCAAATTCAGCTAAGGAATGCTTGGCATGAGGGAACAAACCTTAGTTTTAAATAAATTTCAAAATTTAAGACGGCTAAAAAGTTGGCAAAATGGTACATTTTTTGACAGCACAAAGTACTGCCTACTGAGTTATGGATACCCTCGGGGAGTTTTACTCCACCAGCAGCGGTACCCGCTCAGGGGTAGTAAATATATAACACAAATACCAGTTAAATTTTGATGTGCCAGATGTACACATTTAATATGAATACCATGATAATATTTAAATTTACTAAAACAAGTAAGTAATATCGAGTGTTTGAACACAATGAGAAGAAATCTTATGTTTTTACACATCATAAAACTAGCAGAATAAAGTGAACATTTATAAGAAGACATGTTTTAAGTAAATATTAAAAATGTATAAAACTTACTCAAACATAGCTGATCCGTTGATGGATTCCATACACCAGGCATTGAACATAAAATATTACTATGAGAAGGGTTTTTCTGATATCCAGCGTCACAGTTATATTGACAATAGTTATTTAATGATCCATAGCAATCAGTTGTGAAATTACCATTTGGAATAGTCAAGTTGCATGTAACGGCTATAATAAAACAGAAAAAAAGTTTTATTAGATAGAAAAACAACATATTATTATAATAATGCTTTGTCATGTTTATAATAATATATTGTACTCAAATTTCCTAAATTGAAATTAAAATTTCAGATTTTAAAAAATGTTTTTGTACAGTTACAATTGCAAAAGATATCAATATGCCGTTTTTTACCCCTTCACTTCCCATCCTGCACACGGGACTAGATTTATTGGTCTTCTTCACGTAACTCCATTAACAATAGAAAACTTTCTAAGCCTTTTAAAGAAAATTATCTGTTCCTTTCGCGTTTTTTTTATATTGAAAGTCATTTAACAATGAAAAAATTATAGAAAGAAAGCTTGTCAAAAAAGAGAAAGTTTTATTTATGTTACTCGCCTCTGAGATGATTTGTTCGATTTTTCAGCCCAACAAACTGTTGGCTTCTTGTATTAACACACACACACACACACACACACACACACACACACACACACACACACACACTTTAAATTCAAATTTTCATTACATTGTTAAGGCATCATATCATTGTTCGGGTTCAAGTACAAAATTCGTAAAATATAAAATGTATTGTAAAAAAAATTAAACGTTTTTTTAAAGAAATAATTGGTATAAGTTCTTACTACCTTCACATATTGTTTCCACCTGCACATCCCAATCACCATTTACCAAACATGTTAAAGATGAAATAGAAGTGTTTTTTCTGTATCCACTATTACACTGATAACTACATACGTCATCAACATATCGATTACAAGTTGAAATGGCTCCATTTGGAATCGATGATGAGCATTGTTTCCCTTAAAGAAAATTAGATGAGATCAAAAAAATTCTATATTCTCTTACAAAAACCCAAAACATGTGGACGTAATAAAGCCTTTCATTTTTATGAACGATTTTTTTTTTACAAATCATAACAATGCAAACGTAACTGGTATTATTAATTCTTTGATGAACTTTTGAAAAAACCAATGGTTATTTTCCTGTATATGCAAATGATATTTTCACTTCAAAAGGACTAAGTTTACAAGACTGTACACTATAGCTGAACTATGAATTCGATATATCTATGCACTCCTGACCAGCTAAAATACGTTTTTAGCACTTTTGACTAGATGCACCATAATTTGTAACATTTTAAATATTTATTAGGTTTAATATATAACACTAATACCAGTTAAATTTTGATGTGCCAGATGTGCACATGTCGGAAATTCATTCTTCATCAGTGACACTAAGACCGAAAATTTTGATAGAAAAAAACATAAGCCAAACAGTTGAAAATTAATGAATCTAAAGTTCCAAAATTATGTAAATCCAAATTCAGCTAAGGAATGCTTGGCATGAGGGAACAAACCTTAGTTTTAAATAAATTTCAAAATTTAAGACGGCTAAAAAGTTGGCAAAATGGTACATTTTTTGACAGCACAAAGTACTGCCTACTGAGTTATGGATACCCTCGGGGAGTTTTACTCCACCAGCAGCGGTACCCGCTCAGGGGTAGTAAATATATAACACAAATACCAGTTAAATTTTGATGTGCCAGATGTACACATTTAATATGAATACCATGATAATATTTAAATTTACTAAAACAAGTAAGTAATATCGAGTGTTTGAACACAATGAGAAGAAATCTTATGTTTTTACACATCATAAAACTAGCAGAATAAAGTGAACATTTATAAGAAGACATGTTTTAAGTAAATATTAAAAATGTATAAAACTTACTCAAACATAGCTGATCCGTTGATGGATTCCATACACCAGGCATTGAACATAAAATATTACTATGAGAAGGGTTTTTCTGATATCCAGCGTCACAGTTATATTGACAATAGTTATTTAATGATCCATAGCAATCAGTTGTGAAATTACCATTTGGAATAGTCAAGTTGCATGTAACGGCTATAATAAAACAGAAAAAAAGTTTTATTAGATAGAAAAACAACATATTATTATAATAATGCTTTGTCATGTTTATAATAATATATTGTACTCAAATTTCCTAAATTGAAATTAAAATTTCAGATTTTAAAAAATGTTTTTGTACAGTTACAATTGCAAAAGATATCAATATGCCGTTTTTTTACCCCTTCACTTCCCATCCTGCACACGGGACTAGTTTATTGGTCTTCTTCACGTAACTCCATTAACAATAGAAAACTTTCTAAGCCTTTTAAAGAAAATTATCTGTTCCTTTCGCGTTTTTTTTATATTGAAAGTCATTTAACAATGAAAAAATTATAGAAAGAAAGCTTGTCAAAAAAGAGAAAGTTTTATTTATGTTACTCGCCTCTGAGATGATTTGTTCGATTTTTCAGCCCAACAAACTGTTGGCTTCTTGTATTAACACACACACACACACACACACACACACACACACACACACACACTTTAAATTCAAATTTTCATTACATTTGTTAAGGCATCATATCATTGTTCGGGTTCAAGTACAAAATTTCGTAAAATATAAAATGTATTGTAAAAAAAATTAAACGTTTTTTTAAAGAAATAATTGGTATAAGTTCTTACTACCTTCACATATTGTTTCCACCTGCACATCCCAATCACCATTTACCAAACATGTTAAAGATGAAATAGAAGTGTTTTTTCTGTATCCACTATTACACTGATAACTACATACGTCATCAACATATCGATTACAAGTTGAAATGGCTCCATTTGGAATCGATGATGAGCATTGTTTCCCTTAAAGAAAATTAGATGAGATCAAAAAAATTCTATATTCTCTTACAAAAACCCAAAACATGTGGACGTAATAAAGCCTTTCATTTTTATGAACGATTTTTTTTTACAAATCATAACAATGCAAACGTAACTGGTATTATTAATTCTTTGATGAACTTTTGAAAAAACCAATGGTTATTTTCCTGTATATGCAAATGATATTTTCACTTCAAAAGGACTAAGTTTACAAGACTGTACACTATAGCTGAACTATGAATTCGATATATCTATGCACTCCTGACCAGCTAAAATACGTTTTTAGCACTTTTGACTAGATGCACCATAATTTGTAACATTTTAAATATTTATTAGGTTTAATATATAACACTAATACCAGTTAAATTTTGATGTGCCAGATGTGCACATGTCGGAAATTCATTCTTCATCAGTGACACTAAGACCGAAAATTTTGATAGAAAAAAACATAAGCCAAACAGTTGAAAATTAATGAATCTAAAGTTCCAAAATTATGTAAATCCAAATTCAGCTAAGGAATGCTTGGCATGAGGGAACAAACCTTAGTTTTAAATAAATTTCAAAATTTAAGACGGCTAAAAAGTTGGCAAAATGGTACATTTTTTGACAGCACAAAGTACTGCCTACTGAGTTATGGATACCCTCGGGGAGTTTTACTCCACCAGCAGCGGTACCCGCTCAGGGGTAGTAAATATATAACACAAATACCAGTTAAATTTTGATGTGCCAGATGTACACATTTAATATGAATACCATGATAATATTTAAATTTACTAAAACAAGTAAGTAATATCGAGTGTTTGAACACAATGAGAAGAAATCTTATGTTTTTACACATCATAATAAACTAGCAGAATAAAGTGAACATTTATAAGAAGACATGTTTTAAGTAAATATTAAAAATGTATAAAACTTACTCAAACATAGCTGATCCGTTGATGGATTCCATACACCAGGCATTGAACATAAAATATTACTATGAGAAGGGTTTTTCTGATATCCAGCGTCACAGTTATATTGACAATAGTTATTTAATGATCCATAGCAATCAGTTGTGAAATTACCATTTGGAATAGTCAAGTTGCATGTAACGGCTATAATAAAACAGAAAAAAAGTTTTATTAGATAGAAAAACAACATATTATTATAATAATGCTTTGTCATGTTTATAATAATATATTGTACTCAAATTTCCTAAATTGAAATTAAAATTTCAGATTTTAAAAAATGTTTTTGTACAGTTACAATTGCAAAAGATATCAATATGCCGTTTTTTTACCCCTTCACTTTCCCATCCTGCACACGGGACTAGATTATTGGTCTTCTTCACGTAACTCCATTAACAATAGTAAACTTTCTAAGCCTTTTAAAGAAAATTATCTGTTCCTTTCGCGTTTTTTTTTATATTGAAAGTCATTTAACAATGAAAAAATTATAGAAAGAAAGCTTGTCAAAAAAGAGAAAGTTTTATTTATGTTACTCGCCTCTGAGATGATTTGTTCGATTTTTCAGCCCAACAAACTGTTGGCTTCTTGTATTAACACACACACACACACACACACACACACACACACACACACACACTTTAAATTCAAATTTTCATTACATTTGTTAAGGCATCATATCATTGTTCGGGTTCAAGTACAAAATTTCGTAAAATATAAAATGTATTGTAAAAAAATTAAACGTTTTTTTAAAGAAATAATTGGTATAAGTTCTTACTACCTTCACATATTGTTTCCACCTGCACATCCCAATCACCATTTACCAAACATGTTAAAGATGAAATAGAAGTGTTTTTTCTGTATCCACTATTACACTGATAACTACATACGTCATCAACATATCGATTACAAGTTGAAATGGCTCCATTTGGAATCGATGATGAGCATTGTTTCCCTTAAAGAAAATTAGATGAGATCAAAAAAATTCTATATTCTCTTACAAAAACCCAAAACATGTGGACGTAATAAAGCCTTTCATTTTTATGAACGATTTTTTTTTTTACAAATCATAACAATGCAAACGTAACTGGTATTATTAATTCTTTGATGAACTTTTGAAAAAACCAATGGTTATTTTCCTGTATATGCAAATGATATTTTCACTTCAAAAGGACTAAGTTTACAAGACTGTACACTATAGCTGAACTATGAATTCGATATATCTATGCACTCCTGACCAGCTAAAATACGTTTTTAGCACTTTTGACTAGATGCACCATAATTTGTAACATTTTAAATATTTATTAGGTTTAATATATAACACTAATACCAGTTAAATTTTGATGTGCCAGATGTGCACATGTCGGAAATTCATTCTTCATCAGTGACACTAAGACCGAAAAGTTTGATAGAAAAAAACATAAGCCAAACAGTTGAAAATTAATGAATCTAAAGTTCCAAAATTATGTAAATCCAAATTCAGCTAAGGAATGCTTGGCATGAGGGAACAAACCTTAGTTTTAAATAAATTTCAAAATTTAAGACGGCTAAAAAGTTGGCAAAATGGTACATTTTTTGACAGCACAAAGTACTGCCTACTGAGTTATGGATACCCTCGGGGAGTTTTACTCCACCAGCAGCGGTACCCGCTCAGGGGTAGTAAATATATAACACAAATACCAGTTAAATTTTGATGTGCCAGATGTACACATTTAATATGAATACCATGATAATATTTAAATTTACTAAAACAAGTAAGTAATATCGAGTGTTTGAACACAATGAGAAGAAATCTTATGTTTTTACACATCATAAAACTAGCAGAATAAAGTGAACATTTATAAGAAGACATGTTTTAAGTAAATATTAAAAATGTATAAAACTTACTCAAACATAGCTGATCCGTTGATGGATTCCATACACCAGGCATTGAACATAAAATATTACTATGAGAAGGGTTTTTCTGATATCCAGCGTCACAGTTATATTGACAATAGTTATTTAATGATCCATAGCAATCAGTTGTGAAATTACCATTTGGAATAGTCAAGTTGCATGTAACGGCTATAATAAAACAGAAAAAAAGTTTTATTAGATAGAAAAACAACATATTATTATAATAATGCTTTGTCATGTTTATAATAATATATTGTACTCAAATTTCCTAAATTGAAATTAAAATTTCAGATTTTAAAAAATGTTTTTGTACAGTTACAATTGCGAAAGAAATAAATATCAACTTATGTCTATTCCATTGGTAGACAAACGCTGAAAAATAAGAAAGCAATGCATGTATATTATACAATATTGTTATACACTTCTGGACACTGTACATGTTTCACTACGTTGTATACAAAATATATTGTGTAAATTAAATATTATAGCCTTTCCGTATCACATTATGAGGAATAAGCATCCACATAAAAAACTTATCACATAAAATTGTGTCATTGTTATATTCTATCCAGGATCCAAAATTTGTTCTTTGTTTTTAATAATAATTTAAAAATACATCGTAAGAAGACTGAGAAACATAATCTTTTATCTAAAACGTTTGAAATTTTGCAATTCAAATCGTCAAACAAAACTTTTTGATTTGTCTAAGATTTTTTCGTCGATGACAATATCTTTTATAAAACGGAAAGATTAGAAACCAAATTTATGTTATTTCTTTCAAAATATTTAAAATTATATGTTCCTTTGATATAATAAAGCCTTTGATATGATATTGTATGGAAGAGCTAGTTCAAAAAACGGAAACTTTATACAATAAAGCAAACTGCTTACAAATAAATATTACAAGCCTATGCTTTCAAGTCCCAAAAAGTTTATGACAAATATTGTTAATAAATATGACGCCACAGCATACAAATATTGGATATATTTAAGTTCACATAGTTTACATGCCCTCTTACGTTCAATTTTGATTTCACACATCGCGGGTATAGCTGTCCAAAGACGGAACGGTGTATTCACACGGCGCAGCTGGTCTCACTTACTGATGGAAGTTTTAGTGTATAACTTAATGAGTCAATTTTCAAATTTTTCACTTTGTTTTTGGTATTGCGGTAAAAACAAACTGACTGCGTTTGTGGTTTATTTTTGTGTTTGGTATGTTGAAAGCCATAATAGCGGAAAGTGATATTTATTTTCGAATAACGGAATAAAATTAAACACAAACATACCAGTCTATGTCTAAATCACAATCCCGTCCCAAAACAGTAAACACTTTGAATAACTTGCCAATTCCATTATACACGTGAATTTCCATTAAAGAAGTTAGGCTGGGCGACAAAATGGAAAATACTACGAAAAACTAAATCAAATCTCTCTGTTTTGACAGTGGTTCTGAATATTAAAGGTGAAAATTTATGTTTTATTTAAATTAATACATACGATTACATAAATACTGAAGAGGCACACTCCATAACCCGAAATTTCCACAGGTGATGTCTTCAATTGAAGCATTTTTCTTGTATGTAGATGAGCAGTAATAATCACACTTATACCCAATGTATCGCAAACAGTTGGCGTTTAGGAATCCATTCGGAATGGATGAAGAACATTGAGTCACTAATAGAGTATAATACACAATACAGCAGTAAGTATGTAAGGCAATTAACATTAAAGATACAAATAAACATGTTTAAAAGTTAACATTGAAAATGAAAATAAAAAGTAAAATTTGACAAAAGAAGAATATTTTTATTTGAATTTTCAGAAAATATCGAAACCATAAGTGGAGCATGAGAGACTAAATAATAAAATTCTTGGGAAAAATGTTTTAATAAATTAACAAATAAGCAATGGCGGTCATGAAATATCACGTCTTGGTTGTTGTTATAATTTCGAAAATATATAATTTGGTTGCAGATTCGAACATATTGTTACTCATGCCTAAGTGAGAAATAATGAAATAACCTCCTTGACATGTTCTTCCATCCGAGTTCAAAGTTACGCCGTCTTCGCACGAGCATGTTCTTCCAGATGCTGTAGGCAAACAATATGTACTGCATTGTCCATTTTGAGAAGAACACAAACTATTCACTACAAAATATTGTGAAAAAATTATATGAATTTAAAATCTTTACATTATTAGATATTGCATATGTAAAACTTTCAGTGGGTTGAACAGAGAAATATGAAAACAAGTGATATGAAAAGCTACTTTTACACATTTGCAATTTTTATAGAGAAGGACTTTAGAAACCAAAACGTTAACGGACTTTTTATTTTAAGTCGATATCAGAAGTAAGTATCTTAACTTAAGATTAAATGGATATAGAATAGGTTATTGAATATAATATGTGATTAATATATTCATATAGCTGTTGTAGCTTTTCTGAGAAATCTATAAACATGTTATAGCGCGTTATGTTTAGTTTGGCTGGAAAACCTTTGACAGCTTTTACAATATAAAATAAGCATTTCTCATTAGTTCAAAGCTGTATTCATATTTACAATTCTATTGATTTACAAGATAACTAAAAATCTTTTAAACTTCTAAATATGTATACCAAATTATGCGGATTTAATAACTAAACAGTAAACATTTACATTCCCTAATTTGAGTCGAATATACACTAATTGATTGAATGATTGTGAAAATGGCAATCAGTATTATTTTCCAATAAAGCGATTAGTGTTTATAACAAACATTTTTAATCGTCAAGACAGGCAGTAGGTAAGATACTATTCCTAGTGTAACTGATAAGAAAAGAAATGTGTAAATATGACACAGAAAAATGAAACAGGTATTTTTGTTAAATAGTTACTTCCCCTGAGCGGCTACCGCTGCTGGTGGCGTGAAACTCCCCGAGGGTATCCATAACTCAGTAAGCAGTACTTTGTGTTGTCAGAAAATGTACCTTGTGTCAAAATTTTCAGCCGTCTAAATTTTGAAATTTATTCAAAGTTAAGGTTTGTTCCCTCATACAAGGCATTCCTTAGCTGGTTTTGGATTTTGGAACTTTAGAGTATGATAGATAATAGTTTGGGTTCGGGTTGTAATTTCTTTGGAATGGGGTTTGTAAAAAAAAGTTTGAATGTATAACTGTTTTTATTTACTATGTCTTTTATTAAGGTCAATATAGCTTTTTGTTGTCTTCCAAGCTTTAAATCCCTTTGGTTTTGATAATAAGATATATAAAAGTTAAATTCTTCAATTTGAACTATTTTAATTTGAAATATCGGCTAAATCCAATCTGCTCCACTTGTATGTGAAATACGCTGAGGAGCCAAGTATAGAGTTTCCGTTTATGACAATTTGTTTTACTGAATAAAAATATTTTTACATAAAGGGATAACAATACTTATTAAAAAACGTTATTTAACCTATTCATTGATATTTTTAGGAAACAGTGGTTCTCATCTACAAGTATTGCGGGAAACCGCATCGGCACTTAAATTAATTGTTACAGAACCTTGTCAAATCTGGAGAAAAGAGTGTCGCTTAATCATTCAACTACACATACAGATATATAGATGACGTTTTACTCTAAATAATCCGAAATTTAGAGAATATGTGAATGTTATCTATCCAAGTGAGCTTGAAATAAAAAGCACGACAGATTACCCATGTTCTGCTTCATACTTGGACTTATACCTCAATAATGACACCAACAAAACGTTACATCTGAAGCTATACGACAAACGTGATGACTTTAATTTTTCTATTGTCAACTTTCCGTTCCTTTGCTGTAATATCCCTGCTCCTCCTGCGTATATTGTATCTATTTCACAGTTAATACGTTATGGTAAAGCTTATTCACACCTATGGGGACTTTCTACAACGAAGCAAACTGTTTACAATCAAATTGTAAGAATATTACAAGCCTAGGCTAATCAAGGCCCTTAAAATTTTTTTTGGCCGTCATCACAATATTGAGAAGTATGTTGTCACTGTATCCAAACTTATACTGGATATATTTGACTTGCCATAGTTCCTTGTTCCTTTCATTTCCAATGTTGATTTGCACATGACGGGTGTAGCTAGCTAAACAGAAGGTGCTTACCCTTTCCGAAGCACCTGGCCTCACTTTCTTGATGAAAGTTCACGTGAATTACTGAATTTGCCAGCTTTCAAAGTTTTCACTTTGTTTTTGGGATTTTGATTTGGACAAGGATTCGTATGTTTGTCTTTTATTTTATTAATAAATTTACCTGGATGTGTCCTTCCATTGTATATATCAAGAGAGTCTAGTCTGCCAAACTCTGCGTTATGTGACATCCATGTTTCTGGTTGATTGGTATTTTTGTTGAATTTTGTTATTATCCTTGTTGTTAAAAATAATGAAAATTATTAATCATATCATGTCGTTAGTGCCATTTTTTTTGTTTTTTAAAAAATTCAAATGGAATAAATTTACTTATTTTAAAGAACAATCATCAGAAAAAAAGAAGAAGAAAGAAAGGAAAACTAACAAACTAACAAAACACTTTTATTTTAAGTTTGTCTTTGCTAGATACTGCATATACCTATTTTATCGGTACTCACTGCTTAGACCATGCTGTATAATAAATATATGCACCACCGAGAACAATAGCCACCATATGAGAGCCACTGTCTACTAGAATTTCTCTTCTATTAGCTCCATTTAGATCTGTACTCTCTATTTTGTTGTGATATCCATCAGTCCAATACAGCCGATCGGCTTAAATATTAACGATAATACTAATAAATAAAACCTGTTAGCATTGTAATTATATCGATTAAAAATTGAAATTGAATAAATATGTCAACACCTGACAGAATTTGATATAATATTTTAATATAAATTAACAAAATTTATTTCAACAAGAGTTCCAGTGGCCTTAACGCTGATTTGAGTATATGTCCAAATTTGTTTGCAAAGTGTAATAGACAATATATTTACTACAGTAAACCTTCTAATTTTTCTCAAGGTTATAACTGCAACAATACTTTATCACAATTGTCTAGTTACATTTCATTTATAACTATTTAATATGCTTGTAGTAACTACAGTAAAATAACTTTCAATTTTCAAATCATTAACCATTTCAGTATACTTATGTAGCTATGTCATTGACCTATCAATTAAAATGACACTCATGTTAATACCTACAACATTCCTTTACAAAAAGTAAACAGTTTTTAAGTTTATAACCATATTAGTCTTCTTATGCAGCTATAACCTTGAACTTTAACATATATTGTCGACTCATATATCAAAATGATTAACATACAAATACCAAAAATATAAATGCCTATACAAAAAGTCACTAGTCTTGACGATTTTAAATAATTTCAAATTCTTATGTAACTACAATGTATGACCTTGACCTTTGAACGATGACCTTAACCCATATATCAAACTGACCATATCAATACCTATCATATTCTGATTTCATGCTTATACAAAATGTTCATATTTTTCAAGATAATACGCAATTAAAGTATTTTCTTGCAAATATGACCTTGACCTTTTGAAGTATGATTTAGAATCATATATCAAAATGATCGTCATTTTAAACCCTGACCTTGGAGCCTATGTCCTTGTAACAGATACCGTTATATCAATACCTACAATATTCTAAAATTTATGTCTATATAAAAGTAATTATTCTTCTTAATAACCAACAATTTCAGCCTTCTTTTGCAGCCATGATCTATATCCTTTAAACTCAATAATTGTCATATCAATACTTACAATATTTTTTAAATACATGGCTATACAAAAAGTAAATATGTTAATTTACAATTTCAGATTTCTTATATAGATCTTGAACTTTGAACCTATGACCTTAAGTCTTCTTATTAAATCATGACCTTGAAATTTGAATGTATGACGTTGAACCATACATCAAACCAATCGTCATAACAATATCTTTAATATCTTTGTTATGAACAAAATCGATTTATTTAACAATTTTGACATTTTACAAGTTAATTTTGTTATGCTTATACCTATTTCTCTACAATTTTGTCGTTATATTTGGTCAGTTAGACCGGAAATCTGTGTGTACATCAAGTACTTGCCTGTGTGATCAACATTAAACGATATGCGTATTTTTCTTTGTTTTTGCACAGAAGCAATATAATTTACTGAAAGTTATATCCAGAATGTATACGAAAATGGTATAAATAACCATAAACTTTTGAAAATATCAAAGTCTGTGAATGAGGTCCATATAATCAGGAAAAGCTTGTGTAACATAGTCAGTTTTTTTACTAATATAAACGATAAATTAAAAATATTTTACGATCAAAAATGGTTAAAATGAATGAAATAACACTTATTAATAATTTAAAACAGAAAATATTTAAACAATGGCATTCCGATTGTAGACAATTATGAATTTTTGTACAATAATAACTACTGATATGTTATTTTATCCTGTTGATCAGAGTTACTTTCGTTGGTGTCGGCACTTACTTTAAGAAACTGTGAAAGAGGACTACCGAAAAATCTTACCAGCATAATCTAATGCAAGACCATTCGGCCACTTTGTTGAAACTGATACCAAAGTCGTTTTACTTGAGCCATCCATGTAACACCGTGATATATGACTGCTAGCAATCTCGTGGTCAGTGAAGAATAGGTACCTAGGAACATAAGAATATTGATAATATAAAGATTTCAAAAATGATTGTAAAATATAAAAATTACATATAAAGTACACTTTTTTGCAACCATGCTCTTGTTTGGTGTTATGAACATTTTAAATCAGATGGAACTTTTCTATATGAGAAAGAAAAATAGATCTTTAAATGAAACTGTTCTGCTTCTATTTGCAAAAAGATTACCTACGACGATAAGAATAGAATTTTCAAAATAAAAAATCAAGTTCAAAATATATACTTGGTTCCAGAAGGAGAGGAAATATGAAAAAAGTAGAGTTTTTTGAGTGCCCAAATCTTTCCAAAAATAATAAGTTTTTCAATTTTCTTTTTAGAATTTTTCTGATTGGTTGAAGGAATAATTGAAATGGACTACATGTTGTACTCAAGTAAATAAGAAAACTACTCACGTATTTTACTTTTTTATGTATAAACTAAAACGTTTTCAAACTGTTTTGATAATATGGTTAAGCTGTATGGATGCAGTTATTGTTACAATATGTTGAGAAAATTGGTCAAGTCAAGCGACAAAATACCGGAAAAAAGTTACTTAGGAAACAAACTACAAGTGCACTTGGTTCTAAATTTTCATCTAAGTCTGTATTTACAGTTAGGCGCGTCGAAACTATATTCATATATGACTTTGATATAATCAATTGCAGTCGAAATTGAATTAATTGTTTGATATTTTAATATGTCGTATTTTCGTTAATTTGTTATTAAATTAATTGTATTTAATGTAACAAGTGTTAGAGTGTTAACTAGCATACAAAACCGTGGCCAAGTGGGTAAAGTAATGTGTCACCCAGTTCTATTATAACTCAATATATTATCATCAAATTGATTTTAATGTAATTCTGTTGGCTATATATTAGTTTTTGTATAAAAAAGCAAAATTTAAACATTTCGAATAAAAGTAGATTACAGTAGTCCTTATTAAACTCCATGTTAAAATGCAAGTTAAATCAATCTTTCAAGTGAGTAAATCATACCCTTTCGAAGGATATAATGCTACCGCTCTGGGTGAATTCAATCTTTGCACGATTGTCTTTGGACTCGCTCTATCTCTGACAACTCTGATAGATCCAGATAAACCAAGGCGTGAAATTTGGGAAAAATAAATATTGTTTGTGGAGTAGTCAATGGTAAGACGATCTGCAAAGGCAAATCCTGTGTAAAATAAAAAATTGTTAAATAACCTTTAGAAATCAAGCATTGTAGTTATTCTTTCTTAACGATTTTACCTTGTTCGTTACCTTAAACAGTAAAACAAAGTTCAAACAAGCATAACAATTTATTAATCGACATAGATTTTAGTGATACTGACGTATGTATTTATTCATGGAACAAACAAAATCAATTCTTATAGATTTGAGAAGATTTTGTTCAGCTTTAGCTTTGGTTTTGAAATAATACCCACTTTATAATTGTAAATAGATATCTATCTTTTTATTAATTTAATACTTCAACATCCACAAAAAAATTTAAACAATGCTTCAATATTCAACCGTATTTATTAGGATTTTGTTGGTTAGTTATAATGTTTTACGCCACACAAGCTGTGCGAACACGTAGACGTTTTTATCAATCTTGAAGATTTATCGAACACAAGGTCGTGTTTGTATGTGTTTGTATTGTTGTTTTTGGGTTGTAGGCGTTTGTGCGGTGCATACATGCTTTTCTTAATTTATTGAACTAGAACGCGCTTATAGTGGTGACCTTTAAGTGAGTGCTATGAGTGCTATTTATTTCTCATAAGGCCGCTTATGAACATTATTAGTTTATTATACTGATATCCATCAAACCAGTAAAGGCCTTTGGCAAGGAATTGTTTCTTTTAAATTTAAAACATAATTTTTATTTCATGTTCTCGTACTTCTTAATTCCAATCTGATGTGCGAGACCCACCACAAGACAAATGCAAAATATGTATGATTGTCTGCGTTTTCAATGGAAAACAAATATTTTTTTAAACGAAATATTCTTGACAAATTACCAGATCATCAATGATAAACTTTTTTGCACACTGCACACAATGGACAAACATGGAGTGTTTACATGTCATAAATCATTAGCATCGTTGTAAAATAATTTAATATACTGATACGTAATAATCGTAGTTACATTGAATCATTCTTGAACCACAAAAATAGTAAAATTAAAATCTTACCTAAGCTGTGTATGACGGACGCATTTTCTCCCGTCAATAGAGACTGTCGAATCTGGCCGGTATTTATCTCCGACCAAACTACCATTGACGTGTTTGAATTGTACGCTATTCCTACTGCAGTATTTAAATTCGGAAGATTTAAGGCTATGACATTCTTGTCAACAAGACTTATTTGATACACTTTATTATGACTGTTGTCCGTTGTCAGCAAAAAGTCGCTATATATAGGCGCTACAATAAAATGATTTAACTTATAAAATCAATTATAAAATTATTTTGTGTAATATAGAAGTACATTACTCATTTTTAGGGCATATTCTTTTGTGAAGACTTTTGTATAAAAAGCTTTGCTTGGAAGAAGTTATTCACACAAAAGCATATTCAGAATGTTTGAATAAACACATTATAAATGTTTGAGTTGAAATTATTATGGTTTTGCGGTCTTGTATTTATCTAATTAAAACGATAAAAGCAACTTACTACTAGAGCAGCTTGTCTGGTCCGACTGTAATGTAAAGCCTAGACTGCATTGACAAATCCGTCCCGAATGGGATGCCACGCAAATTTCCTGACAACCACCATTAGCATCTTCACATGGTCCTGAGATATATTTTTGTAATAAATGGTGTAAAATAAATAATATTTATATTTTATATTTAAGAGAGTATTACTTATATTTTAATGGCACATTTATCACAATCTGTGAATATAACAGTCGAACATTCATTTAAATATATTAAAGTGACAATCATATAACGATCATATTAAATGCTCTTTGCAAGAACGCAAGCTTAATTCTTGACTTGTTTCTTTGCGGACCTTACCTTATTTCAGATGGAAAGAAACAGAAGTTTTATAAATGACATTTTGTTTGATTATACAAAACCATGGAAAGTGGCCATAACACTTGACTGTCAATATATTATATTCCCTGCAAAAGTTCTGAATTAAATTAGATCATGATCATTTTGAAGGTCTTTATAAAAATAACCAAAATTGAAAATTTCATTTTAAAAATCTATGATATCAGGATAACAGAATTCAAATATTGTTTCTTTGATAAGGTCATGACCAAAGCTGTATAAAAATTCTTTTGCATTTGACTATCGAAATCGTGACTGAATTAGATACTGACAATATCTAATATACATGACTATTTATATATGACATTGACCTTTAAATTTAAGAGGATCCATACATCAATTCATGCCTACAATATTCATACAAAACTAAATTTTGTATTTATCAGGATATTGCCCTACGAAGGCCGCCATTTAGGACTCTCTTTTTTGCACCAGAGTTGATTACTTACGTAAAACCCGATAAAGTTGCAATAGGAGAGATAGGTATCACAGTAATTTTGGTAATTGATAACATATTTTCAAATACAAATTATATACATGGTTTGCCAACGCGTTTATCTTGGATTGCCGTTTTCAAAGTTGATCAGTTTAAAGTAAAGTCACTTACAACTGGGTCTTACAAATGTTTAGAATTGTGAATATTTCGCTCTTTCTTTTTCGAAATCAAATCAGACTCGTTTGATTGCAACTTTTGAATATTCACCTTTCTGTGTTCTGTGAATCGATGGATCAAAAATTACCATCCCTGTTATGCTTCCGAAATTAGATAAAGTTTTTATAAATTCAGTGAGTGAAGAAGAAAGTCTGGTTGATCGTATATCTGGCGTACCAGTTGTCCATACAGCATAGCCCTGCAATATCAATTTTAAAATCGAAATTTACACCTTAAGGTATAAGCTTGACCAAAGCCAATAAATTGTAAATACATTAGATACATGTATGAGAAAAGAGTTAAAAACATTATTAACACACACAGGCAATAGATATATTCGCTACATTCTCTCGAAAATTCAATATTACTTTATGCTTGACGTTGACACGTTGTAACCTTATTCGGTTATTTGAACTAAATATGAATTTGACATTACTGGTTTTGAACCTTAATAACAGACATGTTTAAAACTTATAGTTGTCTATGTACATAATTAATCTGTAAAGAATTAAAGCATTGACAGTAGTCAGAAAACATATAAAACAAAAAGATAAAAAACAGACGGTTTATAATGAGGCACAACATTTCATTATACATTAAGTTTTAAGACTTACATTAACAGTTAAGTTTAAATATCAAATACTGATAAATACATGAAATTATATAACTGTGAACTATCAAACGTTTGTAAAATTGTAGAATTATAATATATAAATCTAGCTACACAAAGTTTTATTAATTATAATTCAACTTTAATACAATGTACCAGTATTTAACAATAGGAATGATTTTCACATCCAATAAAAAATTTAATTATCATTATCATTATAACAATTTGAAAGTCAGTTGGTGTTAACATCATTGGGTTTTAAAATAAATAAATAAAAGCAATGTTTCGTTTTATATTGATGTGTTATTTATACCTAGAGGTAATTTCAATTACAAAATGATGTACTTCACTAGATACGATAAAGTAAAACATTATGTAATAATTATGTTATTTATATATAACAATAAAGTTTTAAAAAGTAATTGAAATGAGAAAAGAGGTCTGTTCTTAAGGTGTATTGTACCGCATCGCGATAACGCTTTGCACGATTTCTTTGATGATGACAATCTTGAATAGCTAGCTCTTTTCAATATCTTTCAAACAGTGTAAAAAAGCTCCACATAGTTTAAAAATTCTAGCCATTTCAATAGAATCAGTCGTTGACCACTGTTGAAAAATGTTTGGTAAACAGATCAAGAATATTGAAGAAATTAGAGATTATATAAAATCAGCACTAAACTTTGGTCAGTCAGTAATGCAGATTTTTACAATTTTGGGGGAAGTTTATGGGTCTGATAAAGTATCTTTTAACACAATTCGAAGGTAGAGAACGGGATTTCTGACTGGCACAGAGTCTGTTTAAGATGCAGCAAAATCTTGCAGACCTGTGACTGTAACAGAAAAGGTAAATGTCTCAAAAGCGAGGGAAATAATTATAAGTATTGACAGATATACGACTCATGAAATTTCCGAAGTTATTGGCATATCGCTTTTGCGGGTGTATTTAATTGTGCATCGTATTTCGAATGTACGAATGATTTCTGCCATATGGTTCCCGCATATAATGACAAATGGCCAAATACCGGTACAATCCGCTAAGTATTTGCTCAAAATGTTTCCCAAATTTAATCAAAGAGAATTAGCAAAAATTGTTTCTCATGACGAAACTTGGGTTCACTATTTCGAACAGTAAGAAATATTGAAAATAGATTATCGTTAACTAAACACGGTAAAAGAACTACAGTTAACAAAAGAGTCACAAGCACAAAGAACATTGATTATTGTTAGCTTTGAATTTCCAATTTTCAAAAAAAGCGTCTTATAGAAAACTTAAACAGTGTATATGGTTGTGTTTCAGTTTTTGTAATGGTTTAGAAACGCACCCAAAATTGACTTTCGACATTTTGTTTTTATATAGAACGTACGACAAAAAAAGAAATGCATTTTGATGCAAGGAACAGTATACATCGATAAAATATAATCTTTAAGTTATAGAATTTTCGAGTCAATTTATGTGTTAACAGTTAAACCTATCAGCCAATTACATGTTTTACCATGTAGAAAGAAAGCAAAGAAAATCCCTTCATTTACCTTGTATATAGAAAGATGTTTCGCAGTTCCGACTGAAAAGTGAGTCTTGATGTTTGTACCATTTTTGAGGGAACTTCTGAGCATTCCAGAATTTTCCCAGTACAATCTTTGATTAAAACGAAAAACAAAAAGCAATTAATTTAAAATATCATCACAATTGGCTTTAATTTATAACTTGTTAAATTTTAACGTTCATGTAGTTCATATATCATATTAATTTAAATAAAAAAACTAGTTGTCATTTTTGTGACTACATATTCTGAAAGGTAATCTAACATTATTTATATTTTTCTCAATGTAACATTAGCTTTCACTGATTTATATTTGTATGAAAACGGTTTTTGAGTAATAATAAAATCAAAGTATTGAAACTCTTTGAAAAAATTATCATCTCACTTTCAACAGAGTCCGAAAAGGGATTAAATTTCTTATAATATGTTGAACCCTTTAATAAACCTTGGTAGACTAGAGTAGGCGTTGCATGAGAGATCCACCCAATCAGCACCTCAGAATCTTTTATCTAAGATCAGAAGGCAACATTTTGTGCCCTAAGTGCCGCTTTGACACCACTTCCTGTTAGTGTCATAAAGGTTTGAGCGTATACTCTAACCGGTTAAAAAGTTAAAGAATAAATATTTGTTGTAATGAAATCGAATTTATTAATGTTATTCCAAAGATTAAACTTATTACCGATTTGTCAGTGTATCAAAATAAAGTCCATTTGGTGCCGAAGAAGAAGAACCACTTATAATTGTCTGTTTGTTTGATCCATTTATATTTCCACTTTGTATCTTCTGTCCACTTGCGTCATTTTCAACCCAATAGAGAGTACTAGTGAAAGACAAAACATTAAAAAAAAGTGAATACCATATATATTCCATTTAATTTAATGTGCGTGCGCATATTATTCTCTTTTTAGCTGAAACGGAAATGAACTCTTTTGACTGATCATAAGTGATAAAACTTTTTGTTGATTTTTTATGTTTGTGTAGATCGATATAGCTTTTCGTTGATTAAATGTGATTTAAAACATTTTTTCTTCTATCGTTAATATGATTATATAACGGGGAATAGGCATTACATTAAAAAATAATAGCAATTAACATTATCACAGACCGTTTTGCGGACCGTTAGTATTTGCCCGTAAGTGTTGTAAAATTTTAGCGATAGTATTATTTTAGCGGTTGAACTCTTCTGCCAATTGCGCTAAAATAAAACTGCCGCTAAATTTTCACGGTTTACAGTATATAAACGAACAATTACAGTTTCTTCAACAATTCAACTGCTAAAGCTTTGCTACTTATATGGTAACTGATTCCGAAATTTGTGCAAGAACTTATATGTAACTATTTAGTTGTTTTGGTATTAGTTATCAGCCGGTGTAAGTTCTTTATTCAATCATGCATCATCAACTTGTATATCATTGAATTGACAGAAATTCTAAACATAGAGAAAAGACAAGAAGGACATATACTGGAGCAATTAAGACTCACAGAAATTACATTTTTAAATACTTATCAAATTTGGTAATTGTCAAAATACTGTAAACTTAAATTATTTGAGAATAACGTATATAACATTCACTAGTATATGTATCATTTAAAATAAGCAGTTCCCTTTACAGAAGAATAGAGAATAAACATATACATGAAGTAAAAAATACATTTTTGCGTTTGTAAAGGAGAAAAAAGTCATATAATAATAATAATAATACTAATAACGCGCAGCATTTTATCATACACTATTAAACGTTTTTATACCTGTTAAAAGGGTCAATAGTCAGTTCTTTTGGAACAGACAATCCATTAAAGATTGTTGAAGAAGAACTCGTCGTAATTGAAACAATTCTTACTCTCCCCGTGTCCGATTCTGTCCAAAACAGGTTTTTATTCAACCAGTCATATGCCAGACCTAGTAAAAGTAAAATGTATAACTGCTATTCCACAAACATCATTAGTTAATACTAATAAATTCCGTATAATTTGTAAAGTTACCTTTTAATCTGTGACTTTTCAGGAAGTTAACAGATTGCTATAACACAAACAATTGATCATCAATCTAAACTGCAATTTTAAATTCAAATTATATATTTTATAACATTTGAAGATAAGTAAAACCCCACTCATCTATACTTATCATACGTAAGTTTTAGGTAAAGTAAATTTATACAAATTCTAAAAAGTATGAAAAACCTTGTACTGGCCAGAAACTGTAAAAAAATGTACTTAACACGTGAGTAAAGTAAAATTCTCTCATTAAAAGCTTGATCATTATGTAAAGCAAATCTGGTTTCTAAACTTCACAATTTACTACTTAATATATATAACAAGATAAATATTATCGGCATTAGGGTTAATGATATGACGGATGACTCACCAGAAACCAATGTGGTGGATGTAAGTTTTGATGTAGCTCGGGTAATTCTATTATGTATCAATATCTCTTGATTTGCATTGTCAGTGAAAAATATAAGGGAACTCTTTGCATCTGTTTCAATATACGTTATTGTTCCAACTCGGTTTATAAAACATCGAGCGTCATGTTCCAACTGACTTATTATTCTAATTTCAAACATGCATACGTGGGTGTTATTTGAAATTAATACCCCTTTACCATAGAGACCGTGTTCGTCTGAAATTATAATAAACATGCGTTAAAAATGTATTGAATTTAAAAATTAATTTGAATAAGTTGACAATGAAGTGGTGAATAAAAACTAAATTTTAATAACAGATTTATACATAAGTCTTAATAATCATATTGTAAAGAACAACTTTGTTTTTTAAATTGAAGAAAGCATTGCAAAATAAGAACTTTTTTCTTACCGCCTCTGTGGCTCAGTGATAAAGCTTCCGTCTCAAAAGCGGAAAGTAGTGGGTTCTAATCCCGGTCAAATTTTGTGCACCGTTGATTGTTTCTTTATCCATAGGAGACAGAGTTTATGCAAAACCTTATTAAATATGGACAAAAGATATTCGCCAAAAACAGACATATAGATGCGCTTTATCTCTTATTTATTCCAAATTTAGAGAATATATTGATGCTCCATACTCGGATTTAACCTCATTTATAACACCAAGAAAAAATTCATTTCAAAGCTATATGACAAAAGAGATGAAAGTAAGTTTTCTATAATTGTCAATATCTGTTTTTATGCAGCAATATTCCTACTTCTCCTGTGAAAGGTGTTTTTGTTTCAAAGTTAATATGGTATCGCAGAGCTTAAACCCGCCATTGGAACTTTCTAATACAAAGCAAGCTGCTTACAAAACAAGTTGACTTAGTGATTTTGCAGGCCTAGGCTTATCAAAGCCCTGAAAAATTTAATGGCCGTCATGGTCATCAGAATTAAAATAATAATTATAAAGCCGCTTTTTCGAAACCTATTGTGGATAATTATATTTGACTTAATTTAGTTTCCTGTTACTTTGAATTCATTCTTAGATTTTGCACATGACGAGTGTAGCTAGCTAGACAGTGGGTGCTTTTCTTTCCTAAGCAGCTTGTCTAACTTCTCTGTTGGAAATACACCTCTTGAACTGGATTTGCAAATTTTGTAGTTTTTACTTGACTTTGGATTGTGACTTTGAGATAGACAGGTAGTTTGTGTTTAATGATTTAATGATTCATAAGTACCCGTACGGAGTACTACACGATAAGTTTACGCCTTACCCGATGGCAATGTTTTATTCCCTACCGGATACGTATGGATACGTATGAACCTTACGACTTTTGAAATTTTCCAGTGTCCCTAAACTTTTTTTCTAAAAAAAGAAAATTAATATTTCCGATCGTACCACAAAACATAATTCTAATAAACAGCCTTATTTATTCTCTAAACAAAAAATATTGTACTTTTCATTTGCCTTTTGACGTGTAAAAATGAGCAAGTGTCGTTACTAACAACAGTCGTAATTAAAAACACAAATGGATTAGATCCACGTCACACGATTCGCATCAACAATTGGTGAATGTTTTAATATAGTATTTTTAATAATTCTATTTTTTAATTGAAGTTAATTGTATTTATAATAAACTTAATAATTGGTATAAGCGTGAGAGTACATCTGAGAAATTTTGATGGCAAAGCTAATACACCCTACATGTTTCAGACAAATTGCTTTTTGTATAAGCGCATAATAGGTACTTTAATATACGTTGTAAAATATCCATTCATAAATGACATATGCATGATAATACAATAGTTACGCATTTGAGGTTACGCATACAGGTTCCTTTTTTGATTTAATATTTCAAAGAAATCCTAGATATATTAAGGTCTTCAAAACAACGTTAATTAGATAGAACGAATTTGTTTAAAACATGTTGATTAAGGTTCTGTTTGATATCAATGTTTTCATTTTATCAAATAAGCTGAACTTTATAATGTCCCTTCAATAAGACGTATATATCTCAAGTAAATAATTTCCTTACTTGTGCATGTCCTGCCATCTTGATTCAAGGTGTAGCCTTCTTTACAAATGCACTCGGCTACACCCCCTACGGCTGCTACACATATATGCTCGCAAGATTTAGATTGACACGGACCTAGAAAAATCAGCGAATATCCATCTTGTCATTTTATTGAAAGATTCTTTTATGGTATTTCTTATTCTACATTTAATTTAAATAAAGGTCATTAAATTATATTAGCAGTAGAAAACAAAAAGCAGTTAACACACAAGAGTATATAATATATATTTTGCATTAGAGAAAAATAGACTTAATAAGAGTTTTGACTAAGAAATTCAACTCTTAATTCATAAGCTAATTGTTTTTGCTAAAACGAAATCAAGAACTTGATAAATCAAACGGAAACATAAAAATTACGAAAAAATAATAAATTAAAACGTAATATCAGATAAATAATAACTGATTATAAAACAGAAAGTCTTAAATATTATGAAAAAACCATCTTTTCCGTAATTTGAAATAATTAACAAACATTGAAACTTTAAAATTCAACTGTGAATTTTACCCTTTCTACTGATTAAATATATTTAACGAGGGTGTGCTTAATATGCATAAGCTTTTTTGCACTTACGAAGTGTTTTGAAATTAAAGTATATTTCATTTTTTCATCTCAAATGGTAATGAAAGTTTTTTCTATTTTTTCAATGCTAACTCAGTAACCGCAAGTCGGTAACCAAACATCACTCTAAATTTTCAGTATAGAGAAAGACCGAATTTATACATTAAGAAATATAGAAAGCTAAATCACAGTCCAGATTTTTATATACAGGCCATGACCAACATGTCATAAAATCAATAGAGGGAAATGGAATTTAGAAACTAGTTAACAATATTTTTTCTTTAAATGACAACTAATCAGAATACATAGGTGTTTGATAAAGAAACAGTAATACGACAAAATATATATGGCAGGACCATCAAATGATAATACTTACTGACAGGAATTGATCTGTTTCTACTGTCATATAATGCTAAAGCCCATGTTGGTCCTTGAAATCCACGTAAATAAAATGACACATCTCCTGCTGTTTTTTGGTGACAGGTAAGCCGTTTTTCTCCAGCATCAGAGACACACAAGGTTTCCTTTATTGATATGAATTGTTAGTTTAAATCATTGATACATTGTACTTATTTAAATCATAAATCATAACAAATATTTACAGTGAATGTTTGTAATAAAGTAATTTTAATTGAGAGCTGTGAATTGTTTTTTGTTTTTGTTTTTGATTTAAACAAGTAGCACATTTCATGAATATATTGTACTCCTAAGTGTTGTCCTAATATACTAATATTCCGCAAATTTAGTTGATTTCGGCCATTTTCATTAAAACGTTTAAAGTAATATTATAACAATACACTGCAAAAGTGATCAACTTTTACAAGATATAACAGGCCAATAGGTTTCATAGATATAAAAGTTGTTGCCCCTGTAATTATAATCTTTTGAACTTTTTTGCTGTCTTTGACAATTTTCACGAAAACTATAAAAAATAAATATTTACAATACCTATTGAATTCCTATGATAAACTCATTGTAGAAAATTTAGAACATTAGGCAATGACCCACTATTTTTCACATACATTGTGCATATGAATACACCTAAATTTAAGATGGGGATTCCCATGACCTATTTTTATCAATCTATTTTTAACATTCACGCCATCACATTTTATATTGTTATTTAATTAAATATACATTAAAAATGAAAGAAAAAATATTGAATTTTAAATAAATAAATATATAAATTATTTGTTTCGATTTTTATTGTGTAACTAAAAATATTTCCATCGTCAGGATGTTCTAACTTCTAAACGCTACACGGCACACTGCTTGCGGGCCACTACCATACAAGCTATGAGCGATGTCGGTGTTGAGACCAGACAGATAATGTTTATTCGCGAGAGTAGCTCCTGACAGAAGTCCCATTACGATGACCGCTCCTGTCCGACCATGCAAAAACATGCTTTAAGTTCGTTTCTTTCTTTTCTGTCACTGGTAATACTTCTACCCTCTGCCTTTGACCATACTTCTTCTTCTCTACCAGCAAATGATAATCACGTGATGGTTCCATGCTCGGACCTGTGCAGAACCCAGTCCAACAAAACGTCGCGCATTGATGTTTCCAATACCCGATTATCCATACAATCTGGATTTTTGACAAATTCAACGTTTAATAGCTGTAACTTAACAATCGATATGAATTATTTTGATTGACATATTGGCTGTTCCCAGAATGTCTACATTGCCAACAGATTCGGTATAAACCGGTTTTTCTTTCTTATTTGTATGACGCAATCGAGAAGTTTGTAAAAAGAATGTTAGGAAATATATTGTAAATATAAGAATTGACTGTCGTTTTTTCCTGGGTTATCAAGGAATGAACCAGATTTTAAAACTAACAAATCTAAAATGAACTGCTTCACAGTTTATCAGATTTGCTAGTTTTAAAATCTGGTTCATTCCTTGATAACCCAGGAAAAAATGACAGTCAATTCTGAATTAATAACATATTGAAAAATCATAAACATGACAAAATTTGACAAGGGTGTAAAATGTTTTTACTTACTTTAAAAAGAGCCAATGATGTAAATTGTGTAGAACTTAATCTTGTTAAAGATCGTCGATTAACACCAGAGTATGAGCATGTTTCAATGGTATCTCTTGTCTGATCTGTCCAGAAAAGTGATTCCGTTGTTTCATCTGCAACAAGGCTGTTTGGAAACCTAAGTGACCTTGTAACTATTGCCTTTCTGTCATTTCCAGCTAAATTAGATCTTTCAATGACAGGATTGTTGGCAATATCGCTCCAAAACAATAACCTGAATGTACAATTAACATAAATATATCATTGATATTACAAATGTAGCATTCAAGAAGTACAATAACCGCAACGCTGGATATCAAAATGTTTATCAACAATAATTAAATAAACAACACAAATACCAGTTAAATTTCGATGTGCCAGACGCGCACATTTCGGAAACCAACCCCCAACCAGCGACACCAGGGGCCGAAAAGTTTGATAGATAAAAAAAACATACGCCAAACAGTTGAAAAATAATGAACCCAAAGTTTAAAAAATTATATGAATCAAAATATTGCTAAGGAATGCTTTGCATGAGGGAACTGACCTTAGTTTTAAATAATTTCAAAAATTAATACGACTGAAAATTTTTTTTCTGACAGCACAGGGTACTGCCTACTATTCTTAAGCTATTCTTGACGAGAAGAAACAAGTTTATGTATCCCTAATAATAATTACATTAACTGTTTCATGTATGCATGTGCAAGAGTGTTTAATTGTTTGTCCTGCCATAGCGCTCATTTGGTCATTATGCAGTAGACGCGCATACCATTCTCCAAGTCAAATTGTCCAGTCAATAACAGTCAATACTTCGTTCTTCCTATGAGCGGAAAGAAAGGCAGGATTTCAAATTTTTATTCTAATGTATGATTTGGCCGGGGTTCGTACCTTAAACCTTCCGCGTTCTAGGCGGACACTCTAAATATGATAATTTAGATCATATTCTTAATTCTTGATTTTTAAGATTTGAAACAAATAAAACCTCACCACGACAATGAATTTTTAAGTAACATATTTTGAGATAGATATCATGAAAAAAATTGGTTTGTTAAAAGTATAATATGTTTTGCTGATATGCAACGAAAGGTAGTCCTGAAACCAGAAAAATAATTCAATAGTAGACAAACTCTTTGTTTAGTTTGTATAAGATCAGATATTGCTTTTGTTTAATTATTTCTGTTTTTTATCGATAAGCTTGAATTTCCATTACTATTGCATTTTCATTTTGCATATTAGAAGATGATGGGACAGTTCAAGATGATGTTTGTCTACTAATTGTTAAAACGAAAGCAAAAGAAAAACGAGTTAAGTAGGGTTTACAAAAATAGAAATATAAGACATTCAAGCGTTTACAAAAATGGCTTTCAATGGATCTGTTTTAATGTCAGTCTATCTTTTTTCAGTGAATAAAAAATATATCACTGCTTAATGTCGCGAAAGAAACTAATTACAATAATGTTTTAATGAATCAGAATTAAATATTCACACCTCTGTGGGTTTTTACTTAGAATTAAAAAAAAATACTTTAAATATATGAGACAGCTATAATATAACAAAAACTAACTTTTAAGTTGTTCAATGTAAAAGTTGTTCAATTATTTTTCATCATTTTTGTTAGCTGGAGATAGCATTTGTGTAATTCATTGGCGATATACAACAGTAATCATCTAATGGTATGTTTAATATCTTAAAAATAAATTGGATGAGTGGTTTTGAAATGGGTTTTTACCTGTATATTTACTTCCTGGTTTCCGACCTCTTTAACATTCAGCCATTAGATTTTTATTAAATAATAATATTGATTAAATTTTAAATAAATAAATAAATTAATAAATAATTCATGAGAACATATATTTGCATATTATATTATTGAGCTAAATTGCATTTAAAAAAATTATACCAATATATATACTGATTAACATTTTTAAAAATTTTCAACGCTATGGGTGTAACACGACATAGTAATGAAATATGTTCCTTACTTACCCTTTATTAGGATCAACAGTTATACCATATGGCATTGTCAAATTTCTATCTACAACAGCTTTATACATATTTTTTTCTAAAGCATATGCAGGGTGTATTATAATCCACTGAAATTTGCTGTCCGTCCAGTAAAGATTTCTATTTAACCAGTCATAAGTAATCTCTCCCTCTACCAAAGAAATTCCAGGGTGCACAAGGTAGTACGTTATAGATGATCCGCTAATTTGTTCAAGTCGGTAGATGGCTCTTGTTGTTATCTCGTAGATGAAAGCGGTATCGTTCCCCTGGGCACATGCGATACTCAATATTCTTAAATTTGAGTTTAGGAAAGTGAACGATCGTGAGGAAACGCTTGAGGTTGAGGTCAATAACGTATCTAAATTTCCTGGAATCTGAGTAAGGTTTGCAATTAAGCTTCCTTCTTTGAAAATCGAAAGTAACATAGCGTCTTCCCCGATTGCTATAATATATAAAATGTTCAAAAGTAACTCAATACGAATAGATACGAATATTAAAAAAATAATAACAATAAAATAAAATAATTAAATAAATAAATAAATAAAATTCAATAATAATAAAATACAAACATACCAGTCAATGTCCAAATCAGAATCCCCCAAACAAAAAATAAATAAAAACTGGCAAATTTAATTATACACGTGAACTTCCATCAAGGAACTTATAATTGATTTAAATAATTGATTTTAGTATTGCATTGATACTTAATCATATATTTTCCTTTTATCGACATAAAACTTGAAAGTATTATGTCATTTTTGTTCCCTTTTTATGGTTTGAAGGAAATATTAATATGTTTTTAATTAAAATTAACATTTTTAAAGTCTTAGGAAGTTTTAGTGTTAAATATGACACAGAATGTCCTATAAAAAGTAATCAAACGCTGCTTGTATTAAAAAAATTAAAAATCTATCTTCATTTTCATTTACGATTTAATAATTTAATTTTAATTTGTTTATACAACAAAACACAATACAAAACAATGGAGATCACGTGACTATTTTTTTTTCTTTATACCTCGATAAAAAAAATTATCTAGGTTAGCTCCGCCCACATGACACGTAGACTGACGTAGACTGATTGTTGAACAGCTGCTGATCACGCGTCATTTTAACGCTGATTGGCTAGTTATAAAAAGTGTAACAATCAGGTCATATTTATCCGCCTCATGGCGAATATGGCTTTAATAAAATAGATTTCAATGTTTCGGTTTTTTTTGTCTTTTTTTTTTAAAAAATATTTAATGTGTATAGGATGTCTTAATTAAATTATAAGGAATAACTGTGATAATTTTTTTTTTATTGGTGTATAAAAGAAAAAACGATTTGCACACTTTTGAATAATGCGCTACGCGCATTATCCAGTGTGCAAATCGTTTTTTCTTTTATACACCAATAAAAAAAAATTATCACAGTTATTCCTTAAATAAAACGTTTCATAATTTTAAAGAAATTGATTATAAGAACGTCAATGAACGTCAATGCATTGTCATTTAATCCATTGGTGAGTTTGTAACCCTGTGAGTTTCTTTTTTATAATTAATCTATTCATTTATGTATATTGGTTGTTGCAAGGTACAGTTTTTGAGTTATTGATATATGTTTACGCATGTGTGTGTGTGTGTGTGTGTGTGTGTGTGTGTGTGTGTGTGTGTGTGTGTGAGCACACGCCCTCACTTCCTTGATGGAAGTTCACATGTATAACTAAATTTGCCAGTTTCCAAAGTTTTTACTTTGTATTTTTGATTTGGATTTGAACATGGACTGGTATGTTTATGATTTATTATGTAATTGTTCAGGACAGCGGAATGGACGACTAACTTACATACTTACGTGTAGCATTCACGAGTGGGTTCTATATCAATGTAAACTGTCGCGAATAGAACTTTTTTAAATGTTAAAAAATACTAGTAAGATATTGCAATGGATTAAATACGGTGATATAATGACATGAGTATGGATGTGTGGGAGAATATATAGCAAATGCATGCTAAATTTTGATGTTCCAGATGTGTACATTTCGGAAAACCATTACTCATCAGTGACACTAGGGGCCGAAAAGTTTCATAGATTAAAAAACATACGCCAAACAGTTGAAAATTAATGAATCTAAAGTTCCAAAAATATGGGAATCCAAATCCAGTTAAGGAATGTTTTGCATGAGGGAACAGACCTTAGTTTTTAGATAATTTTCAAAAATTAAGACGGCTGAAAATTTTGCTAAATGGTATATTTTCTGACAGCATAAAGTACTGCCTACTGAGTTATGGATACCCTTGGGGAGATTTACTCCACCAGCAGCGGTCCCCGCTCAGGGGTAGTACATATATAACAAATGTCTGCTCAAGTTTGATGTAAGATTTAATTTAAACTTTATTTCTTTTACAACGATTTAGAAACAAGTTGTGGAACTTATATTAATCTAGCTCGTTGGCCCGAATTGTAGCGCGCGTGAGGTCTTGTTGTGGGAGGAAAGCCGGAGAACCCGGAGAAAAACCCAGTGCTCAAGCAGGTGACCTCATACCTTATCACAAACGACGCTGGGAATCGAACCCGGTCGCATTGGTGATAGGCGGGAGCGCTAACCACTGCGCCACTTGAACACCCATTTACACTTGATGTAAGATTAGGTAATGATTGACAGAGGTTTTCATAGCCTGATCTGATTGGTATCAACAAATAAGAAACATACAGAGTCAAAAGAAAATAATCTAAAGAAAAACAAAATTCAAGTTACAACAGTATTGTGTATAACTAAAATTCATTGTTTCTTTATCCGAATTTTGTGAATGTTCATGAATTTAAAAATTTTTATCCACCAACCGTATGTCTCTTAAAAAACCAGGAAGTTGCAAAAGTGTTTTGTCAAGTCAATCGAGTATAATGTTAAATAGTTTTGTTAAAAAGGAGGTCATTAATATAAATAATTTGGCTTGAGTCCAACAAAAATTTATTTCTTAAATATTTCAAAAAGAAAACAAACCATATGCATGATTTTATATCAGATTTATTTGTAAGGAGACGTTTTTGACAAAGGGTCGCAATGGATGAGTTTTGTTCGGTTCGTTCATACGTTTTGTCTAAATCTAAGTGACAATATTTTGTATATTAATAATAATAATAATAATAATAATAATAATAATAATAATAATAATAATTTTTTTATGGTAATTTTCCATTCATAAGCAATATCAGTACCTAAAGGGATATACAAGACTTCATAAACAGATAAATAAATAAATAAATAAATAATGTTGTTTTACCTAACATCTTTTGTTTCCAAAAAGATTTTTCACAAGTTCATGAAATGCGTGTGTATGCAGGTGTTTCATATTTGCATTCTACAGGTGCGAATTTATGGTGACTTTTATACCTCTTGTACATTTGCCCGGGATTTTGTTGGTAAACATCGCAGAATGGTATAGACCTATGACAATAAAAACACCAACACATTGGTCACTTCATGTCGGTCTGCGTCAAATCCACAATGATGAGACGCCTTGAGTTAGAAAGATAACGCCTTTACCTCTCTGGCACCACGACCCCAATTCCTGAAGGTTGCTTAAAAGTTGCGCTTAACATGAAACGACTGAGAGTAATACTTGGAAGAAATACTTAATCCTTAATATTTTTTATACTTAACATGTCTACTAAAATAAGTGCAAATTTAATGATTAATTCATTGACATCGCAACACTATTGATTAATTCGTGGACATCGCAACACTATTACAACCTTGGGTCGAATAAACATCGTTGAATTATTATGACATAAAAGGTAAAATCTGCAGTTCATAGAAACGATATTTAACAAGAATATGTAATACCTATACGGGCTTTTGTTGAACTTTATAGATCACGTAAAGGGGAAAAATGTTCTGACATTTGAGCTTAACGGAACATGCAATCTTCACCTCTGTTTGATTGAAGGTTTTCATCTTATCAGTCATAGCTGTCTTTGTCATTACTATGATCTTACAACAGTATCATCTACCAATTTACATTTCTAAAGTATTAGGAACTTTTGGTTCCTAATATGACAAAGAATGTCCTTTCAAAAGTAACTAAACGGCGCCGCTTTGTATAAAAACAATTCAATTCAATAATTTATCCTCATATTCATTACTGGATTAAGTAAACGTTCATACTTTTAAAGAAACGAATTATAGGAATGCCAAAGAACTTTGCTTTGTTGTTAAATGTAATGGTGGATTTAAAGTAGATATTTATTAAAAAGAAATAACCTAATGAGATCTTCTGATATAAGTACCCACTAGGTTATTTTTAATAACAATCTATTTATTTTTAATAAAAATCTATTTCAAATCCACCTTTGGATAATATAACCACTGCGGTAGCTCAGTTTGTAGAGTGGTCGCTCCGTTAGTTGGAGGTCGTAGGTCCGAACCCCGACTGGGTCTGACCCAGGACTTGAAAGTGGGTAGTGACTGTTCTTTTTGGAAGTCCCGGTTCTTTCGGATTGAAACTTAAAATAATCAAGATCCGTGACACGGTAGGGTGGCACGTAAAAGAACCCTGCTGCTTAATGCCATCAGCGCAGCACACAGGTTAAATTTCTGCACTTTCGCCTATAGCTGGCGACGTCTCGATATAAGTGAAACATTCTTGACTGGGATGTTAAACACCATTACCCACCTGCCCACTTCTAACATTCGTCTTGTAAACAAATATACTTTTTGTTTAAGGTTATCATATTCAATATTTTTCTGTAATTGTACAGAACGGAGGAATGACGACTAATTTACATACTTACCTGTATAACTAAGGCTGTTTTAAATGTTAAAAATTAAGGTATTGAATACGATCATATAATGGGTTTGAATGGGATAAAAGGTTAGGTAATGGTTGATATTATTTCTTATAATTATTTGCCTAATTTGTATGAACAAATGAGAAAAATATAGAGTCTAAACAAAATAATCTTTACACAAACAAAATTAAAATAAAAAAGCAACTCTTAATTTTAAAATGAAACAAAAATACTAAGGCAAACGCAAAGAAGAATATGACACATTATACGTTAACATAGAAACAAAGAAACAAGACAGACAAAACATAAAAGAAAACTTTAGTATGTCACCTTTGACTGAAAATGGACAATGTAACACGTGTCAAAAGATGAGTTTATAGTTCGATTCGAGGGCACCCAACCAACTCATTGTATATTTATAATGAAATTTTTTAAACAATTGAATATAAAACATTAAATACTTAGAAGCATAATTTTTGCGTATACCATATTGCGATGTAGAAAAATAATTTATTTAAAAAGGCAATAACGAATTTAAGTGGCAAGGTTCTAGCTTTGAGCGAGAATGAAGTTGTTTTATTACCTTTTTGATTAAATATGAAGAGTTTTCTGAACACTATTAAGTGCTCTGCAATGAAAATGAGTTTGTTTTTGATATGATAAGGGAATATTCGAGAAAATGAAGAAATATTTTTAATTATATGCCTCAAATAAAATTCAACAAACTTTCAAAACTTAAAAAAAATTCCCTTACCTGTAATTCTTTGAATGTAAAAAATAGAAAAAACAATATACACAAAATTTAAATTCATTCTGTCTTTATCTGCATTTAGGACTATTCATAAGTTTTAGACATTGGTATCCATCCTTCTGTCTCTTGAAAAATCAGGAAGTTAAAATAGTGTGTTGTCAAGTCAAGCGAGTATTATATTAAATAGTTTTTGTTGAAAAGGAGGTTATTGATATGACGTATTTGGCTAGAATCCAAAAAAGGATAGATTATATCTTAAATATGTCAAAACAAAAGCGTTTAAAGCATATGCATGATTTTATTTCAAATTTATTTTGATCGGGATGTTGTTGAACAAATCGCCGCTGATGTAGATATTTGCTCGGTTAGTACATATGTTTTGTCTACATTAAACTGCTAGATTTAAAATTCCTCGCCCTATCTACACTTTTTGTGTTCAGGTGATAAACGTCTGTAATGTCTATTTTAAATTTTTCTTTCTATATTAACGATCTACTTAATCTAGAAACTTTTTAATCAAATTTGGTTTCTTTTGGTAACGTGCTTTCAACGAGGAAGTTTTTTTTCCAAAGAATCGGCTATATTAAGCTGCTAATTACCATATTGCTGATTAACAAATAAATGTGTAACTTTTTATTGTTTTTTTTAAATTTATGTATTTACAACGACAGCCATCTTGGGTTGAGGATCAAGCTTAAAACAAGCAACTTCATTCTACTCTACTTAGGGACGTTCCACACTCAATTTTGGCATTAAATAACCAAAGGGTTAACATATAAAGGTTTGTCAAAATTTGCATATTGGGCTTGTAATGTGTCATCGAATAAAATTAAGCAAAACATATTTATATTCTATACCTCCACAGTTTTATTATTCACCTGAACAAAAAAGATTTACAAATAAATACGATATGGCCATTTTCTTGGTTTTTCCATTTATCATAACAGCGACTATCGTGGATTTAGCACTTAACTAAAATCACAAACGTCAATCAATTCGCTTGCCTAATTGTTTTGATCGTCTGAACTATTCACTGGAGCTCAATGCAAGCGGTCCTAATTTTGCCATATTTGTTTACTTGCTTACGTACGTGTAAAACTCAGTCTAGTATTTCGAGTGCAAGTTTGACCGGGTTCGGTTGCCTAAACTTTTCTTTACTTGTTGTTGAACTATGAGCCTGCCGCCAAAAGTTTTACATTCGGTTTACATTTTCTCTGGTTGAATTTCGTTTGTGTCAAACGACAGATAGATGGGAAAAGCTGTACAGTTACGTGGGGAAATCAATTTTAAAAATTAGGGAAACTTACAAATTAAGTTTAACATGAAAAATTTGATCAGGAAAAATATTGATGGTAGCTTTTTATATTTGAATTAAGCCCTATAATGTTTAGCAGCAATAACCAGAATGTTGGTAACTTGTACTTGATATTATGTTAAATCTTCTCGTTATTGTGAAAAATGACAAGTAAATTACTTAATTCTGTAAGTTGTAGAAGAAGCAAGGTGTTTTAAGTTTAATTTTAAATGATCAATTTCAGACATTATTGCATTTTATATGAAGGAATAATTATGTAAGGTATAGTTAAATCAACAATAGTTATGTGAAAAAAGTAACAATTATCTTCTTGTATATAATAGTAGGGTTTTACAGTAAGTTACAATATCGGATGAAAATCTCTATCGACTTTGTCGACCTTTTTATGTCTATTTTCCTACCCTATTAACTTAGAAAATGGTACACAATAATCACAGATATCATTATTATTTAAATCTATTTCCCAAGAAGTTACGGCAATGGAATATTCGGTAAAAAGGAGAGCTTTATTTAGTGTACAATGAAAGCTATAGAAAAATTAAAATTGAAAAATCTTGCAGGTTTCGCAATTTTTGTGTCTTTTAAAGATAATTACAGCTCATTGCAAAAAAGTGTTTCCTGATCTTGTAACACAAATATGCAAGATTTTGTTGATTTGTCCAATTTGTAGTCGTATGCTTTTAAAATCCTTTTAGTTTGATTTTCAAAATTTTAAGATTTTCTTTTAGTTCATTTTGTACTATTGCTGACTGTTTAAGAAACTAATTATAAAGTGTCTCAAATTGAAAAATGACCGGATATTAGACCTGGAGTAGTCACTACGACAACACACTTTATTTGACTGTCTCAACTACGTTTTTATCACTACAATGGCTTTTCTACGCGAAGGAATACTATAAAAGCAATACTATCTCAACTAAAGACAAGATCAGTTATACAACTTATGACTATGCGAACATTGTTCACTGCATAATAGTTTGCATTCATAATTATTACTGATTAGCTCTAACTATTGCTGGAAGCTCATTTGATGTTTATTTTTGTAACTGAAAGTATTTGGTAACAGACAAACACAACAGATAACATTACACCTTTTAAACTAATTTTAGAAACAAGCTAAAGAGTATAAATTATGATACAATTTACATATAGACAACGTTGTCAGATTTTATTCAGGCAGATACTTCAGTAAAGGTCTTGACATGTAATAATAGTACCATTTGTTTTTCTTCAGCCAATCTCTTGTATTAAAACCAAAATTCCATAAATAGTTATCTGTAATTTACTTAACAGTCATATATTGTTTTATGGGTTTTGCTTTCAATTCAGTCCAGTAAGTGCTATCGAAAAGTTTTGATAAAAAATTCTACTTTTCCACATTCAATTACTACACCATCAGTTGGACGTTCGATCACACACACACACACACACACACACACACACACACACACACACACACACACACACCAGTGTTATAATTTTCAGTTTATTAAGTGTTTATTTTATAAGTTTAACTAAAACAGTTTAAAAAGTTTAAGTTTTTCTTGGATAGAAAATGTTAGTAGCTAGATGCTTTTTTATTAGTTATAATTTTTGTGGGTATTTTGGTTTAATAAAAGGAATTTAAATATATTCAATGTAAAAGTGTTACAAAACCCTTATTTAAAATCTTTGCACATGCATACTAACAGATCACTGTGATTAAATGTGTGATTGAATGAGGAAGTATATATATATATATAAATATATATATCAACAACCCTTGTTTACAATCATATGTAACATATTTTAACAGTTGTACACATGACATTTTGTACTGATATTTATATGATTAATAACTGTTGTGTGATTCCTAGTTTTATTTTATCCCATTTTATTTTTATAAATTTCAATGGATGACAATGCTGTAATTTGAGAACCATAGTAAGCCTTATATATTGTTTTGTTTAGATTACATGGCGAGACAAAGAGAATAGTTAAGTCGCATAAATGTTTTTTCAAGCGAAATAACAAACTGGTATGTAAAACCGTATATGTAAATGGGGCGTATTACTTTTCCAGCAATTCTTTCTTTACTATTCCTGCATATTTTATATGTTATTATTCCGACAATTTTATAGGTAAAAATGTTCACCTTAATGATACCTGTTTAAAACGGTCGTTTAAAACTAAACCCCAACTGAATCTCTTATTCTTAATAAGTAAACTTGTATTCACTCTAGAATGTTCTAAGAAATTAAATCCGAAGTTAGTATATTTTGTTCGGCCCAACAGAGCAGACATGGAAATTATCTATACTGAAACAAATAGAGGGAATAAAGCCGTAATTTTTAATATGCTTTATAGAAAAAAAAATGTATGCAGTACCGGGAAGAACTGTAACATGTCATAACCACGAATAAAGATGGTCTTGCTGTAACCAAAACAAAAAAATTCGCATACACGCGGTAGCAATGGCAACCCTCAGAAATCAGAAGCATATCAACTCCGTGTTCGAGTCAGTCAACTTCAAATCTACAATACTTGTGTAATGAAGTCAAAGATGATTTTATTGATAGAACGTTTAAATTTTGTCCCAAGCACAATCTACAACTGTACACCATTCATGGATGTAAAAATGGTGCTTATATTTCACTTGTATTTGCGCTTTTGCCGTCAAAGACAACAATGCTATCGTGATATGTGGTCGTTCTTATTACAACGTTGTCATGAAAAGAGTCTTAATCTCAATTCACATTGACTTTGAGTGGGCAATGCACAACGCAGTTACTTAATTGTTTCCAGACACTCGTATAGATTGTTGCAGGTTCCATCTTGGACAGAGCTGGTGGCGTAAAATACAAGGTTTAGGATTAAGTAGATTATATAAAGATAAATCAACAGAAGAAGGGAAGTGGTTATCAAATTCTTTGGACTTTTTTTTCTTGAACCGCAAGAAGTTGAAGACGTATCACTGAGGACATCATGGCTTATACTCCTGAGAATGAGAAATGTTCACAGTTTGCTGATTATGTTCGTGACGGATATATCATGCCGACAGCATCTTACCTACCCAAAAATGTTAGAAAAGCGTACTAACAATGGACCAGAAAGTTTCCATGCACATTTCAACTTACAGTTTTTATGCAAGTCATCCAAACATTTTTATTTTCTTGGACGTTATCTAGAAGCTACAGATAGTAACATATGTAAAAAATGCGCTCTTCTGCTTCTGCTTCACTTCGCCGAAATGACATGGAAAGACTCCAGTTTTCAAATGATAAATATAATGAATATACTTCTGGTAACATTTCCAGATTGGAATACATCAAATGTCTTGGATATAAGTTTGGTGCCGTAACAGATATATAAGCTTTTTAACTTTTAAAATACTGTTTTAATTTGTATGCCATTTTATGCGGTTTTAGGTGCTTTTAATATTTTTAGTGCTTTCTGGACTTAGTATTTTTATTGTGTAAATAGTAACTTTTAACACTGCGACAAACTATATCTTGCTCGAAGTCCAACTTTCACCTTCCCGTGGTGAGCAGGGGACAACAGAAACAATGCAATTGTATCTGGCTAGCGAAAGAGGTGAAGAATTTAGGAACATAAATAAAAACTTTATGTAAAAATGGTCGGAAACGCGATGATAAAAATTGCCGAAATCGTAAAAAATTGCCAGAAAGGTAATGCCAATTGCCTGAAAAGTCATGTTGCGTTTAAATGTTACGTCCAATTTTACCTGTAAGTAGTGTGTGTGTAAATAGGTGTACTAGTAATCAATTCATATAACTTATGAAACCAGTATATGTTTTGTAGTGTTTGATATTTTCTGATGACACGAACTGATAAAACTATGTTTTGTTTGGACCGAAATATTATGTCTTGTGCTATGTATGGATATCATGTTCTGTGTATTTATGTGTAACGCGTTGGGTGTATTCTAATGTATTTGTTTCGTTTTATGTTATAGTGTGTTAAAGAAAAGACAATACCCTAATAATAGATAAGTTTTGTAATGACCATTATGGAAATGAAAATACTTATCTTTAATAATTTAAATCGACCCTGTTACATAAACACATTATATTCAAAATTTGAAATAAAGTCTTGCACATGTTAAAAAATTTAAAGCAAAAAAATAAATATAAAAATAACATTCTTCTTGGGACTTTACAAGCATACCATGACACTGTGGTTGTTACGTCATCATATTATTTATGACGTCATTCGATTGTTTCGAAAAAAAGAGTTCTTTTAAAGCGAGACAACTTCTCGTTCGTTTAGTTTTGCTTTGAAGATTATTTATAACATTATTTCTTTTTCTATTCTTAAGTTAATGATTGTCATTCTAAACATTTGTAAAATGGCATGATTTTAAAGCCCCCCCCCCCCCAATTATTCAAATGCTCGCTTAACGGAATTCGACGTTTTTAGGCTGTCTGGTCTGGTGTTTATGCATATGGGTTCTCTCAGGTAAAGTATTACCCGTTTGTCCGATAAAATTTTCCCCGCAGCATATTTGTGTCACAGCTCCTATTTGATATGACTGTGAAAATCCTGACGTTTTAGAGACGGAGCTCTTTTCCAGTGGTGAAGAACTCGCATGTGTCACATCTTGGTCTTTACAATTTTCAACTTTCTTTTCTACGACCATAGATTTAAACTGTTGTTAGATATGTATACAATGTCACCACCATGTCATCTGTTTACTGTATCCGAACGACAGAGGCTACTTTGGCGGTGTAAGAGTTACTTCCGTTATGCCGCTAAGTGTCGGGGGAGCTTATGTACCCCGGCAGATATACTTTGTACCCTGTCAATTTAACCAATCGCAATTTGTTTAAAGGGTGACCAATATATGTATGTATATATAAGATGTATGTATATATAAGGGATATTACGAACTCGTTTTATTTTAGTAAATCGATTATTGATTTAGGCCAGTACAATTAAAAAAAAAAATCTATTTGCGTTGTTACTTTCGATGATTTAAGGTAAATAAACAACTGGCTTTTGGCTGTGCGAAAGGACACTCCGCAATGCAATTTGTAAGATCAATAGGAGCTAAATTGGGGTGAAAGAAATAAGTATACATCACTAGTTTTATTGATACCAAATTATTTTAGTTAGTAAAGTGTACTGGAGTCATGGTCAACAAGACGACCAGCATTTAAATCATAAAAACAATCAACGTGTCCTTAAAAATATATATGCCCAATAGAAAAAAGACGTTCTGTTTCAGAATGTGTTTTAATTAATAAAAATTATAAAAATACACTCATGAAATGTCTAAATACTTTAAGGTTAGAGCACACTTTTTATCACTTACCCATTAAATCTTACTATAACGATACAGTACTGGCTATGTGATACAATAGTCCGTATCGCACATGTGCGATACAACATTGCGTATCACCACAGTAGCCGGGAACTACTTTTAGGGGAATTTCCTTTTCCGAAAACAATCATATTACGTCATGAGTACGCGAGAACTTTTCCTATGTGGCGTCATCATTCAGTTGGTAGAATTTTGGAGAATCCAGGACGATGTTAACAAATTTTGATAAATTAATGTTTGTTTTTTAAGTTTAACTTGTGTTTACGATAGTAATATTAAAAAATTAACGAAAGAAGTTTACACGAAAAATAATCTATTGTTTTTAATTACTTTTAGCAATTCTTTTTACGTTTTCCAGTCAGATATCAGTTTTTCTAATCAGATTAAAAATCAATATAAAAAATGCTGATTGTGAATTTATTGGCAAATAAATTTTGGAAAGAAAGATTTGCATTCAGTTTGGTAGGATATGTGATAAATACAAAACCACACATGTGGTTGTCTGCCGTAGCTGATCGCACTCGTTTATTGTGCGGACGCATACAATACACTCGTATAACGTATACGTCCGTACAATAAACTCATGCGATCAGCTACGTCAGATAACCACATATGTGTGGTTTTGCGTAGATATTGTATAGCATTATTTTACAAGGGTTCAAGTTAAGTTATATGTATATTGTAAAATGATAAGGACTCTACTATAAAAAGGGTAAATTACTTGTGTTTTAAGAGACGTATGTCAGTAGAAGGATCCATATAATAATAATAATAATAATAATAATAATAATAATAATAATAATAATGTGAAGAATGCTTAGCAAAATTTTCAGTCGACTAAAATTTGAAATTAATTTAAAAGTAAGGTTTGTTCCCTCATGCACAGCATTCCTTAGCTGGATTTGGATTTATATGATTTTGAAACTTTAGATTCAATATTTTCAACTGTTTGGCTTATATTATTTATGTATCAAACTTTTCGGTCTTAGTGTCACTGATGGGGAGTGGATTTCCGAAATGTGCACATCTGGCACATCAAAGTTTGGCTGGTATTTGTATTATATTTAAATGAGAAAAGAAAACAACCAAATTATTTTACAAATACTTATCGTTATAAAGGCAATGGTCAAAAAGTGTTTTTTTCACCAAGAGAACAATACAGAAAATTATAATGTTTCTGAAAAATTTTCTCGTCAAACAAACACCAGTGTGTTTCCAAAGTATAAGTTTAGTCACCTCTGATACAGGTGTAGATGTATATTGTTTAGCTGGTAGCGTAAGTCTTGAATACCTAAAACAATATAATTATACGGCCACTTCATCTAATGGCGTCTCGGACACATGTACAGGCGATATTAAAACTTGTCTTTAACATGGTCAACAGTTCTTAAACTAAGAAGAAGATTTGATTTCGAATCAAGAATTTCTCCCAAAGCTCGATCAAGCCCTAGTGGCTAAGGCAAAGTCTATACCCTAGGGTGAGCTAGTGTTACGTTAATCGAACGGCAGAAGTTCCATCATTGAATACAAGTGTCGATAGCGTGTAATGAACAAGTAGACATAAACGGGTCATTTTTGCAGATTATTCATTGAGAATCTTAAACCCTTTATATGCTGAGAGTCTAAGTGCTACACCAATGTTGTCACACATGACAATAGAAGTCTACAGGTTGGAGTACAACAAGGCATGCATATAAAGCCAAATGCGCTAAAAAACATTTTTGTGGGGATATTTACCGCGTAAACGAGCTGCGTGTTACTATGTCGGTAATATTGGCTGTGAATCAACTTGTGATGACACTTAAGATTATCTAAGCGATGTTAGAATTCATGTTTCAGAGCTAATTTCATTCGAATCTAAATAGGGTCGAAAATTAACTAAGCTTCATATTTGCAATGTAAATACACAGTGAAATCGTTGAAGATTCTCGCTTCTGGCATAGTCTGTATACCATGGCTTAATAAGCGTCAGTGGCAGGAGAAAATTGATAACAACTAATCATTATATCAGTTGTTTATGCTTTTGTCGCAAAGCATCATGCTGTACATTTTGGTTTTTATGTTTGTAACCAAATGCTTTTTACCAGGTGTGCTGCTATGTCTGTCTGTTATGTTGTACTGTATGTTTTGTGAATGTAAATGTGATTGTTACTCGCGACGTGAGTTGCATGTACTTTCAGTGATTTGACATATCACGTGACTGGTCAGACGGGTTGAATACTAAAATAGCAATTAAAAACTTTTCACTAAACTTTCGTTTTGGCGTTTACTAATTCTAAAAAATCATTCTGGCTCTGCGTTCACAAGTAACAACTATTTCTAAACTGAATCTAGTATAACTCAAAAGTTAAACGATCTACTTTAGTATGTAAAATTTTTATATTCAAATTTTATTTTCCAAACTATATTTATCAAATCGGTTGGATGTATTTGAAGTTATTGTAATATATTACTTTTTGAGTTTTTTTTATAAAAATATTATCACTTTGTGTATTTCTAGGCAAATAAGAGTATAACTATATATTTAAATCTATGCACGACCAGAATAAAAATGTAAATGTTAATCATATAAGGAGCTGTTATTATTTTTTGCATCAGTTATCCGGTTTCATGTTTTAACAAATGTACTTAAAATTTAGGGGTATCATGTCCAGAATAAAATATGAATGTTAATCATATAAGGAGCTGTTATTATTTTTTGTATCAGTTATCCGGTTTCATGTTTTAACATGTATACTTAGAATATAGTGGTATCATGTCGTCGTCAGCATTTGTATGAGCTCTAACATAAATTGGATTGTGACTTCGGTATTTTATGTGAGCACAATTTGCAGGTATTTATTCAAGAATTTTTAACTAGAATAGACGATAACTATACCAGCATTAGCAAATGTGGTACTACTATAAGCAACAGGCTCAGTTGTGGTAATGCTGGTGTTGCATAAGAAAATATTTTATAACTTTATTACCCATTTGAAAATACAATGTTAGAAAGCATTGTTGGAATAAGAATTGATAATAGACATTTTACCCTTGTTTATTCTTGGAGTTAACTTAGCTGATAGTAATAAAAAAAAGAATCAGTGACCTGTATGGATATACATGTCAATGTGGTAATGTTGTTATTGCTGTTGACCTGAATGCTAGCTGGGTTTTAATCAGAACTTATGCTAACCAATTAAAACAAATTGCTAGAATAAGTTTAGTTAGCAAATGGATTAGATATTGTTGCTATAAATGCACTCGATATGTGTACAGATCGTTCATATATTTATTGTAAAGCACGCGTTAAGTTAGATTATCCATTTGTTGATAGAAGTCTCAATCGTACATTCAATTTGATTTTTCGGAAATGCTAAAATTTTATATCGAACAAGTCTGATCACTTGGAAGTTTGCATGTCTTTTGACTTTTCACCAAAACTGTCCGATTAAACTTTAAATTGTCATACATGTCATAGGGAACAAGTGTTCAAAGTTTCATTACATTCTATCAAATGGTGTTTCTAAAATGCTGTTTACAAAAGTTCATTCAATAACTCTGAAAAAAAGAAAACTGTTTTTGAGCTATGGTGTTTTCAATAGTGTGGCGGAAAAATACGGAATAATAATTATAATAATAATAATAAAGGGTAAATCAATAAGTCACCCCAACTATGTTTGAATTAAAAAGTAGGTAAAACTCCACCCTGCCGAATACATTGCTGCACCGGAACCCATTTAGATTGAAATGAGTTTATATTAACAGAACCTACAGTGTCGTGGCTTTCATAGATAAGCAACCATGCCTTACCGAACACATCTAATTTATTTAGTTTGTATAACAAGCTATCTCGCCACACAGCGTCAAAAACTTTACCACTGTCGAGAACACTCTTGAAAATTGACGCTTTTAAACAACTTTAATTTTTCTGAAAGCTTTGCTGCTTGTTGCTAATAAAATGCTTCTTGATCTAACGTTCTAACAACCGATTATGTAATAGATTTTCAAAACCTTAAATATGACTGAAAGGAGGAGGTTTACAAATTGTTTCATTGGGGTCATGAAACTATTTGTCTTTAAATGGTAACTTATTACACTACCTTCTCTTGCACGGATTTGGATGTTTATTTAATTTTCAAAATACACCGAGATCACAGGCAGCAGCTTTTTCAATTTTACTTTATACTTTATCATAAAAAATTTCGCATGCTGCATTCTGGACTATTCGGAAAATATTTTTACATCGTTTACAATTTCTGTATATATTACGTTGCATCCCTTAGGGCTTACTTTCAATCATTCATATTTTTCTTGGATTGCGTTCGGTTTTGAAAGCCATTTTAACATCTTGTTCCAATGGGATTTTGTCTTAGAATTACAAGTGGATTTTGGTATCTGAACGTCTTAATACTTAAGAATGGCATTAGTTAATGTATTATAAAGTAATAAATGGTTTTATGGAGTTGAATGCTAGAATATACATAGTGGAGAAAAAAATGTCTAAAGTGTTTCTTTATGCCATAATGTAACGTTATTGTGTAGAGTTATGGCATTAGAATGTCAAACATGTAAAGATAACCTAAAATTCTACATTGGTGGTTCTGAAAATGACAATGTTACTAACCTTGTTTATCTTTGAATCCAGCTTAACTCAGACAGAATAGGTACCAATTGAAAATCTTTTATTGCAGAAAGAAAAATGACTCCTTTTAGCAACTAGTGATATTGAAGTTCCCAACTTAATACCATGACTGTCGTAAATTTAAATAAGAAAGTGGTTATACCTAATATTTTGTATGGATGGAAAGTCAGGTCTGATCTAAAACAAGGAGATATTAAAACTTAAAATGGTTTCAGCACTTTATTGTGAAACAAAGTGACATTGCCAATAGTATTTCTGAATTACCCGTATCTGTTGAATTGTAAAGAAGTAAACTTTTATTTTTGGGAAACTTGTGTTGTTTAGACCAGGAATACACTACAACAATTTTTTCTATCAGAAAACTGTACGACTTATTTCATCAGTTATCTTGTGCTAAACTTGGTCTTATACCTAGAATTCTCGAATAACTGGACAAATACGATCTGAGTAATTTTTTAATCATATATATACAAACAGGTACCTTTCTTAATCGTATATTATGGAAAAATTGTAAACAAAAGTGTTTTTGTAACTACAAAGAATGACTGGCTTGAGAGAAATCATAACGATAGTGACTATTCCCGTTTCAAATTACCTCAAACATCAATAGAAATATACAGTCTATGGACTCACAATTAACAACTCGATCTAGTATTCTTCATAGCTAAACTTATAACACTCACGTGTGTTTTGCTTTTGTAGAAATGAGTTTTCTGATTTTAATTATACATGAACTGACACTATACTGTAGACAAAATTATCATATGTTTACTGATAATATCACTATTTTTGTATGTGTGACAACTAGTTGATATCAGCCCGAGTGATATCACACCCCTAGAAAAGGGATACCACACCCCTGGAAAAGTTCTTTCTCTAAATAATCATAAATTTGAAAAATATGTGAATGTCATCTATCCAAGTGAGCTTGAAATAAAAGACACGACAGATTCTCCATGTTCTGCTTCATATTTGGACTTATACCTCAATTATGACACCCATGAAAGGTTACATCTGAAGCTATACGACAAACGTGATGACTTCAATTTTTCTATTGTCAACTTTCCGTTTCTTTGCAGTAATATCCCTGCTTCTCCTGCGTATGGTGTATATGTTTCACAGATAATACGGTACGGTAGAACTTGTTCCCATTATGGGAACTTTCTGCAACGGAGCAAATTACTTACAATTAAATTGTTGACACAAAGTTATTGCAAGCCTAGGCTAATCAGGGCCCTTAAAAAGATTTATGGCCGTCATCACAATATTGTTGATAAGTATGTAGTCACTGTATACCAACTTATACTGGATATATTTGGCTTACCATAGTTCTTTGTTCCTTTCATTCTCAAAATTGACTTGCACGTGACGGGTGTAGCTAGCTAGACAGGAGGTGCTTACCCTTACGGAGCACCCGGCCTCACTTCCTTGATGGAAGTTCACGTGTATAACATATTTTGCCAGTTTGCAAAGTTTTTACTTTGTTTTTGGGATTGTGATATGGACAAGGACTGTTACGTTTGTTTTATTTTTATATATATCACACCCCTCATAAAATTCCGATAATGCAGGATTTTTAGTGTCGCCTCAGCTTGATACTGACTGCTTATGGTTAACACGATGAGCATGTGTGCAGTACATTCATGTATCAGTTGTATTTAAATTAATTTTAAACAGAGTTTTGGAATTTGCAAACATACAAACACGTCGGAGAGGTACAACTAGTTTTCACTGATTGTGCACGACGGCACTTGAAAATATAAACCATGCTCGCTTCAAGCTGAGACAAGTATGTCAGGACAAAAATGAGACATCAGTTTAAAGCGGAACTGTTCACCCGTACAAAAATATCAATTAATAATGTGTTGTCATCACTATCAACAATAAATAAACTTACAGAAGCCAAAAATCAAATCATTCCAGCTAGTAGCCAATTTGTTCCTGTACTTGTGCGGGGACGTTTCCCTGTCATCAATGTAACATATCCAAAAAAATGATGCACCTGCCGGTTCAAAAACTCAAATTCCCTGTTGTCATCACGATCATGATTTATGACTGCAGATCGTAAAACTAATTTTAACAACCTTCACTTTTAAATGAAGAAAACAAATGCCTCTGTCCACGTCATGTTGGACGAATATGGCGACTGACTTACTGATCTAGTTGTCGTTGTCAGCGGTTGCTTAGGGTGACATTGAGGTATGACGTATGCGGTAAAAATTATCTATGAGACCATGATAGATATTAAAAATAAAACCTGCTTGACTGCTTAAAAATTTAATTATCATCAAGCGTTAATTTTAATTCAAAGGAAACATATGATAAAAAGTTTATGCCCTTGGGGCTTCGGCCCTCTGGCTGATATCAGGACTCTCGGGCTGAAAAAGGGTGTGATATTCAAATGGTCATATAATAATTTCTAAATATCACACAGTTGTTCTTGTCCTCATCAAAGTTGTTTATTATAAACATCTACATTCAATTGATAATAGTTCCACCCGATGGCCTAACCTTATTTCTTCTGTTCTCAATTGTGAATATTGACGAGTGGATGTCAGAGAATTGACGAATAGATTCGTTTAAGCATGGACTGAGGACCTGAGAAGAACATATTACCTTTTTATATATGATTTTTAGCTACTTGTCTTCCTTTTCGTGTTTATAATTATGTGATGTTGTACATAAATAATATATTCAACTGTTCATTAATTGTATTTATTCTATAAATCTTTACGTAAAGGAATTAAATAAATAAAGAATAAATGAATGTATTCTGATTATAATTATTACAGGGTTTTTAAATCATCGGCGAAAAGAGATAGACAGATTTTATGTATCAATAACAACAGCTGAGATTCGGTTAATTTAAAATCATTACAAAGAAATCTATATCAGGTTTTGAATACTGTTTTAATATTGTTGATTTACAAGAAATAAATCACACAGCAAAAAACAATAAACTCAACATTTATATGAAAAATGCATATCGCTAATTTTTACCATTCTCATAAAGTTAATTAAAAAACATTTTCAATCCTACAGGTTGTAACTCTGGCCTTTTATACTGGAAAATCGTGATAAAACACAGTTTTTCACACATCAAAAATTAAAATATATTGGTATAACTTTACAATGTTTAAAATAGTAGCAAAGGTACAAAGTTAACAATGAATGCCATGTGTTTTTTTGAAGCACTTTAAAACATATGTTGTAACTCTACCTATAATAAGCTATAATACATAAACCTGAACTTTGATTATTTTGAGTCTATAATGAAACTCGGATTAAAACATAAACAGCGAGTCCTGCCTCGTAATATTGTAAAAATAAACAATTAAAAAGGAATTGTTTTAGAAAATGACTCGAAAAACTATTTTTACGAATTTGAATGACATTTTAAGACATATCTTAACTGAATAAATCATGTAAATATGTTTTAAAATATTCGAGTCCACGTCTATACATGGACAACACATGGATTAACATAGACCCACATTGCCTTTATACTGTACTTATGGGGAAGGAGGCTTTGAAGTATTACATATTTAGCGAACTTTTCAGAGAAAATGTACATTTATAAACAATTTTAGCTGTTCAACAAAATAGAAGTGCACAAGATCATACATTTTTGATAATTTGCAGAGTATACGAAAAAACATAAATGTACTAAAACTTTAGTAATATTGTAAATAAATTATAATTGAAGTTAACAATTTCATAACAAATTGTTCCTTTTGATTCTATTTCTTGGTCTTACTTGGATAAAGTTTTAACATTTTTTAATTTTGGTGTTTCCATCAGAAACTGGGTTAAAACATTTTATAAAAATATTAAATCGGCTGTGAATCAAGGGGGAAATTTATCGAACTTTTTTAACATTGGAAGAGGATGCAGACAAGGTGACCCACTATCTCCTTATTTATTTTTGCTTTGTGTTGAAATCTTGGCGGAGAAAATAAGAAATAATAAAAACATATCTGGAATAAATATACAAAACTTTGAATTTAAAATATCTTTATTTGCAGATGATACATCTCTTACACTAGATGGATCTGAAAAATCTTTAAAAGAATCTTTGTTGGAATTAGAATACTTTGCTCGTATATCAGGACTTAAAATTAATTTTGAGAAAACACAAAACGTTTGGATAGGTAGCAAAAAATATAGTAGTGAGGAACTTTGTAAAGAATACAAACTTAAATGGGGAATAACACGGTTTAACTTACTCGGAATTATTTTTGATGTTGATATGAATAAAATCTGTGACTTAAATTTCAATAAAAACATGACAAAAGTAAACATTCTTCTTGAAACATGGAAAAAACGTAACCTGACTCCCATAGGTAGAATATCTGTATTGAAAACATTTTTAATATCTCAATTTAATCACTTGTTTATTTCAATTCCCAACCCTAGCCAAAAATTTCTGAAAGAATTAAATAGATTATTTTATAATTTCGTTTGGAACAGTCCAGTGGATAGGATAAAAAGAGATATTATGATAAAAAATCATCAAGAAGGGGGTTTAAAAATGATTCATCTAAATTCATATGTCCTAGCTCTCAAGACAACTTGGATCCGTAGACTGATTCACACTACAGGCAAATGGACCAACATAATTAATTCTCAAGTTAATCTTGATAAGATGCTTAAGGTTGGGGAAACGTTTCTTACTCAGGTTGCAAACAAGTTAAAAAACAAATTTTGGAGTGATGTTTTTATTGCATGGAAAACACTAATCGAGAAAGACACTGAAATTAATAAATGGATCGAACCGGCGAAATTTTGTCTATGGTATAACTCAAATATCAAAGTTGGGAAAAATTCAGCATTTTATAAAAACCTGTATTCTAAAGGCATTTTTTATGTAAATAATATAATTAATAATAACAATGATTTTCTTTCTTGTGGCGAACTTAATACTAATTTCCAGTGTGATTTAAACTACATTAACTATTTATCCCTAATAAATGCCACAAAACAAATGCTAAAGCAAATTAATTGCCAAAAACTGAAAAAAGTTCATTATCCATTTATTCCAAATAACATCCAAAAACTGTTAAAAAATAAATGTGGATCAAAAGATATGTATAACGTACTAAAATACAACTCATGTAAACCAACTTCAAGATTTAAATGGGACAACTTATTCAACGATTTAACAGATGAAAACTGGAACAGAATATACCAAAACATATTTAATCCTCCAGCTGGAACCAAGTTACATTGGTTCCAGTATAGAATCGTACATAATATTCTTGGTACTAATGATCTTTTATTTAAAATAAAACAAAGAAATGATTCCTTTTGTACGTTTTGTAAACAACACGAAGAAACTATTATCCATTTATTTCTGGAATGTGAAGTTGTCCAGAACTTTTTATATCTAATAGATGAATGGTTCCTTAAAAACAATATATTCATATCTTTTAATAAAAAAATAATAATTTTTGGAGACTTTGTCATGAGAAATAATGTTAAAAATTTAATTATTACACAAACCAAATATTTCATTTTTAAATCAAGATGCTTAAATAAAATATTGTCTCTTAGTGCCTATCAAAATACTATTAAAGATATGATAAATGTTCAAAAATCTATTGCAACAAAAAAAGGGGATTACGAACATTTTTTAATGATTTGGGACCAATTTCTGGCATTGTAAACTAGAAATAAAAGATAAGAGGTATTCTCTCTCTCTCTCTCTCTCTCTCTCTCTCTCTCTCTCTCTCTCATTAAACATTCAACATAACCTTGCTGTATATAATTTATTGAAAAATTGTTATTATTAACTATATCTTGGTTTATGACCATTTATATCTGTATATGTCATTATATATTGTATGGATATTATGTTGATAATAAGAATAAATGTACATGTATATATGTTATGTTGAATGCCAAAATAACAATTAAAAAAAAAAAAAAAAAAAAAAAAAAAAAAAAAAAAAAAAAAAAAATTGTTCCTTTTGTAGAATTGCTATTTTACCAGCCGATTGCCTGAGCTCAAACAAAATAAAAACGTGTCTTTTTATATACACATGAACTTCTATTTACAATGATATTACATCTCATTTGCAATCAGTGTTGCAATTTACTATTTATTTTCAAGTTGCTAACTGAATATGAAAAGAACTTAATTTGTAAAAAAAATTCAATTTTTGTATAAAGTTCTTTGAAATCTTATAACGAATTACATCTATATAAAACGCCAAATTTCAAATAAGTATATTTAAATCACAAAACTATGTAAAAAGTACAATTTATTAAAAATCTCAATGAAATCGTATTACAGATTATACTTATATAAGACACAAAATTCGAAAAAGTTGTATTCAATAGATGAGGGTTAGAATATGAGTAAGGGTAAAAACATATTCATATACAAATTATTGTTTATCTTATCGCGTTTGTAATGTAATAGATTATTATCTGATATTGGATTACATTTATGTAGCTGGCCAAACTAAATTCATCAAAAAAAAAAAATAAATAAAAAAAAAAAAAAAAAAAAAAAAAAAAAAAATAAATAAATAAATAAAAGAAAAATAAATAAATACATAAAGCAACAGTCTTAAAACTTTTTTTCAGTAAAGTTTGCAACTAACTTTATGTTTATACTATTTGAATTCGGCTACTCTTGGCACCAAAATGAAAAAAAAATCCACCGCAATTTATTTTTAATGCAAAAGGTTAAATGATTTAAATATCAAAAGCATATCTTTAAGAAATTCAACCTCTATGAAAAATATATCTGTATAATATTGAGTGAATTAAATAAAAATCAAACTGACATTTAATTACTAAACATATTTTCTTGAAACATCCGTTAAGTATTTTCCTTCTGAATTTTAAAACCGATAACCCAGTCACTGATAACATCTTTAAAGTTTTGTGTAATTATAATCATTATCATGAGTTACATATTGTTCAATAGGCAATTAAACAGACATATTTTGTATTTACGGTGGAAGAACCATTTTACCCCGTAAAGGATTTGCAATTATGTGGCACCGGAAGAGGGTCGATATTTTCCATTGGTATTTCTAAAGACTTTGGAATATAGTTTTCTTTCAATTCAATTGCAAAATCAGAACTTGAATTGTCATCTATGAAACCAGGATTTTCATATTGATTCAAAATAGTATGTTGTGACAGTCATAACCGGCCCCTGTATCAGAAATAACAGAAATATCAACATCGAGTTTGTTATTCAATACAGTTTTAGGATCATCATGAAGTTCATCATAAGTTAAGGCAGGTGTATTTACGATGTCATCAATATTTGGGTATATGCTTTCATTAAGAGGTTGATGATTTGGAACTAAACTAGGATGCGGCATTTCTGCATTAGACTCATTACTAAAAAAGACAGTTTTGTGCATTTTATTATTATAAAATCAAAGTAAGTTTTTGTTCAGTATTTATTTGATTATTTTTTTATCTAATAGTATGTACTATAAATACACATTAATATATTTAAATTTTCACACATTTAGCTTTACAAACAATATGAGCTTAGTCTAATATTTTTTTCTCTACCTACGAATTTTCTCATTAGATAAATTAGCAGGCCTATAAATTTCTATAATTCTAAAAACATTTAATTAACTGATGACAGAGTTTTGTGCGAACTTTTATATAAGCTGTAAGTTCCTCAATATTCTTAACTCATTTCCCAACCATTTTTACAACAATCGTCATCGACTGGCTTTATTAAAATGGTGAATATTTTTAAAACTTCAACAAGCTAAAGAGACCTGATTATACTGTTGGAAAAGTATTTAAAAGATTTATTAAGCAAAAAGGACTGTTGCTGTTTTTTCTAGTAAAATACGATATATTTATAAAACTTACTTGAACTATATAAACTGAAGCATTTTCTCCTGTTAGAAAGACTGTCGAATCTTACCAGTTTTTTTTTTCAGACCAAACAACCATTGCTGAATTAGAGTTATACGCTATTCCTGTAGGCGAATTTAAATTAGGCAGATCTAAGGCTGTCACATTTGTGTTATCAAGATTTATCTGATAAACTTTATTGTGGGTGTAGTCCGTTGTCAGCAAAAAATTATTATAAATAGGTGCTACAATATAAATAAGTAAATTATAAAAAGGAAATGTTAATATGTTTGGGAAGTACTTTAAACATGTATGTGATTGTAATAACCTTGTTTTGTGATTTTCAATAAAAATGAGTAAAAAATATTTTAAAGTTTAATCCTAATTATAACATTTTACGTCATTGCATGTTATTTTGCATTTTGTTCTGCTGAGGTATATCAAATATATATTTACAATCTCTTACACAATTTTAATATTTATTGACCTAAAGGTCACCGTTGACTATTTTTATTGCTATTATTTCGAGGCCTAATGAGATGAGTTGTCATAATGAATGTTTCTAAACAGAGATTGATGTAAGAATACCATTGGCTATTTTCGTAATTACTAGACTAGATCCAATTCAAAATTAAGTTGACTAAATATGTTTTAATTATTCTTGTTTGGGTTTTTATCATTGCCTTATAGCGTCTCGTTCTTGGTTTATTTTGGTTTTATACGGTGCATGTTTAATAAATGCAAACGTTTCCGTAAATGTAATAAGTTGTTAAATTGGATATATTCATACTGCTAGAACAGCTTGTCTGGTCTGATTGTAATGAAAATGCTAGACTACATTGACATTTTTGTCCTGATTGTGTCGCCACGCAAATTCCCTGACAACCCCCATTATCATCTTCACATGGTCCTATAACATAAATAATATTGCTGTAGCACCAATAACACAAGGAATCTTCATTTGAATCATTGTAAAACAAAAAAATATAATAGTTTTAATAGTAAATTTAACTGGTATTTGTTATATATTTAAAAGTAATAAAAGTATTTAAACATGACAATCAAAGGTTATTAACCTTAAAAAAAAAAAAAAAAAAAAAAAAAAAAAAAAAAAAAAAAAAAAAAGAGGCCCATGGGCCTTAACGCTCACATGAGGAAATGTCCAAAAACTTGCAAAGAACTGTATTACAAAAACTTTACAAAATTCCTCAAGTTTGGAAATTCGGCAATGATTTATCAGAAATATCTAGTAACATTTCATTTAAGAATAGCTTATATGCATGATTTAAATAGTACAATGAATAATTTCCAAATAATGATTTTGATTTTTGAACATATCATTTTAACCTTTTATAAAAATGGTCGAAATATCAATACTTACATTTTTCTAAGAAAATAATAATTTTATAATTTCCGAAATGTGCACATCTGGCACATCAAAATTTAAACTGGTGTTTGTTATATATTTACTACCCCTGAGCGGGTACCGCTGCTGGTGGAGTAAAACTCCCCGAGGGTATTCATAACTCAGAAAATGTACCATTTAGCAAATTTTTCAGCCCTCTAAAATTTGAAATTTATTTAAAACTAAGATTTGTTCCCTCATGCAAAGCATTCCTTAGCTGGATTTGGATTTGAATAATTTTGGAATTTTAGAGTCATTATTTTCAACTGTTTGGCTTATGTTTTTTATCTATAAAACCATTTCGGTCTTAATGTCACTGATGAGGAATGAATTTTAGGAAATGTGCACATCTAGCACATCAAAATAAACTGGTATTTGTTATATACATACATGCTTATACAAAAAGTTAATGGTTTTCAAGATAATTAACAATATCAGTACACTTATGCAGCTATGGCCTTGACCTTTGAACATATGACCTTGAATCATATATTAAAATGATCATCATATCAAAACTACAATATTCTAATATACATGCCTATGCAAAAAGTTAACAGTTTTCAAGATAATTCACAATTTCAGCACATGTATCCAGCTATGACCTTCACCTTTCAACATGTGACCTTGAACCATATATCAAAATGATTGTCATATCAATACCTACAATATACTAATATACATGCCCATACAAAAATTTAACAGTTTTCAAGATAATTCACCGTTTCAGTAAACGTATGCAGCTATGACTTTCATCTTTCAATATGACCTTGAACCACATATCAAAATGATTGTCATATCAATACTTACACTATTCTAATATACATGCCTATACAAAAAGTTATCAGTTTTCAAGATAATTCACAATTTCAGTAAACGTATGCAACTATGACCTTCACCTTTCAAGAAATGACCTTGAACCATATATCAAAATGATTGTCATATCAATACCTATAATATTCTAATATGCATGCCTATACAAAAAGCTTATAGTTTTCTAGCTAATTCTCAATGTGGTATTATAAGCAAAAAATAACATTTCAGGGGCAACAACTACTACATGGATTATCATATAGTTACGAAACTTGGTTCCTTTTTAAATTTTGAAATGAGAAACATTTAAACAATGTTTTGAATTCATATATCTCTTAATATTTGCCAAAAATTGCCTAAAACTGCATAAATTACAAATTAGGTCATGACCTTGATATGTGACTTGCCCCTAATTTAAAGGTCATTTCAAGAAGAAGTCAAAACTGAAAATACCATGTCATTATCTGTTCAAATAGTCAAGTTATAACAATTTGAAGCCATTTTACGAAATTTGTAAAAAATTAAACGCAAAAACGCGTTATCCTTTTTCGACCAAATTTCACGAAATAAACAAACTATAGGCTTAAGACCCTAAAAAGCAAAATAACACATCGGATTTTTTCTCCCATCATCGGTTTCAGAGAAGAAAATTTTTAAAGATTTTTGGACCTCTAGGTCGCCTTGATCTAGTTTTGGTAGCCGTGTCAACGCTATGAACAAATCTGAATTGCACCGGGCAATGTATGCTTCTGACCAAGTATCATTTAAATCTGCCCAGCAGTTTTTGAGAATTCGAAACACACGCACACACGCACGCACACACGCACGCACATACACACGCCGCGCCAGGTCAGGTGAGCTAAAAAACGATACAATGCCCATTACACTCTGTCCGCAGACGCAATTTTATTTCAAGTTTTTACCATTTCTGTAAATTGAAATTTTTTATTGCGAAGTGATAAATACAAAATTTTGAAATTTGAAATAGCCATTTCTATATAATATTTCAACACATTGAAAAAAAATCATTATACTAATGCAAGATCTGATTTATTAGATATTTTATTAACTCAAAATCAATTTAATCATAATGGTCATTGTTTAAAAGCAGTAAAAGTAAATAAATAATGAATGAAGGAATAAATAAATAAATGAGTAGACGATTCATAATAATAAATTATTATTGCTTAATTTTGGCGAGACATACCAAATTTGTTTATTTTGAAATATATTTCCAAAAAAATACATCCCATATGATAAAAAATCTACTTTTATATATATTAACGAAATACAGTTTTAGTCTCTCTCTCTCTCTCTCTCTCTCTCTCTCTCTCTCTCTCTCTCTCTCTCTCTCTCTCTCTATATATATATATATATATATATGATTACAAAGATCGTAAAAAAATATTATTTAGGTCAAAATTTTCTATATTATATATATTATATATAACTTAATTTAAAAAATACTTGGTAATTATTCACCTTTTCCACTTCTTTGCATCGCAGGATCAAAAATAATTAATCCCGTAATGCCCCCAAACGATGATAAAGATTTTATAAATTCGTTGCTTGAAAAAGATAGGCTGACTGACCATATATCTGATGTATTAGTTGTCCAAAAACAATAACCCTACAATATCAAATTGAACAAATAAGTTGCTGCTATAGAGTTTTCTTTCGGCAATACAAACAGAGTCACTATAATTGCAAGGAATAAATAATGATTACACCATCAAATATTGACGTAAAATTGATAGAGATAACTTGCTGGTGCTCTGTCTTACAATTTAATGCATATATAAACGGTACAGAAAATGCCACATATTCCTTATCGTTTTTATATAACTTTTTTGTACCTCAAAATACATATAAACTCAAATAATTTAATCGTCGAGAAGTTGTTAAAAAAGACATAAAAAAGTAAGCAAACTTAGTCGTTTTAAATAGCATCTGGATAGGTAAAACCCATTTGTCACGAGATTAAAGGGTAAGATAAAGAGATTATAATTAAAGAATTTCAAGATATAGTCAAAGTTTGATGAATATACAATTCAACCTCACCTTATCAAGTGAAATAAAGAATCCGATAACGAATCACGGTGCTTTTTATTACTTATTGCTTATCACAGGATGAAAATCAATCTTTACGCTAAAATTCACACGCCATCTTTACGATGTCTTTACACTGTGTTTATGCTTTCTTTGAGCTATCTTTACGCTTTCTTCAGACCATTGCCTAAAGGAACTTAAAAACTTTATCGCTTTGTGTCATCTTTACACAAGCTTTTACCTTTACCTTTACGACATCTTTAAGCAATATTAAGTTCAGGCTTTTTACCACGGTAATACCATGCGAGTTGCTTTACGCAATCGTTTAGCAAATTTTAGGCAACCATTTATCCTTACACTATCTTTACGCAATGTTCAATCAAATACATACCAAAGAATTGCCATGTAATCAACTTTACGTTATCTTTACGTAAGTATTATACACCCCTAAACGGTTATGCTATCTTTAAACAATTAAAGATTAAAGCTTTTATTTTTTACATGGTCATATTTATCTTTTCCCTTTTTTAATCATTCTATCAGTATTTTCGAGCTCAGCACATTTCCACCATGCTAATTTTATACAGTGCAACCTCCGAAAACCGAAACCTGTGAAAACCGAAATCCTGTACATTCCGAACGGAAGAAAAAGTCCGGAATGATTCCTTCTTTATTCTTTGTAATAAAAACCTGAATAAACCGAAACCTCCGTACTCTGAAAACCGGACGATTTTCTCCGGACGAACCTTCTAAAATATACATAAAATGACCTGTGAAAACAGAACATGAATTTTCCTGTCCTGAAAATTTACTTTCTTTTGATTTTTTCTTTTCTGTCTTTCTTTCTTTCTTTCTTTCTTTCTTTCTTTCTTTCTCTCTATATTCTTTTGATGTCGGCAAAGTAAGACTTGTTATAAAATAGATTTGCTTTGAAGCGGATATAAAGGATTCAGTCAAAATTTCAATTCCAAACAGTAACAGAAATAATTTGACTTTTAAACATTGATTATTACTCTAATAAAAACCACCATTATTAAAAAACAAACAAATGATTGACAATAAAAACACCTGTCTCGGCATCATGTACAGGTAAATGAAGGTCACGCTTGTGTTCGATTGACGAAAAAAAAATTATCAAAGATTACCTTCGCTTGGTCTAGTTTAAACAAGACCCATATTAGGACAAGAAACCAGAAGGCAAATAAAATCTTAAAACATGATAAAAGTAAAAATAACACGGAAAATCTTTGATTTGTATGTATGGTTCTTCCAGAGATTTTATAACAACCAAACAGGTGCCCATGTGTCGAACTTAGGTTCGTGTACGTTAGAAAGTTGAAATTAATCAATCGAATGCACTTGTAATTTCATTGATATTATATTTTATCAAATATTCTTAAAAATACATTATGCTAATGAAAAAGCGAGAAAATACCATCATAACCCCCGCCTTCCTGTTGTTACCCTACACAAACAATAGTGTGAATTAATAATGTGTCGTTCTGGGTCTAAAGTACACGTTCTTCGTGACTTTCGTGTCTACTGGATTCCCTTCCGATGTACATGTCTCTTTTATAGGATTTTTTTTGAGTCTTGAAATCAATGAATAATTTTTTGAAGAATATTTTAAACAAAAAAAAAAAAAAAAAAAAAAAAAAAAAAAAAAAAAAAAAGAACAAAAAAAAAAAAAAATGAACTGTTTTAAAATGATGTATATTGTATGACGCGCGTTATTCACTTTGCTTGAAAAGTTTTTACAATCATATTGACAATGAACATCTTTTAAAACAGTTCAATTGTTAAGTATCACTTTTTTATCTTTATGCCATCTTTAAACAACCTTTCATCAATATATGCCTCTTAACATTTTTCTATAATCTTTACAAGGCACAGCCAAACTGTACAGTACACATTCTTTTAGCAACCTTTCATCATTCAGGTATGTCTTTTGTACTATTTTATGTGATTTCTACACCATCTTCAATTGATATAAATATTGATATAAATAATTTTACAATTTGATTAACCTGAACAAATCAGGTAAGCCTATAAAATACAAAGGTAATTAAACTTTATTTACTTACAACATTTGTTTACAATCTCAATCTGAATTTAGAAAAATTGCATTTAAATCAAGGGAAATAAAATTTGACAACACTGAAACATGTATGGGTAAAATTTGCTGACTGTACAATATTAAGGGTAAAATTGACTTTGTTTTAAATTTCAAGATTTGTATCCTAGACACTTAAAATAATATTTTAGTTGTCACTATTTAACAGTCATTCAAATTAGGTACTTAAATGTTACCTTAACCTTTATAATCAACGTATATAAAACTACTGATAAATCCAATATATGTACGATGATTATTAAAAGGTAGATTGTAAAAATAATTGATATAAGAAAACAAAAGAAAATATTTACAAAATATTTCTACATTCAATTAAAGAATGTTTATTTTATCGAACAAAATGGTTTTATTTAATAAATGATTCAATAAAAAGTGTTATACTGGAGCCTTTAAAGTTTTATACCTGTTTTTTGGTACACTTGATATATCAATATTGAAAATAGTGTTAAAGGGGAAATATACGATACCCAATTTTTTGTGTCTTTGTGGCAGACCGGGCTGGAGAGATATTCTGATAGGCCATCAATAGAGCACCCTGCTAGTTTTGAATTGGTGTTTTATGCTCCACTTTTAGCAAGATAGTCAGCTTTAGAATCTCAAAACCAAGATTAATCAGAGATTCTAATCTAGACACTGTGATGATAAATCATCTGTAAGTGTATGCATTAGATCACCATGCTAGTAACCAGAGGATCAACATTTTTGTTTTAACTTCTGCATTGTTCCTTTTTCCTTTTTCTATTGCACGTTAAAGCTTGAATGGTCATGGAAAGAGGCCAGCCAACAAACCCGAGTCTCGATTAAAGCTAGACAAGCCGAAAAAAGGATATTTGGTACATGGATTGGTGTTCAAAAGGTGGAGCATCCAATAGTTATGGGAAGGTTGAGTTTCCGTTGAGCTACTGGAATTTTTCTCTTGCTTATTAATATTGATGCTAGAAGGACCCTGACAGCAACCCCCTTTCTGTTGTATTCTGTGCCTAAATTTGTTAAAGAATTGGATCTACAATGCTTTTATCATAATGAGTTTTTTTCAGGAAGTGGCACAATTTAAAACAAAATTAAAAATTTCGACAACCCTCAAATGTTTCTCTGCATTCGTTACTGCTGAAGTTTAGTAATGCTGACTTCCAATGTGAGATACTGTTTCACCATGAATAATAAATAAGCTAGTCAATTCCAGCCCTATGAAAGAAATGTCCCGCCATTGGTAAAATCATACATACCTCTTTGACAAAACCACTGATTTTATATTATTCAGATTGCACTCATTGATAATACGGTTTAGAATTACACTGTTTTACGGTCAATGTAAAACATGCCAAAGCCATCCGGAAAATCTACGATATCAAGTTTTTCTCAAAGATGACAAAGATGAAAAGGAAACCAGATCGTGTTCCGGCTAATATTTACAGTTCTATAACTATTATTATTATTGTTATTATTATTATTATTATTATTATTATTATTATTATTATTATTATTGTTATAATTGTTATGTTTTCTTTTTTCATTGTTTTTTTTATTAATTTTATTCATCTTTAACATATCATTATTCATTTTCCCATAATTTCATTACTTTTAATAATTATAAATTTAAAGGATAATTATGTATATATTAAAAAAAAACTGGATATGAGTAAAATAAAATTATGTCAAAATCCAAAATGGTTCCTATTTTTCTAGACGATGAATTTTTATTAAAATATTTTCAAAGAATAATGTGGACACATTATTAATTAATGATAAAATTACACAAATTACAAAAATGCTTATTATCTTGTAATAAAATAATACGTAATAACACAAAAAACCTTTTGAAAATCTCTGAATGTCTATAGGTTGTTATTTTACTGTTAATAATGATGAGTTTGGCAAAGATTTAATAGCTGCGATGGGTCCATCAGTTAGCCTTTATTTCAATCCACTAATCAAAACATTGTATCTTTCAACTTTAAATCTTTAAACAGACCATTCCATTTTGAATTGGTAGTTAAATTGTTGAATTGTTAAATGTGCCATCAACATAGTTCATGAATTCACAAGACAAAAAGCTGTCTATAAGCCAGCTTATAGGTGGATTAAAGGTGGCTTATAGCTGGATTTTAAGAGTCTATAAGCCAACTATAAGCTGCTTATAGGTGGCCTATAAGCCAGACTTAAGATGGCTTATTGGCATTCAAAACATAAGCCATCTATAAGCCATCTATAAGCCTCTATAAGTATTCCTGAATTTAAAAGGTCAAGTGGTTTATTACACATCCTATAAGCCATCTATAAGCCTTTAAACCTAACGATTTTTTTTAAAATCATACATGTGCATCATTTGATAAAAATGATTCAGGATCTAAAACACTGTAATTATACCAATTACATTTTTAAAAATTTTCGCTTTCAGGGAAATTTGTATGAAAATAATTGTTTAAGTAGTATTAAATAAGATAACTATCAGTTTAACAGCCACTTCATATTTTGCTTAGATCATCATTGCTTACAACTAAACACTTATATGCTGACGAAGCATATTTTAATGTATACTAACATAGAGTATGGATCATTACTGTAAATCATTTCTGTGAATGGTTTATATGACGGAGTGGAGTGGAAAGAGTTATAGTGTTTTATGCCTCAACCAAGATTTTTTTTTACTTATTTGGAGATGGTCAGTTCTGGGATGGTGGAGGAAACCGGAGTGTCTGGAGAAAACCACCGACCTTCGGCAAGTGAACTGACCAACTTTCTCACACTAGGATTTGTCCAGAAAGGATTTAAACCCAGGCGGTAAGAGACATAGTGATTCGCAAACGCTCGCTTAGACAACTCTTGTTTATATGATGCGAAATACAGATATACAAAAAACCAAACATGCAAGCATAAAAATGATACTTTAGGAAGATATGTAAAAACTTATCGATTGTGTTAAACTGCTCCGTGATATGAATTTATGAATCAAAGTTCCAATATTATATAAAAATCCAAATCTAACTCTTTAATCAATCTGTCAGTATTAAAGAGCTCAGCAGATTTCAACAATGCTATTCATGCATTTATTATATCAGCAAAATCATGTCATATGCCTTCCTTATACCAGTTTAATGACGTTTCCCATCTTTACACAATTTTTCATTATTGTATGTTTTATCAGATTCCTCTATGATCTGAACAGTACACTTTCTATTTAGCAACCTTTTGTCATTAAGGTTTTTCTTTTGTACCATCGTGTGATTTTCACACCACCTTTAGTTAATAAAAATACTGATATATATAACTTTACAATTCGATAATTTTGAACAAATTCGATAAGCTCAAATATTTTCAAAGACAAGCTTATAAAATACAAAGGTAATGAAACTTTATTTACTTAAAATATTTGTTTACAATCTCAGTCTGAAGTTAAAAATTTGCACATAAAACAAAGAAATTACAGTTTGGCATAAATCTCAGGTGTACGGCTAAACTTTGCTGAATATGCAATATTTAAGGTAAAATTGACTTTCTTCTTAATATCTAGATTTGTATCCTAGGAACTCAAATTAATATTTCAATTGTCACCATCAAACAGTCATTCAAATTGTGTAATTAGATACTACTGGGATATTTAATTCTCTTGTATTGAATCCTTGGTTATGACTATAATGTAATATTTGCACGGTTATTTCTGAACTTTTCATACCAAATTGCTTTCCATTCTTCTTTTTCTGCAAATTTTACTCCGATGACACAATGTCTACATTTCTTATCATCTTCACTACTTTTTCTTTCACCCAGTTGGTTTCACTTCTTTTTTATCCTTTATAGATCACCAGTTCCTTTTAGTCTAAAAACAATCAAATGAATGAATATTAACTAAGACTAAAGTTTGCATTTAGTGGATTAAAACTATACAGAAGTACATATTGAATCACAAACAGGAGTTAGTGAGTGGATTGTGTTTGATGTCCCTGTCAAAATTTTTTCACATATATTAAGGCGTTTAGTTCTTGGTGGAAAAAACTAGAGTACCCGCAGACAACCACTGTCAGTGACTGACCAGCAAACAAACATACTTTCTTTGGCACATCAAAATTTAACTGGTATTTGTATTATATATTTAAATTAGAATTTTTTTGATTCTGGGTAATTATTTGTATTGTTATAAGATTGTTCAAAATTAATGAATTAAAATCACTCCTGTCCCCAAGTACCTGTGGTTTATTTCAGTAGCTTTACACTCAATAACGTGGGTCACAGTTGTAAATTGGTATACTGTCCTAATCAAATGAGATATTCCCAACATGTGTTGTTGTTAATCTCATAGATAAAGATATCAGGACTGTAAATACAAGGACTGTCTCCAGTTAACTCGTGTTATATAGTTTAGAGACAGCGGCGGCAGTTCCGACATGAACCATTTTGTGGAGCAATGCATGAAGGTGTGAGAGATATTTGTTTATGATTTTCAGTGCCCACTAATACATTTATAGAAAAAAAAAGACTGAACAAAAATTAGAATAGTTGAACACTTTGTGTTATGAGAGAGAGAGAGAGAGAGAGAGAGAGAGAGAGAGAGAGAGAGAGAGAGAGAGTGTGTGTGTGTGTGTGTGTGTGAATTAGATTCCGAGAGGCAATTCGGACTAACACCAGTGCTACTTTGATAATTTCTGTTTATCTAAAACCTCAATAAATAAATCAGTTGCTCGGAAATATTTTGGTCACAAAGTTTTGCATTGAGAAAAATGAGGTTGAAATGGTAAGAAAGGGCAAATTAAGTTCGTGAAATAGGGAGTACAACTGAGTGCACCGTCTTGTCTCTTTTTGTGCTACGTAGATAGTAGTTTTATTTTATTTCACTTTTTTGTTTTAGTGGTTGTTGTTGTTGTTAATTACAAGCTCCTGTGGTCTTAACCAATTTTTCGACGAGTGGCCGGAATGACCTATCGCCGGTGCCGAATTTACTCGGTTCCGAAATAATTTGTCAGATGCCGAAATGACTAGGTACCGAATTGACTTGGTGCTGGAGTGACTATAATTCGTGCTTTGTATCTGTCATGCTTTTATCATAATGGTATTTTTAGGAAGTGACACGGCAAATTTGGACAATCCTCAAAATATTTTCTGCATTCGTGACTGCTGAAGTTTAGTCATGCTAACTTCCAATGTGAGATAAAATAATTAAAAATTTATGAAAATAGTCAACTCCAACCCTATCAAAGAAATACCCCACCACTGGTAAAATAATATATACCTCTTTAACAAAACACTGATTTTATACCTTCGGATTGCACTCACTGATAATACGGTTTCCAATTATGCTGTTTCACCGTGAATGTAAAACGTATCAGTATCATCTGGAAACTCTAATAGTGCATGTAATTCTCAAAAAAAAAAAAAAAAAAAAAAAAAAAGAAAAAAAAAAAAAAAAAAAAAACCAGGTCGTGTTCCGGCAAATATCCCCCATTTTATTATAATTATTATTATTATTAAAATTATTTTTCTTGATTTTAATATTCATATCATTATTTATTTCCCCACAATTTCATTTTGTTTCTAATATTTTTTGAATTCAGTGCACCCTTATTACCATGTTGGTGTGACGTAAAATAAAAGAATTGGAACATTTACTGTCGGATGATAGATAGATAGATCGATGGATGAATTGTACCCTAAACCTAATAATGCCTTTTATTTATTTATTTACCTATTTATTCTATCTATCTATATAGTCCTTTTGTTTAATTATCTATTTATTAATTTTTAAAAGCTCACCTGAAAACCTGAAATTCTTGGGACCCCTGTGACACCTTAGATTATTAAATAAAAGGGAATCATAAGAAGAACAAAATGTGATACAAATCCGATTCAACCTTTAAATGTATGTGTAGCTTTTCACAATAACAGTGACAAATGTCTTGAAGTAAGAGCCATATTTTAAAGACAAAGACGTTAGCCTTAAAATTATGTCGAAATCCAAGATGGCTATCGATTTTTTTCTAGACGATACATTTTTATTAAGATGTATAAAAATATACAAACTGTAAAATGTGAAAACATTATTGATCAATGGTATTCTATGTACAGTAAACGATGCTTATTTTCTTATAATAGTATAATCCATAATAAAAAAAAGAAACTTACAACATTTTGCAAAGCTGTTTCTGTCCTGCAGTATTATTTCCCTCTTGTTGATGATGCTGAGTTTGAACAAATCCAACGGATGTGATTGGTTCATAAATTAGCTTCTATTTAATTTCACCAATCAAAACTGTTCATCTCTAAATCATCTCTCTCTCTCTCTCTCTCTCTCTCTCTCTCTTCTCTCTCTTTCTCTCTCGTTAATCATAAGTCAAACATTAAACATACAAGAAGGGTAAAAAAAAAGAAAATAAAATGCAATTTAATTGATTTTATTATTTTTCTTAACATGGAAAATTATATTTAATTGCCTGTTTTATAAATTTATCAAAATATACATTGACTGTAGTTTCAAGTCTATTTTTAACCGCGTCAAGAATATGTGTCTTATGTTTACCTAAATTAGGTTGTATCGGGTAGTTATTTGTTAATAGTAATAATTAAGACACCTGTGGCATCTGTTGCTTAGTGTGTGTGTGTGTGTGTGTGTGTGTGTGTGTGTGTGTGTGAACTTTATTGTGAAACTAAACAATATTGTTACTGTATAAATAAGGGTAAATAACAAAAAGAAATAAAATATTAAAATATATTTGAGATAATGTCAATTATAAAAATAAATATAAATGTAAAAATCAGGTATATGATACCTTAACAATTATATCAACAATTTTCAATATATTATACCTCATCCTTAATCTAGTGTCTGACTTCAAAATATACTTTTAGATATGACCAGTGAATGTCGCTGATATCACTTAGGAATTAAAATGTTTTACTTAATGGCCTACTAACAAAAAATAATCTAGTTAGTGTAAATAAATGAATAAATAAATAAATTTATTGGTTCAATGGATAAATAAATAAATAAATAATTGATTTAAAGGATAAATAAATAAATAAATAAATAAATAAATAAATAAATAAATAAATAAATAAATAAATAAATAAAATGGAAATCTAATTTAAAATAACTGTGTAACTAATAATATGTTTATAGAACATTTTCTTATTTTTTATGTATTATCTTCCCAACATTTAAAAATATGTCTCCCATGGCAAAAAAAAAAAAAATAATCAAAAAAATAATAAAAAAAAATTAAAAAATTTAAAAAAAATAATTTTTTTTTACATTTAATAGTACTTATTGTAATGTAATTCTCGTGTCGTACAATTTTATTATTTGTTATTTGAATTTAAATTATAACATTTCATCCATTTGTCAATATTCTGATGTAAAATATTTAAAAATTTTCTTTATTTATGGTTTCGGGTTGTTGTCACATGTGATATTGGCGATTTAAGATACATTGAATATTGCGACACTAACTCCTTAATTACTATACATTCAAATAATAAAAACTGGTTAAAATGTAGGTTTAATAAAGTTTTATGACTCAGGGCTTTCGCCAAAGTTGTTATGTCTTTAATACATAATAATATACCGGTTAACTTATGAAAAAGTTAATAAAAAATGAAAAGAATATTAAAAAGTACATAGGTATTGTTGTAAAATATATATCAATATTAATTATACTTGTATAATTGGCTATCCATTCCGATTTTAGAAAATTACAAGCAAATCATGCATGTAAAAAATGTAGATCTATTTGAATTTTGTGTAAAATAAATAAATCAATGAAAGTAAACAAACAAACAAATAAATAAATAAATAGATAAATAAATAAATAAATAAATAAATAAATAAATAAATAAATAATTGATTGTAATTAAACTCTCATGCTTTTCGGTCGCATTGTTTTTTCATTCTGTCGAAACAACATTTTCTGAATGTCTATAACTTGACAGTGTTTCTAATAATTGTTTCATAAACAATTTAATAGAAAAAAAAAAATTTCAAAATACAAAATAGATTTAGAATTTATCTCGATTAGAACTTTTTAATAAGTAAAATCTTTGCACCATTGTTAAAAAAAATGATTCTTATGAGAAATTTTTATCTGTTTAACATTTTCTTTACACTGAATTTACAAAATTTACTAACATACGAGAAGTTAAAAGATTATCAATAATCTAAGTCGGCAAACATCCTGTTTATTAGACACATTCCATCACCTGTAATCATCAGGATCTTACCTTGCAATTTGCTAAATTGATTGACAGGTATCAATACAGTGATAAACTTGTCAATGTTATTTGTAATTTTATAATTTATTTGGGATGTTGACAAAATATGTTGGAAGAACTGGTGGCAGGTTTATAAAACTATCCTAAGATATGTTATAACATATGTCCTAGGACATATCTAACGACCAACATAAGATAATCTTATGACATGTCATATCTTGTAAATGAAAAGTACACGGGTTTATGGACGAAAGACGCCGGACAAGTTCAATTTTCGGCATATGATGTTGATTGGTTTGACTGATAGAGGCGCTTTATGAAAACATAAAATATGCAATAAGTCCGTTCCTTAATTTTGGCTCGATCTTCATGAAAGTTTTATTGTAGATACATCTAATAGGTCGCTATCAAATACCCTCCGAATTTTGCATTTGACTTTCATTTCAAGATCACAGAGGTAAAAGTTCAAGACTTTGGCAGTAAGTTTTAACTTTCGTTGTTGTTTGGCGTAGAGTGCTCATTTCATTGCTCAGGTTCAAGTACAAAATTTCGTATTGAATAATGAACTATGTTGTAACTAGATTTAAACGTTGTTGTTATATCATTAAAATGATATAAAGTGCATCCCATATTGTCTAACACAAATAAAAACATATGATGTAATATAGCTAATTATTTTTATAAACTTTTCTTTTTTTCATGAATAATAAATAGAATAAAGTAACTGGACTTATTAACTCTTTGTTGAAGTTATTATCTTTCAAGGATGATATACCTTTATATTCAAATTATACTTTTTTGACTGATTTTGGCTTTAAAGCTGATTTGTGTTAGGCATGTCTATGCACACAGGACCAACTGAAGTTAATTGACGTATTTTTGCCTGGATGAATCATGTTTTATAATATTTTAATTAGTTAACATGATTTCCACATATGATCAAAATGATAATAATTACATTTACTAAGTCAAGTAAGTGTAGGAAATCTTTAGTTGTTAACTAAAAAAGAGAAGGAATGTTTTGTTTTAACACATCATAAACTAGTAGATTGAAGTGAACATTCATTGTAATACATTGTTAAGTAGATATATAAACATATAAAACATGCTTGAACATAATTGATTTGTAGATGGATTCCATATACCAGCTAGTGAACATAAAATTTTACCATGAGATGGGTTTTACTGATACCCTGCGTCACAGTTATATTGACAATAGTTATTCAATGATCCTTATTAATCATTTGTGAAATAACCATTCGGAATAGGCAAGTTGCAGGTATCAACTATAATAAAACACCAGAAACATTTTTATTGGATCGCAAAACAACATATTAATTCTTGTCAAAATTATGATAATATTCCTAAATTGAAATTGCAATAAAATGTGTTTTTACAGTTGAAATTGTAGTTTGTTAAGAAAAGAAATATCAACATATGCACATTACATTGCTAGATAAACGCCCGTTGTATATATAATCTCTTGTTTAAATATAATATTGTAGTCATTCCGTATGACATTTGGACGAAAAAGTATCCATATTTAAACAGCTTACAAAAACTTGTGTCATTGTATGTTTTATCAACTGAATTGTTTTTCATTATATATACATTTATATATATTTTCAGTAGGAAGTGTAAAATTTTATGTCCATGGACATTTTGAAAAAGATCTTCCATCGATGATGCTGAATTAAAATATCCCTTGTAGATGCAAAGTTAACACAATTCAGCAAAATATTCAGGACACATAAGGGAGGTAGTTCTCCATTCATAATGTAGTTTCACCTTTGATTTAAATTAAACATAGATATTTACTTGCTTGACATTGGCTGTAAAGGTGAGACGAAGTTTATTAAAATTCAATTTTACAATGTATATATATTAAGCTACTTCACTGCTTGCAAACATTCTGTTGTATGTATTTTTGTTACTTAAAAGATGATTTATATTGTTCAAAATGATGAAGGCAATTTATTCATTGACACTTGAAAACATTTTTGTAAAAGACCTATACAATGCTTGAAATTAAAATATGTACTAGTGATTTACATATATATTGTTGATTGTATTTCTTTCTTAAAGAATGCGTACTTGACTATGTAAAAGAAGTTGAAGAGCCATAGTGACATTTAAACAGCTTGCATTGACACATCAGTTTTATTTTGCATTTTTCCAGCTCATAAATATAAAGAAGAATATCTTGTTATCTAAAACTCTAAAGAATAAGAAACTTACTGAAAGTTTAGTATAAAATAATATCAACGAAGAATGGAAATTTATTTAGTGAAGATTTCTTTGTTACAGAACTACAATCTCTCGTTTTTATCGGATTACAAGAGACAGTGTTGAAAGTTCTGGGTTCAGAATCCAGATAGTCAGGCTGTGTGCCATGATAGGCTTTTGATAAAGATATTTAATATTACATTTCTTGATTGCCCCAAGCTGCTAAATTGATGTCAGTTAAGTATGTTTTGCCACATATTGTTTATTCCTTTTGACGGAAATCCCGTGCTGCTGGTATCAGTCACTTCATGTCTGATAAAACGTTCGATTTCAATTTCTGGAGATATATTTGAAATTCATCGATATCTTCCTTATTTCGGGATGGAGTTGTATGATCTGTTGAAGTATGACAACAAAATATGCAACACTGATAATTGTTTTAAAAAGTCATCAAATAGATAATTGTCGTTATTTACCAATTATCAAGAGATGAATACACAAGGTACAGCTGCAATTAACAATTGACAAACTTTAAACATGCTGAATACAAGCACCAACCAGAAACGCGAATAAAGGGGTTTATTTGAATAAAGTAAATATATCACTGTAAAAAGATAATTTAATCTTTATTTCATTTTAAAATATACATAAGTTTGTATAATAAAGAAGCAAACTGGAGTTAGAATCCATGTAAATGAAGATACAACACCCCCCAATATGAGAAAGACCCAAAGACGGGTGAAAAACTATACTTATTATAAAATCGACAACATCAGGCTCTACATATCAGAAAAAGTGTTTTTTAATGTAGGTTGTATGTATCCCTAGCGGTCGTATAGAGGGGCATTATCTTAAAATGTCTGTCAGAAATGCTTTAAAAATTGACAATATATTCTGCAGTTTCAATACTATTAGGGACATTGTTAATATGCTGAAAAACTCCTAGAATGATTGGAACTTGCCTTCTCATTTAGAATGTTCTAGCAATCGACTATATAATTTTGTTTACGTCAGCACAAATTTCCACTTAAATAAAAGTTATTAAGTCTTCCACCTTACTTGTTGGAAGACTTACTGCTTTTCTTCCGTTTCCGGATCTTCATTATTTTTTTGACCTGATCACTTTTTGCCCGCAGGATTTATCCTAGACGCATCATTTAATCTCGTTCAAATTTTAAGTGTTGGTTTCTGTACCATAAGAAAAGTGTTATCCAGGATTTAAACCCCCTGAGTTTAATGGGAGAGGGACCGGATGACGTGGTCTTAAAAACAAAAATCACCAATTATTCCATAAACACATTTCTGGGTGGTGCTATGTACATGTATAACTTTTAATCGGTTGAGAACCCCACATATATAAACTATATATTGTCTGGTTTCTTCTGATAAGATACTTATGAAGTACAGCTAAGGTAATTCCCTACTGTGGGGGTGGGGCTGGATAGTGCTATGTAAAATGAATAACTTTTAAAGGGTACATGTAACCCAAAAAAATTTTATCAAAGTTGTTTTATATATTTTTTAAATATCACAATGTTGAAAACCGCATCAAAATAAATAAAAATAAATTTGGTGACAAAATGAAAAAAGTAATAGCGTTTTAAAATTTATATTTTTTAACTTTCCCTTGATCGCAAAGAGAAACATCTCATTTTGAGTTGTGATGTTATGGCAGTATTAAAAGTAGTATCTTACATAGCAGACAGTAGTACCAATGTATCGACGTATATAAAAGAAAGTACCGACTCTGACATGTACCTATTCATGAAAAATAATTCGTCATTATTTAGGTAAACAGTAGACAATCTTATAAGTGATGAATTTGGAGTATAGCAGTTATTTATTCGAACCAAAAAGGACGAACATATTTGAGTCGAGTCCCAACCTACTCGAGAATTGTGATTGAAGTAGTTTGAAAAACACATGACGAGTGTTCACTTGTCAATAACACGAAAATTGATAATATCGTTGACTTTTTTTAAAAAATAAATTTATTTTTATTTTATTAAGTCGGGCTGGACAGACTCAAAAATTGCCATTGGTTGCATAGCTATAACAAACAATATGCGATAAGTTTTAAATTGTCATATACACGAAAAGTAATTTGATCATCGACATTTTAAAATGAATTAAATGTACAGACGGACTGGACAGACTACAGGATCAATATTGTGGAACTTACTGTGGCACCGGCTAAAAACTATTTCACAAGAAACCAATTGTCTATGCTCTTTCGTGCAATGTTTATTAACAGTTAAAACTAAATGAACGTGATGTAGAAAATTTTTAAATAATCTGGCGGTATTACATTTCCTCGATAATTGGAAGATGTTTACACAATTTAAGTTTGTAACACTGTTCTTTCAAATGTCCGATGGCTAATTAATGCATTGGTAAATAAAAAGAAAATAAAAGAAGATATTTCGTCTCAAATTATTTTACGCGAATAATATTGTACTTTTTTAATTGAAATGACACGGATTTTAAGATGAGACCACATTTAAAAAAACGAGATAATAATAATTAAAAATAATTATAATAATTTCAATGATTTGTATACATAGAATAAAGAATTTAGACATATCACAGCTAAATGTATACTTAAAGAAAAGTGAAAACTAATATGTAATAAAATCAGATGCTGTCAGTAGATCAATTAACACGTTTAAAATGGTCATCAATTTTTAATTTTTAATTTTGATTTTAATCAGTGTTAGAATTTTTAGTTTTGTAAGTGTTTATTTTTTAGTTCAATAGTTGAAACATTTTAGTGTTGGTATTTAGAAATTAAATTATTAAGAAAATTATTTTAATTGTACTTTTTAAAGTTTTCTTGGATAGAAACGATGCCCCTTGTTAATTAATTTGGTGTATTTTTATTACGTATAATTTTTGTTGGTATTTTGGTTTTAAAAAAGACTACGAACATGTCTAAAGCATTGTTTTCTTTAAAGTGAGGTGCGTTTCTTTGTCGCTTCTTTTGTGTTTGTTTGTATTTAAGTACATGTATATTCAGTGTAATAGTCTTAAAAGTTACTTATTAAAACTCTTTACACATTTATTCGTCTGTTTCACTAATAGGTCTTATTAAATGTGTGACTGATTGAGATATATACGACACCTAGTATATACAGTCACGTATAACATATTTTAACCATTATACACAAGTCATGCTGTATTAATATTTATCTATATGAAAAAAAACGTTGTATAATTCTTGGTTTTATTTTATCGCATTTTATTTTTGTGCATTTCTATGCCATGGCTGTAATTTAAGAACCATAGTAGGCCTTAAATATCGGTTCTGTTTGAATTACATACCAAGAGAATATACAAGTCGCATAAATGTGTTTACAAGTTACAATTTGGCATTTAAAACCAAAAATGTAAATGTAACGTCGTATTTTTACCTGTAAATGTAAGTAGTGTATGTGTGTAAATAGGTGTAAAAGTTATCAATTTATAAAACTAATGTAACTAGTATATGTGCTGTAGTGTTTGATATTATCTGATGACATAAACTGATAAATCTATGTTTTGTTTGGACCAAAATATTATTAAAAATACATTGGCTTGTGCTATATTTGGATATCATGTTGTGTGCATTTAAGTCTGACGACGGGTTAAGTATATTCTAATGTATTTCATTTATGTTATATAGCAGTTTTGTAAAAACTAGTTTGGAAATTAAAATACTTGTTTCTTATATTTTTAATGAAGCCAGTTACAATAGGACCCATGTAGGGACAAAGGCATCTATAAGGAACCAAGGAACCAAGTAGTCTGTTCAAACAATAAGCTTCTTCCGGTTCAACACAATTGACCTACTTTGACACCGAAGGATTTGTTATGTAGTTTATCTTGCCTAATACGCTTGGATAATATAATGTTCTGTTTGGACCATTGTTATTATTATTATTATGCTACTGTATAATAATTCGTTACGTCTGTCAAAAACATATGAAATAACATACTGACGGCAAATCCTTTCCAGCTATCGTTTTATTCGGAACCGTTTTCAATTTTGATTTTATAATGTAAGTTATTGTTCCGACTTTTTATGTTTGTTCGTTATAATCTGTTTTCTGTCAGTTAGTCATGCAGAGACCAAATACATCGTCCGCGTAAGTTGTACTGGCGATATTTCTTGTAAAATTGTTCTAATTGTCTTGCCATTATTTGTTTTTGCCTCTCAGTTGCGTTTATCTGTTTTCTGTTTTTCATTTTGGTAAATATAAAATTGACACAGATATGTTATTTCATTTGTTTATCAGATTTAACTACTATATTTATATATTTTACGAATTATGTATGACATAAAATTGCTTCTATTAACTGTCAAAGATTGGGTGATAATAAGAAACATAGACATGTTTTTATTAGCTGCATAGTAAAAATACAGTGTATGCTGTTTGCAAGACACACAGTCGTTCCAGAAATAGAAAATTATGTAAGGACTCAGTTGGGTTTTGATTGTTACTTTAATTCATATAGATCCAATTTTTGAGGTTTGGTTATTCTGTTTCGAAATGATTTTGATTACAAAGTACACAAAATTTAACTAACCAACTTCAAATCTAACATTAAATGATAAAAAATTACTATAGTTTCAATTTATGGCCCAAATGATGATAAACCCACTCTTTATGAAAAAAATATAATATTCTTGAAAAATTTGAAATTGAGACATACATCTTGTGTGGGGATTTTAACTTTGTCCTTGATCAAAAGCTTGATACTTATAATTATAAACACCAAATTAATCCGAAGGCAAATAAAAAGGTTAAAAAGATCTTTCCCTTACTGATGTTATAGAGAATTTTATTCATACCTTAAACACTATAAAATCACCTATAAAACAATCGCGTCTTGATTTCTTCTTGATCACTAATAGCCCATTGTCTGGTTTAAAACATTATAATACTGAGTTAGGATACAAAACCGGTCATTCTTTAGTAGTTTTATCAATAAAACTAAATTATTTTAAACGTGGAAAATGTCCTTGGAAAATAAACTATTCCTAAATGAAGGATCAATCATATGTTGAAACTATAAAAAATGTCATAAAAAAGTGAAGCAACCATTTGCCCTCACTGTTTATAATTTTAAAAAAAAACATTGACTTCATTCCAAACACAGAAATTAAGTTTACAATAAAAGATCAGCTGGGTTTTTTATCTTTATTTTTATTTAATTATTTATTTTATTGTTTTAAACCTTACTTATGGAGATAAGAGGTAAAACAATTTCATGTTCATCTTTTATTTAAAAAGATGAGACTCTACAATTAAAACTCAAGAATATGAAATTAATTTTTTAGAAAAAAAGAGTTACTGAAGCACATGGAAGAAAGAATGACGGGCCATATTGTGCGTTCTAAAACCAAATGGATTGATGAAGGAGAAAAACCATCTAGCCATTTCTGTAATTTAGAAATTAAAACTTTTACAAATAAAGTAATTCCAAAACTTGAAAAAGACGATGGACAAATTATTGTTGACCAGTTTGAAATTCTTTCAGAAGTTGAGAAATTCTATAATGATCTTTTCTCCTTTATTCTGAAAATACAAATGATGATTGGTCTGGTAATATTCAATTGAAACACACACACACACATACATATATTGTCATCACCATGTTTCTTTACTACACCAAAACGACAAAGGCTTTCTTAAAAGTAAGAGTAACTTTTTTATACCACCAAGTGTCGCAAAAGTTTTTGTACCCCGGTAGATATACATGTACAGATATACATGTACATGTACCTTATCAAGTTTACCAATCGCTATGCGGGAAATTTATTTATTTTGCTATTGTAAGAGGCGTCAGTTATAGCCCGTCATATGGTAGCTTATATATATATATATATATATATATATATATATATATATATATATATATATATATATATATATATATATATATATATATATATGTACATTGACACAAAGTTTGCAACGAATGTTGTTTTTGAAGGACTTTTAAACAAACATCGTTCTTCTACCTATAAGGTATATATTTACGAACCTGATTTGTGATGACAATGGGTTTTTAATGAAACTCAGACAGATAGAACATCGAAACTTGAATCCTGTTTCGAAATATTGTGAAAAAAATAGTGCAAAAGTTCAAAAGAAAAAGAATAAAAATGACTCGAATAACAACCTAGAAGCATTTGAATTACAATTTACGACATCATCTTAACTGCAATGTCACTACGCAGGTGATGTAGTTTACAATGTGATTTAATTAAACGGACTCCCCCTTGAAACCAATTTGTGTTAAGAGCTTATCGGTTTACACATGTTAGTACACCAGAGATCAGGCCCCAGTTTCACAATCATTTACTCAGTATGCACTAAACTCAAATTTGGAAATATACCATTGTATAATCAGTCAAAATTGAGTCTCACACATTGGCAACACTTTAGAGTTTTGGTCAGGTATTGAAGTAAAATCCTGACGTAAAGTAATAGTACCATTGGTTTTTCATATTAAAACACCTCTTTTATCCAAGGTACTAGCCAATAAAGAGTTATCTTTACTCTTCTTAACACTCATATATTATGTTGTAGGACAGTAATATCGCAAAGTACATTCTTTAATAAAAAAAATCTACATTTCCATATTTCTTGTTTTAACACCGTCAGTGAGACTTTTAATTTTCCATATATAAATTTTTAAAGGGGATATTAAGCAACACGTTTTGTTTAGTGTGTAAATTGATTAATGATTTAATCAGTACAATTGAAAATATATATTATATTTGCGTTTTCTTTTTTCTTTTTTTTTTTTTTTTGTTGATGTAAGGTAAAAAAACATTTGGATTTTGGTTTTGTGCAACAGAATACTTGACAAAGCAATTTGTTTTAAGTTTTAAAAACAATAGCAGTTAAGAGGAGTGACAGAAAAGGTAAATATTACTCGTTTTATTTGCACCAAATCATTTAATAAGTCAAGTGTATTTGCGTCATGAATATCAAGACGGCCAGCATTTGGATAGTTAAAAAATCGATGTATCCTTAATAAGATATAAACTAGTGGTGTAAAAGACGCTCTGTTGCAGAATGTGATTTTTTTTAAATTGATAAAAATACAAAACACTCATGAAATGTCTTTATTTTGAAGCACACTCACATTTTAAAGAATTTATTTCAGAAGCATTCAAAATAAGTAATATGTCAATTGTATGACAAACACAGTTGTGTTATACATTACATCTTAAATTGCATTTACATATCATAACAATTGCGAAAATATTACAAAGACACAAAGTAAACAACAATTGTTGTGTCGTTTTGATGGACATTAAACACCTATTTTTCTTCTACCTATAATAAAGTATAGTTTAATGAACCTGACTGGTGATGACTATGTGCCTTTACTGAAAATCATACCGAACGAACACCAAAACTTGAGTCCTGTTTCGTAATATTGTGAAGAAAAACAAAGAAAATGGCACACAAGTAAAAACTAAAAAATAGAAAGGACTCGAGTAACTGCCTTGAAAAATTTGAATGACATTTAAATACATCATCTTCACTTAAAACATCATGTATATATATTTTAAAAATACAAGTTAAATGAAGTTAACGCAAGGTAAATTGTTTATAGACAAAAACCCTACCGAATCCAAGCAAAAGCAAGCAATTGTTTCTTCACATTTGAGTCACTCTACTCATACTACTTGTCGAAATGAAAACACAGTTGCGGATGTCCATGCCTTCACATGTATATACATGGACAAAGTATGCACTGACATAGACTCACACTGCCTTTGAACTGTCGGAACTATTGGTAGCGAGGCTTTGAAGTAATTTTAAGCACAACATACAGAGAAAATATACAATAAAAGACAATTGATGCTGCTCAAAAACAGAAGTGCACATAATGATTCATTAGTGATTATTTACAAGTTTCATAAAAACGTTTACGTTTTCAATACAAATTGTTTCTTTTGTACTGTTAGTTGCCCAGTCGATAACCAGAGATAATACAAATTCATAAACGTGTTTATATATATATATATATATATATATATATATCTGTGTGTGTGTGTGTTTGTCGATATCGATAAAACTATTATTGGTAAAAAAGTATAAAGTTATCTGAAATCTGAGAAACAGATTACAATTATATAAAACTCAAAGTTTTAAATAGGTATAATAAACTTACAAAGTGTGAAAAGTACAAGAACAATATATTATCAATTTTTATGAAATAGCATTAAGATTATTACTCATTTAAGACACAAAATTCCATATAATTATATTTAATTGCTGATAGGTTCAAATATGAGTAAGTAATAAAGAACATATTTATATACAAATTATGCTGATAATAACAAATGTTTCAGTGCAATAGATTAGAATTTAGAAATGGATCACATTTATGAAGGATAAATTAAATTCATGAAACAGTAAAACAAAATTCTTAAAACTTTAATTTTAGTAAAGATCACGATGAGTCGTCTGCACTAATTGCAATTCAATTTTTGTTTTTGCAAATTTGAATGTCACTTAACCATTGAACAGCATAGCTATGGCAGTTATTGAATTATAAATGACATAGCTTTGCTGAATAACGCGCGTTAGTGTAATGATCATGTGATCAATGTAAGTTATTGTACCGTATTTGCCCCAGGTCTCAAACATGTTTATTTAGTAAAGTTGCAAAGCAAATGTAAGTATACAACAATAATAACAAAAAATACCTGTGTCATATGCGCCTATTCCAGAAAATTTTTTTCTTAACAGCTACATTAGGAGCCGAAAAAAATTATATGAATCCCAATCCAGCTAAATGATTTGCATGATAGAAAATCCTTAGTTTTAAATAAATCTCACAAATTATGCGGGCTGAATATTTTGCCACAAGGTGAATTCTCTGACAGCAAAGGGTACTGCTTACTTCGTTATGGATACTCTCCGGGGGGTATTAATCCACCAGAAGTGATAACCGTTAAGGGGATGTATATATTTAACAAAATACATGTTTAATTTTGACAAAAGTGACAAAATGACAAAACCCAACGCAATTGTATTTTTGTACTAAAAGGTGAAAGGATATGAAATATATATAAAAAGGTTGCTTTAACAAATTCAACCACTATAGTTGTAAATTACAGTTACAAATTTGACAAAAATCGTATGAAATTATTAAATATTTTTTATTAAAACATTTGTTTAGCATTTGACCTCCCAAATTTAAAACTAATTTCAAAAAAGACTAATAACATACTCGATCTGTAATGTGTATTGTACAATTTATATAACTAAGCCAAGGGCTTTTGAGGACTTTTAAACAACAATCAGTTAAACATGTTTTATGTCCTGGAAATAGGAAAAGGTCGACAATTTATCTGGATAGTACGGGGATGTGGTAAGGCAAGGCGGTAAACTTCTCCGACTTCAAAAATTGCTTCGGAGCTTAGATGTATGTGATAGAGCATTATCACGAAGTTGATAAACATGCCTAAATACTGACCCAGGGCGTCTTTTGAAGTAAATATTCTTGAGCGTTTTTAGTATAACATATCGGTAATACCGACCTGTAACACTTCAGCTTTTTGCACCGGAATTTGTTCGACCATACTATCACTAATGTACAAAAAAGAACCTTCTTTATGCTTTTGCTTCTTTTGTCAAAAGGCCTCTTATTTTGCTTTGTTAACCATAACTTTATTAGCGAATGACATAGTTTTGGGCGAACTTTAATGTAAGCTTCAATTTTCAATATTCAATTTCCAATCCATTTTTTCAGCACTTGTCAACAACTGGCTCTATTTACATTGCTATAATTTTAGTGTAGACACTTGTTTATACTTTTGGAGAAGAATTGAATAGGGCTTTTCAATCATATCATCATCAAAGAAATCGTGCAAAGCTTTACGATGCTGTGGTTCAATACTCATTACAAATCGAACAACCTCATTTTATCATTATCAACAGTTACGTGTTATTCACAAGTCGTTTCAAACGACAACTTTTATATTTCTGGCTTTTTTGGTACTAGTAGAGGAACCTTTTAAACCGAAAGTATCCGTATTTTCTGGTGCTGGAACAGGAATGTTAGAGGACAAAGATTGCTGCATTTGATCGTAAATTAGAATTGCTATTCAAGAGACTTTGGAACAGTTTTTTGAAATTCGTTTGCAAAATAAGAATTTATGTTTTATCATCTAAAAATGCTGGATTTCCGTATTGACTCATAACAGTATGTCGTGGCGGTGTTGCATGCAAATATTCGGATTCTAAAAAGGCATTACTGCACCGTGTATGAGGAATATCAACATCAAGGTTGATATTTGATACAGCTTTAGGACCATCATAAGGTTTATCATAAATTGGATCACGATTATTTTCGATGTTTTCAATATCTGAGAATGTGCTTCTACTAAAAGGTCGATGATCTGGAACAAGGCAAATATCTGCCATTTCTGCATTAGACTCTTTTCTACAACAAACAATCCTGTGCATTATTGTTATAATCAACGAATTATTTATTTATTCATTTGTTTGTTTATTTGTTTATTTATTAGTATGTACTTTAAAACAGATTAATAATTTTAACTTTTAAATATTTTCATTTTGATCATTTTGTTGCTTATGAAAAAGACAAGTCTAATGCCTAAGACTTTTCAAAAATGAATAAGCACTATAAAACGTGCAAGTTAAATTTAATCCAATATTTGTAAAGCGAGCTCTCAGTGAATGACATTTCGGTCATTTAGATATTAAAATAGAAAACAACGTTTAATTTATATAAAAACATTTAAAGGTGTTCATTTAGTTTTAGTCAACAACAATATCGTTGGTCGCTTAGGAAACACGTAAAAACGGTAATATTGTTAATAGTATTAGTTCAAAAATCTACACAACTTTTCACCATATCCAAAAGAATATGAACTTGAATGGTACTTCTGAGGCATATACTGCAGATTTGAGCTATCATTTAACTTTATTGATAAAGAGAAGTTAAATAATTCAGAAAAAGGACATTAAATCTTGAGCTTATGATGTCACCAAATTCATTATTTTAAGTAAAGGAATCCTTTTTGTTATTAAGTTTATAATTTAAAAAAATATTTTAAATGACATACTTTTTCTTTCTTCGTTTGCAAATTGCAAACATTGTTATCATTATAATTAAATGAAGACGACACAACCTCCGGCGCCACCGGCTATACTGGCTATCGGTAAAACCTTCCTGTTTTCTAAAATTAGAATAAACAAAGTTCACTAAGCAAACCATATATATATGCTGTCTGTGTTTCTTAATATTATATGTAATGTTATTTAAACAAAATACATTATCCGATATAATATTAGAATGTCATGTATATCTTGATACATTGGTTATTTCAAATAAATCATTCTTATGTAATTTAATTTCAGATTTTCACAAGTGATAATCACGAGGTATTAAGTGGGGAAAATGATCAAATATTAAACTTGTTAGAAAAACTAGGAACCTTTTGTAAAAGCATGTATAAGAGAATATTGTACACAAGACGGAATCGCATCTTTAAGCACCTTTTAGCCGAAATTAAAGATGTTAAAAGATAAGCGTAAAGATGCGTAAAGATGGCTTAAAGGTGAATTAAAGGCACTACCATCTTTAAGCGTGGCTTATACCATTTGGCTTAAAGATGGCTTAAAGATGGTATTAAATGATATTAAAAATTAAATATATGAATCATTTAATGGTCTTTTTAAACAGAAATCTGAAGTTAGTTGCAGACTACATTTTAAAAATAATTAATATAAATAAATACATGATAAAAATGAAGTTAAAATAAAAGGGAAACAATTAAATGAATAAATATAAAATAAATCGGATTTGGAATAAAAAAAATAAATCGGATTTGGAATAAAATCAAACACTGACATATATTTAAACATGGCACAATACAGGTAAGTAACTTGTTTTGGCAACCACGGTATTATCTAGTTCTGTGCAAGTAGTATTTATGCAGTTAAATATGTAACAGATTATACAAATTACGAAGAATGAAATGAATCTGGTTTGATATGCAAGTAGATAGTTAAATAAAGGATGGATACTTAAATGAATGGATGTATGGATGGATAGATAAATAGATATAGAAAGAAAGAAAAAAGAAAGGAAAGAACGAAAAGAATGGGTGGTTGGTTGAATAAGAAAATAAAGACAAATAAATAAATAAATAAAGGATGAATACTAAAATGAATGGATGTATGGATTGATAGATAAATCGATATAGAAAGAAAGAAAAAAGAAAGGAAAGAACGAAAAGAATGGGTGGTTGGTTGAATAAGAAAATAAAGACAAATAAATAAATAAATAAAGGATGAATACTAAAATGAATGGATGTATGGATTGATAGATAAATCGATATAGAAAGAAAGAAAAAAGGAAAGAAAGAAAACAATGCGTGCTTGGTTAAATAAAATAAATAAATAGATCAATCAATCAATAAATAAATCTATAATTTAATGAAGTAATAAAAGATGGATAAATGATTAAATAAATTTAAAGGGCGGATGGATGGTTAAATGCATGCATGGATGGATGAATAGATAAATAGATAAATAAATAAATAAATAAAGGATTAAGAGTTGAATGGATGGATGGATAAATCAATAAAAAATAAAGAAAGAGAGGAGAAAAGGAGAGAATAAAAGAATGGATGGTTGGTTGAATAATTATATAAATAAATAATTTAATTAAATAAATAAAAGACGAATAAGTTGTTAAATAAATATTTAACGGATGGATGGATGGTTGAATACATGGATGGATAGATGAATGGATGGATGAATGGATGGATAAATAAATAAAAAATAAATAAATAAATAAATAAAGGATAGCAATTGAATTGGATGGATAAATCAATAAAGAAAAGAGAAGGACAGAAAATAAAGAAAAAAGAGAGAAGGAAGGAAAGAAAAGAATAGGTGGTTGGTTTAATAAATAAATGAATAAATAAATCAAATCAATTAATAGATGAATTAGGCAAAGACATTTATGTCGTTGGATTTAGTAAATAAATAATTTATCTAAATAAATAAAGAATTGATAAATGATTAAAGAAATAGAAAACGATGGATGGATGGATGGTTGAAAGGATGGATGGATGGAAAAATAAATAAATAAATAAACAAATAAATAAATGAATAAATAAATAAATAAATAAATTGTAAAAAATGAATGGATGGTTCGATAAATAAATAATGAGATAAATAATGAAATGATAGATGGATAGACGAATGAATGAATGATCAAACGTTATTTATCTAGCCGAAGTATTTGTTAATTCTGAGCCAGAAGTACTATAGTATTAATTAATTAACATATAGGACTGAAGATGACAGGTGTAGTGTACCTTGTAAAGATCGGAAATAAATGATTTCTTTAATGGGATAACTTTTAAGTGTATTTTTCATGGATGATTGATTCTCAAACTTTTTATAAATCTGCAGTTTCTCTCGCAATCAAAATACTTCAAGTAAATTCCTAATACAATCAATTAACCATGAATGGCCCGCTATTTTCAACCTAAATACATGGCCATAAAAGGTTTTATTTTTAAATTTGAATAATATTCACAAGACGAAATATCATCTTTAAGCTAGCTTAAAGGTGGCTTTTAGCCATCTTTAAGATATCTTTAAGTTTCGTAAAGATGTCTTTAAGCTATCTTTAAGCTTGGGTTAAAGGTGACCTACTGGCACTGAAATTTTAAGCCATCTTTAAGCCTTCTTTAAGCACAGAAAAATTATTATTGGTAGAAATGAATATTTATTGCTATATTATTTACTTTATTTTTTTAAGAACCAAAAAAAATATTTGTTTTTTTTTATAAAAAAAATTCTATTTAAAAAAATTATACAAAATGATATTTTTAAAAATTTTATAATTCATATTTTATTTACTGTTCTGTATATTTTCAAATGTATTTATTGTTAAAAAAATATTTTTTTATTTAAAAAAAATATACAAAATAGATATTTTTAAAAAGATTACTATTCATATTTTATTTATGTTCCTGTATATTTTTTTGCATGTAAAAATTATATTTCATTATTTATTTATATTACTTTTTAAATAATTTATTTATTTATTTATAATTTTATTTTGTCATTATTATCTTTAATAATTACATCACATTATATCATAACTCATTGTGCTACATCTTACCTATAACACTTGTCCTGAGCGGGGCTGGAATTCACTATCCTTTGGTTGCCAGGCACTGCATCATTATCCATTAGGCCACGGGGTGGGATGTATATAAAGGGACAAATGATTTATATAAACCTAAGGAAATGTGATCATGTGACCATTTCTTAAAAACTTCAGATTTTGAATAGAAAATATGCAAGTTGATGTAACTTTAATCCATTTTTAATATTTCATTTTATATATTATGATATTTTTTAATTTATAGAAAAAATTAATCAATCTTTTATTCTAAAGAAAAATAAATCATTCATATATCAAAGGAAGGCAAGAATGTCAAACCTCACCCGTAATATACTTACTTATCTGACTGGAAAAATCAATTAATTAGATTGTAAATTCAACAAATAGTTATTTTTAGACATTAATATGCATTTGTAGAATCTTCATCTAAGTACACTTCTTATGTTTAAATTGTTTTATTCATTTTTGATACAGAAAAATGTTTTTGGGACTATTTTGGAAATTAAATTTGTTTATATTTGAAAATTTTAATTTAGTTTTTAATTGAAATGAATAATAATATTGGATACACATATACTTTTCAAGACAAATAAAATTATTTGAAAAATTAGAAATAAATAAATTGAATAACCTATCTCTAATAAGGAAGAAAAAGAACGAATGAAGCAAAATAAACTCGATGTTTTACGACAGCAAAGATTGTGAATTAACCAAGGATAGCTTTTACGTTGTATAAGAGAGAGAGAGAGAGAGAGAGAGAGAGAGAGAGAGAGAGAGAGAGAGAGAGAGAGAGAGAGAGAGAGAGGTTATGCCGTGTCAATTAATAAGTTTCTATACTTCTCGGGGGGGGGGGGGTATTACAGGGATTGAAGAAACTGAAATGCCCATAGAACACAACCGACAAGCGGCACGCAAACTGACAAATATTTTCAAAGATTTTTTTAATGTCGTCTTAATTTAATCTTTGTGATATTTCATTTAGAGAACTCATAAATTCATAAATTTACAATATAACATCGATGCAATGGGATTTAAACCTTGTGCAGGCAGAGAAACCTTGGCGTAAAGAGTTGAGTGGAGCGGAGTTATGGTGTTTTACGCCCCAGTCAAGACTTATTTCGAGGCGGTCGGTTCTGGGATGGTGGAGGAAACAGGAGTGCTTGGAGAAAACCACCGATCTGTCAGAGTGGGATTCGAACCTAGGCGGTTAGAGGCTTTGCGTAGAGAGAGAGAGAGAGAGAGAGAGAGAGAGAGAGAGAGAGAGAGAGAGAGAGAGAGAGAGAGGAGAAAGATCTGTATAATTGGATACAGAAATATAAAAATATAACGAAACAGCAGTAAAGAGAGATAACATTTATAAATTTCTTATAAGCTATAGAATGATATTTGTGTAAAAAGTGTCCTCGAATTATTATTAAATTTATATGTATAAGCGATTGTTAAACAATAATAATTACAAATCACGGTCCTGAATCTTTCGATCCAGATTTTCAAACAACAAGTTCCAGCCCGGTTTAACCATGATCCTCATTTTCACCCTACCCGCTTAAAGTTATCAATTTAGAAAGAATTAGCATTTCTGTGTTAAATATTATTCAAATTTAAAAATAAAACCTTTTATGGCCCCTTTTATGACCATTTTTTTACATTCAAAATAGCGGGCCATTCATGGTTAATTGATTGTATTAGGAATTTACTTGAAGTATTTTGTTTCCGAGAGAAACTGCAGATTTATAAAAGTTTGAGAATCAATCATCCATGAATAAAACACTTAAAAGTTATCATGTTATCAAACAAATCAGTTATCACCGATCTTAACAAGGTATACTACTTCTATCATCTTCAGTCCTATATGTATATTAATTAATACTTTAGTATTTCTGGCACAGAATTAACAAATACTTCGGCTAGATAAATAGCGTTTGATCTTTCATTCATTCATCTATCCGTTTATCATTTCATTATTTATGTCATTATTTATTTATTCAACCATCCATTCAATTTCATTTATTATTTATTTATTTATTTATTTATTTATCCATCCATCCATTCAACCATCCATCCATCCATCGTTATGTATTTATTTTATCATTTATCCTCCTCTATTTATTTGAATAAATTATTTATTTATTAAATCAAAACGACATGTCGTTGCTTAATTCATATATTACTTCATTTTTTAAATTTATTTATTTATTTATTTATTTATTTATTTATTATTATTTATTCATTTATTTATTAAACCAATCACCTATTCTTTATTTTCTTGCTGTCTCTTTTCTTTATTGATTTATCCATCAATCCATCAATTCACCGACTATCCTTTATTTATTTATTTATTTATTAATTTATTTATTCATCCATTCATCCATCCATGCATTCATCCATCCATCTATCAGTTAAATATTTATTTAACAATTTATTCGTCTTTTATTTGTTAAATTTAATTATTGATTTATATATTTATTCAATCATCTATCCATTCTTTTCTTCTCTCCTTTTCTCCTCTCTTTTTTCATTTTCTTATTAACTTTTTCCTTTTTTTTCTATATTTTCCTATAAATTTATCCATCCATCAATTCAACTATCCATCCTTTGTTTATTTATTTATTTATTTATCTATTTATCCATTCATCCGTCCATACATGCATCAACCATCCATCCATGCTTTGAATTAATTAAATCATTTATCCATTATTTTTATTTAATTGAATTATTTATCTATCTATTTATTTATTTATTTATTATTTATTTAACCACCCACCCATTCTTTTTTCCCCTTTTTTTCTTCTTATATATCGATTTATCTATCCATCTATACATCCATTCATTTAAGTATCCATCCTTTATTTATCTTAAAATTTCAGTGCCATTATTTAAGCTCGGCTTAAAGGTGCTTAAAGATACGATTCCGTCTTGTGATTTAACACAGAAATGGTAATTCTTTCTCGATTATCGGTCAAAGCAATTGTGTACATAACACAATTTTTTTAATTTAAGACATTAAAAAATTCAAAATAAATATTTAAAAAAAACACATAAGAATTAAAAGAGCAAAATGCACAACAGGACTGTGATCGCTATATTAATACCCTTCATTTCAACATGTTCAACATACGTGTATTACCATTTCAATGTTTTATATTGGAAATTGATAACTTTGAGCTGGTAGGGTAAAAATAAGGATCATGGTTAAAGCGGGCTGGAACTTGTTGTTTGAAATCTGCATCGAAAGATTCAGGCCCGTGATTTGCAATTTTTATTATTTAACAGTCGCTTATACATATTACCTTGATAATAATTGGAGGACACTTTTTACACAAATATCAATCTATGGCTTACAAGCTATTTATAAGTATTATTTCTCTCCTTACTGCTGTTTCTTTATATCTTTATATTTCGATATCCTATTACACAGATCTCTCTCTCTCTCTCTCTCTCTCTCTCTCTCTCTCTCTCTCTCTCTCTCTCTTTTTTTTTTTTTTTTACGCCAAGGTTTTTCTGTCTGCACATAATTAAATCCCATTACATCGATGTTATATTATAAATAAATGAATTTTTTAAATGAAATATCACAAAGATTGTATTATGACGACATTAAAATATTTGAAAATATTTGTCAGTTTGCGTGCCGCTTGTCGGTGGTTTTCTATGGTTATTTCAGTTTCTTCAGTCCATGAAATAACCCCCGAGGGAAGTGTACAGACTTATAATTTGACAGGCATAACCCCCCAACCCTTTCTCTCTCTTTCTTTTTTATACGACGTAAAAGCTCTCCCTGATTAAATAACAATCTTTGCTCTTATAAAACATCGAGTTTATTTTGCTTCATTTGTTCTTTTTTCTTCCTTATTTGAGATAGGTTATTCAATATATTTATTTCTAATTTGTTTACTATTTATATTTGTCTTATTATTCATTTCAATTAAAAACTAAATTAGAATTTTCAATTATAAACAAATAGAAAAAAAGTCTCAAAAACTTTTTTCTGTATCAAAAATGAATAAAACAATTTCAACAGCGAAAGAGCAATGAGATTAAGATTCTACAAATGCAAATTAATGTGTAGAAAAATAACTATTTGCTGAATTTACAATCTAACTGATTTTGCCCGTCAGATAGATAAGTACATTACGGGTGAGGTTTGACATTCCTGCCTTCCTTTAATATATTAATGATTTATTTTTCTTTAGAATAAAAGATTGTTTAATTTATACTATAAAATTAATAAAAAAAATATCATAATATATAAAATGAAATATTAAAAATTGAGTAAAGTTACATAAACTTGCATATTTTCTATTCAAAATCTGGGTTTTTTTAAAAATGGTCACATGATCACATTTCCTTAGGTTTATATAAATCATTTGTCCGTCTTTATATATATCCTACCACGTGGCCTTATGGATAAGGATGCAGTGCCTGTCAACCAAAGTATAGTGAGTTCCAGTCCCAGTGTTATAGGTAAGATGTAATTCAACGAGATGTAATTATTAATGATATTAATGAGAAATTAAAGATATCATTTTGTATATTTTTTAAATAATGTTTTTTTTAAATTAAAACATTTGAAAATATATAGGAAAGTAAACAAAAAATGAATTATAAACTTTTTAAAATTATCATTTTGTATAATTTTTTTAACTAATTTTTTTTTTAAAAAATAAAAAAAAAAAATTTTTTTCTTCTTAAATAAATAAAATAATTAATTAAGCAATGAATATTCATTACTGCCAATAATAATTTTTCCGTGCTTACAGTTGGCTTAAAATTTCAGTGCCATTAAGCCAGCTTTAAGCTGGGCTTAAAGCTGGCTTAAAGACATCTTTAAGCAACTTACAGATAGCTTAAAGATGGCTTAAAGACATGTTTAAATCATCTTTAAACCACCTTTAAGCTAGTTTAAAGATAATATTTCGTTTTGTGGTAGGTATTGATATAATGATCACTGTATAACGTGATTCAAGTCAAAGGCCGAGGTCATTGCTATTGAAGAAGATTAAAATTATTTTAATATATAATTCAGTGTTATAGGTTCATAGGTCAATATAAATATTTGCAAAAAATGACGGAAATTGTTAATTTTATTGAAAATTATTACATTTATGTATATGGATGTATGTTATTGGTATTGATATGATGATATAAGCATATATTATTTAAAGTCATAGGTTCAAAGATTAAATTTCGATATTGACAAGTATATTAGAATATTGCAGGTAGAAATATTACATAAATTTAAATATACGGTTTAAATAATAGGTTTTAAGTTTTTAACGTCAAGTTCTTAGCTTCAAAAGATTACTCATATTTTGAATTATCGAGATATCTTATCTATTAACTTTGAATCAACATTGTAACTTTAAATATTAAATCTTTTGATATGACGATTATTTCAATATATGCGTTTAGATTATGGGTTTGAAGGTCAAGGCCATAGCTGTACAACAACAAAATAGTTATTCATCTAGATAGTATTCATTCTATTTAAGTTACTTCGTGCATTTGGGACATTTAAAACTACTGTAACTAGATATTCCTGATTGAGTATTGTGGCAGTTGCCACTTAAACAATTTCTGTTTCTGCAATTAGTGTTATTGTATATTAAACTTTTCAAACGATTTGATTTATATCCGCAGGAAAGTGTTTAAGCCCATGGGCCTCTAGTTTTTTTTTCAAAACTTCAAATACTTTTTAGAAAAAGAAAAAGTTAAGAAGATTATATATAAGTTTGTATCTGTGTATCAAATCTGCTTTAATTATTCGATTGTGAGTTATTTTTTTATTTATAAATATTTGCTGAAATGGCAACTTCTTTTTATTTGGATATATAGTATTAAAGAATGTGGTGGTAATTTTAATAATACACAGCTTGTTTCAATAATTATGAGTTATAGTAGTTTTCATGTTAGTTACCAATTCTGTCAATGGATGATCAGATAAATATGAATATCAATCAGAAGTTTCTGATTTAAATATTTAATCTTATAAAAACAATACCTTTACACAATCCTTCTGTTCTTGAACTCCATACATTGTTACTATTGCATGTAATGCTTTTTATACTTGGGTTTTTGGTGTATCCAGTATTACACGAATAGCTACAGTTTTCCTGAGTGGATTCTAAGCACGGCTTATCTATTTGTCCATTTGTAATTCGTGTATTGCATTTAGGTACTAGTAAATAAATAAATGAATAAATGCATTGTTCCTTTTTATTGCTAAAAGGAAAATAATTTTTATTGTTCCATCTATAACTCAATGTAAACATAAAAAATGACGCTTTCCTATACAAAGAATTGAAATGTTAATGCCATGTGTACAATTTAACATTTAGATGAAAACATCTTAAAATAAGTAAAAATATTCTTTCAGTGATATAATGTCTTCATTTAAGCGATTATTTTATTAGAAATGAAAATGGCCTTCTTTTGTTGAAATTTTAATTTGGAATATTAACTTCTTTAAAACAAAATAAATGCAAACTACTTACTGACACACAGTTTATCAACAATATGATTCCAGTGTCCATTATGTTGACAGAAGATGCTGGATATATTAGTTTGTCTCCTGCTTCCAGTTTTACACTGATATTGGCAAGATGCGTTAATCTTCCCTGTACAATCACTTGTAAACTCTCCATTTGGCAATGTTGTGTCGCACTTAGTTGCTATTAAAATTAAATATTTCATAAAAAATTAGCTAACAGGAATTAAGCTTATTAACCGTTTCTGAAAACATACTAACGTACATTTAACAAAATATAAAAATACAAAATACACTATAAATATATTTCAATAGACGTTAAATGGCCGAATTACAGCGAACTTTAGATAAATATAGTTTTCAACAAATTATACTAACTTAAGTTTCTGATGTATCGTAGCACCTATTGGTATCTACGGTGATTACGATAAATCATTTTTTTTAAATATCAACAAAAGTTTCGTTATTGGTCTTTTATGTACTCCTTCACTTCAGAGTGAAAGAAGTATCGTGCAAAAATAGTAAAATATAAAACCAGAGCCAACTAATATCTTATACAAATAAACTTTATCAGGCAAAGTAATGAATCAACTCAAAACGTTTTAACAATACCTTTTACATTTACTTTAAACAATAAGACAACGATTAAATTCATTTCCAGTGTCCAACTTTTGAAATCATAGCGCTGTTCGATATGTTATGTGTATTGTATTACAGCGCTAGTACGCTTTGCACAATTTTGTTGATGATAATGCGCTTGAATAACTCTATGCAATGTCTTTCCTTTAGAATAAACAAGTGTATTAGCCCCACATAGTTTTCAAATTAAGTTAATTTTAATAGAGCCAATCGTTGACTACTTTTGAAAAAATGGTTGAAAAAAAGAATTGTGAATATTGAAGAAATTAGAGATTTTTACTAAATTTTGAGAATTTATAGGTTTAATAATGTATCTTACGAGACAGTCTGTAGGTTAAAAAAGAACATTTTATCCGTTAAAGATGCAACAAAATATGACTGAACTGTGACTGTAACAGGCAAAGCTAATGTCTCAACATTATAAGGGAAATCATTGAAAGTACCGGCAGATATACAATTCGAGATATTGCCAAAGTTTTAGGCATATATTTACAAGCGGTTCATTTCATTTTGACTTGTAGCTTGAAAGTACAAAATATGTCTACCACATAGATCCCGCGTATATTGACAGATAGAAATTTCTGGTGATCTGAAATGCGGTTCACTTTATGAAATATTTTAGTAAAAGTATGGATTTAAAATTTGGTAATATTTCGACATACACCTACAACAAGGTACAAGATGTTATTATTAACCACAATTAGACAAAATCACACATAATTCGCTTGCGTTATTTCATGGTACAAATTACAGATACCAAATTTATCTTCACTAACGAAACATAATTAAAAATATAATTTGGCATTAAAATTCCACATCAGGGAAACATGTTTATGTATATATATTTTACAAATACCTTCACATATTGACCAGTTATCAAACACGTTAAAGAAGTTATAAGCATGTTTGCCTGTAAAAATTGTTACAATCGAAACTATAGACATCACCAACATATCGATTACATAATGATATAACGGTAATGCCATAAAATTAATTAATATCAGTGTTTATGTCTCATTAAAGATTACCCTTGTATCAAAGAGCACCTTTACGCTTTTCTGTTTTAACATATTTCATTTGACATATTTAAAATAGGTTAGCAACAAAAAATCGTTATAAAAGTGATTTTCTAACAAATCTAAAGAAATTCGAATAAAAATGAGTCATCGATGTTCTATAATTAATCAGAAAACGAATTTTAATACCGGTTAATTTATGTTTGATGATCCAAAATAGCATTTTGTGCGAAAAGAAAAAAATCAAGTGAAATAGTTCCTAACTAATAAAAACTAACGTTTCTTGTTTGAAACCAAAAGATGTTTGTCCCACAAAATACACTTTTCATTTTCCTGCTTTATACTTTTACGATTTTAACTTAAATTTTTTTTTATACCGATTAAGATTCTGAAAAAATACAGATTTCGTCTGATATAAGTCATCATGTCATTTTTCTTTTCATGAAAGTATAAATGAGTTGTTTTCACAATATTAAGGCAGTACAGGTTCAACTTCACGTATAACCCTGTTAATGAAATGCTAAAAACCTCAAAATGATATAGGTGAAAAAAGTGATATAGTTTTTTTTTTTTGAAAAAATTGTAATAGTTTTTATACAATTTGTTGCTGCTGTAAATCCCGACTTGCTTAATACACTCGTTTAAAGTTGATACCTTAATAAAATATGATTTTCGGATTTTTAGACCTCTAAGCCTGTTACAAAGTTTTTTCTGTTAAGTATGTTTTGATTCCAGATAAATAGGAAATCTTATCTTTAACCTTGTTTTTCGTACACGTTTTGGACTGCAGAAATTAATAACTTTTCTTATAATCAAGAGCCTGAAATGTTTATCATGGCAAAGAAAAGGTACGCGTAACGTTGCATTATTGTTACAATTTTAACCACTACGCAGTTTTTACCGAAAGTCTGAACTATTTCAGTGAATGAAACAATTCAACAATCTTTATTATTTTCAATTGTTTAGTCAGCAATAACGGAAATGAAAATATTAAAAGCACATTACTTAAACTATATAAGAAAAATAAGGTTGTTATAAAGGCTTTATATGATAAATCAATATAGAACAGCAATATGCTATCATTATTATTATTATTATTATATAAATATTACATTTCTGACAAGGTGACAGTATATATTGCCTCGGCTGACAATGTTTTTCTTGAGATGACAATATGTACTGTCACCCTGTCAGAAAAGTTATATTTAGTTTATTATACCGATTTTCTTCCGACTCGTCAACATCTGCAAACATTTTGTCCTTCTCAGCAGACTTTATGTGTGAACAATGTCAGTGGCAAGCCACGCTTGCAGAAATGAACATGACAAATACTATACAAACAAAGCGTTGAAGCGATTTAGATCACAGACATCGAGAGATAACTCTTACTAAATTTCATAATGTCACATAGCAAAAAATAATGTTACATAGCAGCACGCGCGAAAATATAATGTCACATATCGACACATGCGCAATGTGTCCACCTGTGTAATTTTATGTGATAGTAAAAATTGTTTCATAATTCTTGACCAATAAAATTTGAAGAAATTAATATGAGGTATAATAATATATTTCATTTTTTAAAATTCTTACTTTTGTCTAATGTAAACACACCCATATGTTTCTATTAAAAGTTTCAGACATATAATCTAAACCTAATATTTTGCATCCAATACTTACGAACACACACATCATCTATTATTTCTGTCCAAACACCCGTTGCCAAACAGAAAATTGAAGAGATGCCATTTTTCTTTTGAAAACCATAATCACAGACAAAGTTGCAGGAAGATCCAATCTGTGCCTGGCAGTTTTGTAAAGAACCATTCGAAATTGTAGTCGGGCATGTTATCTCTAAAATGTACAAAGTATCTTTAAAATGTTTACTTTTATAAAAACATTAACAAAGTTTTACTGTCTAATTAAAAGAAATTTAATCTAAATCAATAAAGGTTAATTTTAAATCTCAACATTTATTTTTTAAGTATTGTTGTGCAATCTAGCATTCAAAAATACGCGCTAATTACTTTATTTAGTGTTAAAATAGAACACAACAACTGGAAACGAAAATAAAACTAATGTTTACACATTAAAAAAACGCAAAAACGATACATTTAACACATAAAATAATAGAAGTACACACGCAAAAACATACAAATACAAAGTTTAATGTAAACTGTTTTATACGTAGCTGAAATTCAATTCGAATCAACTTGTAATGTTAAAACTCTTTTTTCTTTTTAAGTTTGTGGATTAGTACTTTATGCTGTCAGAAAATGTACCGTGTAGCAAAATTTTCAGCTTTCGGATTTTTGAAATTTATTTGAAATTTAGGTTTCTTTTTTAAGGCCAAGCATTCCTTAGCTGAATGAATTTGGATTCACATATTTTTGAAACTTTGAATTCAGTAATTTTCAAACTTTTGGATTATCTTTTCTATCTTTTCTATCGATCTTTTTTTACCCTGTTTGTAGCTTATGAGGGATGAATTTCCTACAATATTCTCTTAAACATGCCTATACAAAAAGTTAATAGTTTTAAAAATAATTAGCAATTTATGTCTTCTTTTGCAGCTGTAACCTTGACCTTTGATTATGTGACCTTGAACCATAAATAAAAATGATCGTTGTCACAAAACCTACAATATTCTAATATACATGCTATACAAAAAGATCAAAGTTTTCAAGCTAATGCACAATTTTATTATTTATTAGCCAAAAATAACATTTAAGGGGCAACAACTCCTACATGGATTATCATATAGTTACGAAACTTGGTACCTTTTTAAATTTTTTCATGCTGAACATTTTAACAATGTTTTGATTTCATATATCTCTTAATATTTGCGAGAAAATTGCCTAAAACTGCATTATTCACAAATTAGATAATGACCTTGATTTGTGACCTTGACCCTTTTTAAAGGTCATTTCAAGAAAAAGGCAAAACTGAAAACCTCATGTCCTTGTCTGTTCAAATAATCAAGTTATAACAATTTGAAGCCATTTTACAAAATTTGTAAATTAAACGCAAAAACGCGTAACTCGTTTTTCGACCAAATTTCACGAAATGAACAAACTGTAGGCTTAAGTCCCTAGAGAAGCCAAATATGACATCAGATATTTTCTGCCATCATCGGTTTTGGAGAAGAAGATGTGTTAACATTTTTTACCCCTAGGTCACCTTGACCTAGTTTTGGTAGCCATGGCAACGCCATGAACAAATCTGAATTGCACCGACAATTGTATGCTTCTGACCAAGTATCATTGAAATCTGTGCAGCATTTTAGAAGGAGAAGTCGAAAATAAGGTGTAACGACGCACGAACACACGCACGCACATACACAAGCCGCGCAATGCCATAAGCTCACCTGACTGAAAGGTCATGTGAGCTAAAAAGAGTCGAAATTTGTTGTTTCCAGGACAAACATCACGTGTACTTATTTTTAATTATTGTGGCAGTTGCCACTTAAACAGTTTTTGTTTCTGTAATTAGTGCTATTGTATATTGTACGAACGATTTGATTTATATCCTCAGGAAAGTGATAAAGCCCATTGGCCTGTAGTTTTTGTTAAAACCGCAAATAATTTTACTACACAAAATAATTAAGAAGATTGTGAATAAGTTTGTATATGTGTATCAAATCTGCTGTAATTATTCGATTGTGAGTTATTTTTTTCTTTATCAAATGTTTGATAATCATCTAAAGCCATTCCATCTTTAAGGATTTTTAGTGGACCTTTAAGGTCTCTTTAAGGACACCTTTAAGGATCTTTAAGGAGG